>JADBJO010001748.1:350000-360000 GCA_016801955.1 Conus betulinus
ATGGCCAAGGCTGGGGGAAAAAATCAATCAAACAAACAAACAAAACAAACAAAACAAACAAAACAAATAATGAAAACTGATCTCGTTCATTCAATAGAAAAACGCAGCAAGGCTCTTTATCACTGAACGGAGTTGTACGTAATTTTCAAACCTTTTTCAGGAACATCCGTTGATATGGACATCAATGGTACAGTAAGCTCAAGGAAGAAGAAAACTTCATTGTCTGATCTGATCTATCAATTAGTGTGATGTCTGGCTGGATGGAGTTTGTAACAAAGGACGCCTCCCCAAAAACCAAGAGGACAGGATTATACAAGAATCTTTACAAATTTGTGTGGGTGCGTACATACATACGTACATGCGTGTTTACATACATACATACATACATACAGACAGACATTAAGCTTGTGCAGCCAAAACATGTATGATTCATACTGTTCTCCTCATTACCTCTCTCCCACCTCGCACCAATCACCTCCATTCTCACTCGCCGCCACAGTAAAGCAAGATCGCCAACAAACACAAAAAAAAGAAAAAACCAAAAAAAAAAAAAGAAAACAACACCACCACCAACCAAACAAAGAAAAACTCATTTACATTATAGATGACGATACAGATCACTTGTCTAGTATAGTGCGTCTGATTTGCATAATGGATATTGATGTCCTTTGATAAGCTTCTCGACAAAGGCAAGCTTGGCGTAAAAGGGTGTATAAAGGAAAACATGCCGGCAAACTTACAGGACATTTTACGTGCACTGGGATGCTGTGTAAAGCACGCTTCATGTCTGCATGTTCTAGGTCTGCTGACAGCTGAAATGCATCTGTCGACGACATGATGTTGATACATATTGGTTTATGGTGAAGGTAGGGAGGGCGGGGAAAAGAGCGTGGACGGTAGAAATGAGACCGTCGGTCGGGTGCATTTGGCTAGGTCTGGGTTTTACATGTATAAAGCTCAGAGCTTTCATGTGGTGGTTTACGTTCAGAATGTTGCATTGTTAAGTTCACTGAGACTTGTAGGTACGTGTGTTGAGAGTGATCATTGACGTGTATAATGGGGAAGTTGTGTTGTTTGATTTTGGAGAATGGTAGTTATATGTAGATTGAGAGATTATTTTGTTTGTTTGGTGTATATAATCACGTACAGATTTCTGATTTTTTTTGTTTGTTTGTTAGGTGTATAATCATGTAGCGATCATTTACATATTGAGAAAATTGTGTTATGGTGTGCATTGAAGAAAGATAGTTTGCGTATGTATTAAGAAAGTTTTCTCATGGTGTATATTGAGGAGTGGTGATTTACCTATATATATATTCGAAGGTTGTTTCCTGTGTAATATTGACTTGCATAACACACACACACACACACACACACACACACACACACACACACACACACACACACACACACACACACGCACACACACACACGCACGCACTCTCACACACACAAGCAAACGAAATACATACATACAAACACACAGACACACACACATTAGATTCTAAATCTAATTAATCAGTGACTGCTGTTGCCATGGAGGGTTGCAGAAAAAACAACCTTTTTTGATTTAAGATATTAGCATTACACAAGACCGAAAATTAGTTTTGGCAGTTCAAAAAATCTTGTTCACAACATTGACAGTTTGATTATATTCTAGTTTTAATTGAGCTGTACAACGTGTACAGAAAATTAAAATCAAACATGATGAAAAACTGAAAGCATGGATATGAAATTGGTGGGGTTATATCAGTTTCAGGTTGTCGTGGAGAACAAAACGGAACACTCCGCTATGACGTGAAACTGATCTCTAGTAGCTGGTTCTTTTTCATGCCACATTTTTGCTAAACAACCCGTAAAATGATGAAACCGTCTTGTGCCGTTTTGCCATCAGGCCACTCCTTTTACGTCCATTCTTATGTTTTAAAAGGTGAGGAAGCTCCGTGGTGCATTCTATGTCAGTAAAACATATTCCTTTAGAGTGTTGGGACTTGCGTGATGCATAAACACTTTGCTGCAGACTCCATGAAAACCATGTTCAGAGATGTCCCACCTGATGCGATCTTTGAATTCTGAAAGAGATCAACATTTTTTTTTTCTCTGATCTAAGATTTTACGGAGGAGATTATTAACGAAATTTCCCGTGTATTTTTAGATGTACTTTTAAGGGTTGTATGAATGAGGGGTTTTGTTTGTTTGTTTGTTGTTGTTAAAAAAAATGACTCGTGAGTTGACAGCCTTGATATGGCCGTTTGCAGTCAGTTGGGCTATAAACAACAATGCCTTACCTTACCTTGCTAAACAGATTTCAATAGCTTACGTTTGATTCAGTCGGCAGCCAGTTGATTGTAACATTCAGAATTTGAAGACTGAAATAACGTTGGCTTCCGATAAGTGACCGACATGCTGAGGTGTTCAGAACATATGCATTTTTGACTTGTTGAAACGATTTTCGCCATAGCATTTGAAAATGTTGTTCACTGTAAAGAAAAAAAAATTAACACAGAATAACTTATGTGATTCCCAAGCATAACGCATAATCAAGACCTCTTTCGGCAAAAAATAAAAGTGTTCTTCTGTTCCATTTTGAGCCACAATCAATTTTGCACAAAAAATGTGCATTAGAGTAATCTCTCTCTCTCTCTCTCTCTCTCTCTCTCTCTCTCTCTCATTAGCCAAATTGCACCAGTCTATAATCGATTTTGTTTTGTACAACAAATACAAAAGTATGGAAGCATTGTCCTACTTTTCGATGTGTTGTTCATTAAACATTGATTTAGAATGGCAGTGGGTATATCCTAGCTTAACTGTGCTTCAGATTGTCTTAACTTACTTGTCTTAAAGCGGGATTAGTGTTCCCCAAAACGCACATGTGTGCCTAAATGAAGCATAGAAATTTCAACTCGGACACTTGCAGATATCACTTCGTGCGTCATTGTGACGCACATTATTTTTCAACGTGCTGGTCCGTTCATCATATCGCATTACAGTAAGCTTAGGCACAACGGGGGGAAAAGACCAAGAGTAATGCCCCCTCTGTGCTCGTGATCATGCGTAGTTTTTTCGTGTCAAAATATCGCGTGTACAGTGGCGAAAAAAAAAAGAAAGAAAAGGGGAAAAAAAAAAGAAGAAAAATAATAATAAAGCACGGTCGAATAAGACAGCCGGACACGAAACAATTTTTGAGGTGAGACCACCTGCACTCTCAACTACGCCTGTTTCGGTCATCAGACACACTGCTGACAATGCTGAATGGCAACGGCGTGTGGGATGACAGCCCCCCCCCCCCCCCCCCCCCCCCACACACACACACACACACACACACACCCTCCACCTCACTTAAAAAATGCCTCACCCTACCCCACCTCCCTGCTTTTGCAAAGATCTGTTGATCCTGACCTTTCGAAATTAAATAAAATGACCCTCAAAAACTGTCCCCCAAAGTGGTCTTAATGACCCCCTAAGATTTTCATTTCCAGTTGGTACACTGGTAATAAATGTTTTTGAGAAAAAAAAAAAAAAAATTATGTGATGAAAACAAAACAGGAGAAAGACTTTCTGTTTTTTATACACTTGAAAGAATCGAAGTTATAGAGTGCTTTTCTGTGAAGGAAAACGCATGGTTTGATTTGCGTAAACGGTTTTGCTCAGGCGGCGTCGAACGGGGGGGTTTTATGCACAGAATATATTTCGTTTTATTAGTATAGCTTAATTCTCTCCCCCCCCCCCCCCCCCCCACCCTCCCTCTCTCTCTCTCTCTCTCTCTCCTCTCTCTCTCTCTCTCTCTCTCTCTCTCTCTCTCTCTCTCTCTCTCTCTCTCTCTCTCTCTCTCTCTCTCACACACACGGTTGTCAATTATTGAATTCAAGGAAAAGGCATGGTCTTAAAGACCATCAGTATTACCTTAACTGGGCTCGTTTGTCACAAACCTTCTCTCTCTCTCTCTCTCTCTCTCTCTCTCTCTCTCTCTCTCTCTCTCTCACGCTCGTCTCTCACACACACACACACACGCACGCACGCACGCACGCACACACACACACACATACACACACACACATAAGCATGTGCGCGCGGGTGACTTACATACACAGGTGCGCGTGCAGGTGCACACATGCAGCCACACACACACACACACACACACACACACACACACACACACACACACACACCACACATACGAACACACACACACACACACACACACACACACACACACACACACACACACACACACGTTCTTGCTTTCCTACCCGGTAGTATGTTGGAAGTCTGTACCTCCTTGGACTGTTCACAGATGCAATCGCCCGACAGGGTTTTTTTCTGACAAGCCTGTAAAGCAAATGTAGACATCCATGCACATACACCCCAGCACGCCCTCCACTCACTCTGCCACCCAACCCCACGCCCTTCTCTCGCCAGTACTCATGGAACAAGAGAGCCGTGTGGGATAGACTGATATTCCTAGGTAGATAAACCCGACAGCACGCGAAGACAGACAGGAATGGAAATGAGTTTGGCTCCAGAAGAGGAGGAGGAAGGTATGAGAGTTGACTGGCTTCAGAAAGTCACTATTTCTCTTTCCATGTTAAAAACAGTAACTATCAATAAGAAGAGTGCAACAGGTTACTGTTTTCGTGTGAAAATACTCTTGTCACTCAAGGAAAACGGTAATCATGTAGTAAAATCTAAAATTTTTGCCAGAAAAGTTATTCGCACTGGTTGACTTTGACATCAGGTAAAGGTTAAACACACACACACACACACACACACACACACACACACACACACACACACACACACAGAGCGTGCATACGCGGGCTCGTACGCACGCACGCACGCACGCACACACACCACCACCACTACCATCATCAATAACAACAACAAAGTCATGACCCTAGCAATTCGTGAACAGTAGAAAACTGTGAACTGTGGCCGTAGTCATTTTGGCCTTTGCAAATCATTTTTTTTAAACCGTCCCACAGTTCATGCAGCGATAATGGTGCTCATGCCCATGAGTCATCGCCGCCTGTTTTTATAAACATGTTTTTGATGGTGACCATGATTCGACCGCTACATGAAGCCTGAACAGCAAGCAAACCGATTGACCATAATGCTGGAACCAGCTGGAGAAAAGAGCCCAGGACAGAGATGCCTGGAGGTCCTTGGCTGGCGGCCTGTACCCCAGGAGGGGTAATAGGCGATGATGATGATGATGATCATGATGATGATGGTGCAGCTGTGTCAGTGATAATTGTTGTATTTGTGTGACAACAGCAATGAAAAAAAAAATCCCTGAATTTTTTTTTATCCTAAAGAAAATTACCATCTTCATGAAGAAGATTGTTCGTAGGGCGTGACTCCCATTGTCCATTTACGGTAAAGAATCCGCACAGTGCCTGACAAATTTCGCATGTGCATCAGATTAACGATGGTACCGTATATAATTGCGAGTGTTTTAACACAGAGAAATGTTCACACACACACACACACACACACACCACCCTCCCCACCCCATCCCTTTTTTTTTTTTTTTTTTTTTTCCTTTTTAATTATCGCACGATTCCACTCAACGCTTGTCGTTTTTTTTTTTTTTTGTGTTGTTGTTTTTTTTTTGCAGATATGTTGTCCAATATATTCGATGTAAATGGGACTGACATTGATCCAGTTCTTCGGGCTCTAGTCAAATAAGGCCACGTTTTCTGTGACCAGTTCTATGACCTGCTCTGTCTAGCTGTTCCAAGCATCCTCTCCTTGATTAGTTTCCCAACATGACTTTCCTGCGTAAAACGCAAGAGATAATGAGAACAACACATACGCCCGTCCCCTTAACCCACCCGATATAGCATCGATTGCTAAATGCTCCGGTCAAGATCAGTGTGTCGGTAACCGTGTCAGTTGCCGTATTTGTAAACGGACAAATGGAATCATGCCCTCTGTATATCCACTTGCGCGATTTTTGCCGAAAAACTGAACCTAAACGGAACGAATTGATTCGCGCCTTTATGGTTTTTGACGGAAGTGAAGTCCCATAGGAGACCCATGAAGTAACGGTGTTCGAAGTCGATGAACTGCAGTCTTATCCTGTACCAATCGCGAGGAAGTTGAGAGAATCTGATGAATCACGTAGACCAACAACTTACATTAACAGAGATAAATAGATGAGTCAAAGACTGAAAAACAAAGGCGAAATATATGAAGTGTAGTCTCTGATTAAGCATCTCTCTGTATATAAAATCCACTTCATGGTCAATACAAAGAAGCTACATGCCTGCTCTCTGTATAAAATCCACTTCATCGTCAATACAAAGAAGCTAAATGCTTGCTCTCTGTATAAAACCCACTTCATCGTCAATACAAGGAAGCTAAATGCTTGCTCTCTGTATAAAATCCACTTCATCGTCAACACAAAGAAGCTAAATGCTGCTCTCTGTATAAAATCCACTTCATCGTCAACACAAGGAAGCTACATGCCTGCTCTCTGTATAAAATCCACTTCATCGTCAACACAAGGAAGCTACATGCCTGCTGTCTGTATAAAATCCACTTCATCGTCACACAAGGAAGCTACATGCCTGCTGTCTGTATAAAATCCACTTCATCGTCAACACAAGGAAGCTACATGCCTGCTGTCTGTATAAAATCCACTTCATCGTCAACACAAGGAAGCTGCATGCCTGCTGTCTGTATAAAATCCACTTCATCGTCAACACAAGGAAGCTACATGCCTGCTGTCTGTATAAAATCCACTTCATCGTCACAAGGAAGCTACATGCCTGCTGTCTGTATAAAATCCACTTCATCGTCAACACAAGGAAGCTACATGCCTGCTGTCTGTATAAAATCCACTTCATCGTCAACACAAGGAAGCTACATGCCTGCTGTCTGTATAAAATCCACTTCATCGTCAACGCAAAGAAGCTACATGCCTGCTCTCTGTATAAAATCCACTTCATGGTCAACGCAAAGAAGCTACATGCCTGCTGCTCTCTGTACAAAATCCACTTCATGGTCAATACAAAGAAGCTACATGCCTGCTCTCTGTATAAAATCCACTTATCGTCAATACAAAGAAGCTACATGCCTGCTAAGGCTACATACATGTCAGCATGAAAATCTTTACTGAGTAAGCACCGCCATTTTATTCCCACACACTGTAAATCCTCACGGCCTTTGATTGATGCATGAAATACTCGGAATTTGTCGCTCTAACGGATGACTTCTTGCAGTTGCAGTGGCGGAACATTTGGGTGCTGTCCCGTCAATATTTGTTACCTATTTCGTCACACTAGACGATTGCACACTTCCCGCCCCCTGCCCCCCCCCCCCCCCCCCCCCCTCACCTCACCCCCATCTCTCTCTTTCGCATGTATTCACACACACACAAGCACGCACGCGCGCGCGCGCACACACACACACACACACACACACACACACACACACACACACACACACACACACTGTCTCTGTCTCACTAACTCACGCACGCACGCACGCACGGAAGCGCGCAATTAACCGAGAATCTTGAAAACTCCTTCAAAAACATGTGAGTGGGTGGGCGGAATGAGGAGGGTGAACAGTAGGGAGGGGAGGGGGGGGGGGGGGGGGGAGGTGGATGCTTTTTTATACTCATGTCTTCAGTGACGTTTTGTTGCCACCGCCCAGGAAATGGTGTTCTATTGATCAGAGAGTATAGCTGCCAATTCACAGACTGCTGTGATAGGACAGATTTTGGTGATTGTTGGTTTGCGCCCTATGGTTTTTGTGGGAGAGAGAGAGAGACAACACAGTGCATTCGGGGACGCGCCGCTGAATATGGAGCAGCTAGTTAGCCGACGCGTCACCTATGTGATCTTTCTAACCACTCTAGGACTGGAACGGGGTGACGTTGTTGGCTTCATCCGATAGTTCCGGGATGGTCGGCTGAACTGAACCACAGCGTGATTTATGTGGCCTCCTCGTTGGCATTCAGCGAAGCTTCGTGAATCAAGCACAGGGTGCTGATGACGAGAATTCCCACACCTTAGAAAGCGGCCGGAAGTCCCACTGTTTCACAAGTCTCTCGCCTCCCCGATACGTGCACGACAAGGGGAGGAGGAAGCCAATGGCTGCCGTTCGTTCGACACAGTGCAGGCTGCCTTCTAATGAATTCGTATCTCCACCATTCGTCTCCCGTGACAGGCATACACGCATGTTTATTGTTTCCTTTGCACCTCATCTCTCATGCGGGCCATGGCGGCAGGCCGGGCATTATTTCCCAAGCTGTGTGCCGTGTGACTGGAATGGGTCAGAAAATGCTGTCGGGGCTTCTGTTATTCGCAGAACTGTGGCCACCTTCACCTCCTGTGTAGAGTCTCTCTCTCTCTCTCTCTCTCTCTCTCTCTCTCTCTCTCTCTCTCTCTCTCTCTCTCTCTCTCTCTCTCTCTCTCTGTCTCTCTCTCTCTCTCTGTGTGTGTGTGTGTTGTGTGTGTGTGTGTGTGTGTGTGTGTGTGATGGATGGATTGTGATTTGATTAAGGATAAAGATGCGTTTATGGTGACAGAGGTACAACTACGTTCAATTACTTTGAAAAGAGATGAAAAGCTCCATGTGTGATAAACAGGGCAGGAATTTTGGGATATTGGTGCTAGAGTGTGTTGTATAATAGGTTCGGTTGTTTTGAAGGTTTGAGGCGGGGGAGGGGGTGCGGATGGGGGGTTGAAGTGCATTTTGGGATTGGTACCAAAGGGTGTGTGTTGCTGTGTTCGATTAGTTTTGAAGATGGATATGGTAGCATTTGTGGTGAATGGCAGGCGCTAGAGGATGTATGAAAAACTGGACCACCAGAGGGCGTATTACTACGTTTGAATGGTTTTGAAGATGGATTAGGTGTCATTTGTGCTGGCAGGGGTGGCACTTGGTGCCAAAGGGTGTATTGAAACGTACCCTTAGGTAAAAGTGGTAATTTAGACAAATATTGAGAGAGAGAGAGAGAGAGAGAGAGAGAGAGAGAGAGAGAGAGAGAGAGAGAGAGAGAGTCACAATGTTCGATTACTTTGGGGACAGATAAGTTGGTATTTGTAGTAGCAGGGGAATGGATTTAGGAGCTTGGCACCAGGGATGCATAACCATGTTCGTTTACTTCTTTGAAAATAGATAAGGTGGTATTTGTGGTTACAAGGGCAGGGAGGTGGAGATTTGTTGCCAGAGGGTGAGTTACTATGTTTGGATAGTTTTGGCGCCAGAGGGTGAGTTAAATAAGATAACATTCGAGGTAAAAGTACCGGACTTTGGTACCAGAACGTGTATCACTATGATCGATTATTTTTGAAGATGGATAAGGTGACATTTGTGGTGACAGCAGGGGAGGGGAAGTGTTTCCAGTGGACATGCTACTACTCTGCTGGGCGAGTTTTGATGATGGATCAGATGGCATTCTGTGATGACAGTGGGAGCGTTTGATGCCAGATGGTGCATTAATATGTGCGGGTAGCTTTGGAGACAGACAGGTAAGGTGGTGTGTCTGACGACAGGTCAGAGGCTTGGCACCAGAGAGGGCTTCACTGTGTTCGATTACTTTTGGAGATAGATGAGTAAGATTTATGGAGACAGAGGAATAGGCTCAGGCGTTAGACACCAGAGGGAGTAGAACTCTGTCCATGTGGTTTTGATAGAATAGGGGTGTTTGTTATGATAAGGGTTGGGGTTGTGGATATTTGGCACCATAGGGTGTATTACTATGTCTGTGTGGTTATTGACAAGAAAGGGGTGGTTTGTTGTGACAAGGGTTGGGGTTGGATATTTGTTTATTACTATGTCTGTGTGGTCATTGACAAGAAAGGGGGTTTTGTTGTGACAAGGGTTGGCTTGGGATATTTGGCTCCAGAGGATGTACTGCTGTCTTCAGCTAGATTTTGAAAATGGATGAAGTGGTCTTTGTTGTGACAGCGACGGTGGTTTGGGCGTTTGGCTCTAGAGGGCATATTACTGTTTTTTGTTTGTTCTTGAATACGGATAAGCTATT
>JADBJO010001748.1:365000-382679 GCA_016801955.1 Conus betulinus
AAAGCTGCCTGGTAGCAGCAATCAATTTGTGACAAACTGTCTTTTAATGTAAATCTGTTTGTGTTCGGGTGACCTAAATTTGCATTTACAACTCGCATGTTAGCATTTTCATTCGGTGCGGTTAAAATATTCTAGGTCACAACGCCTTAGACAGAAATAAATTTCGGACAAACAGATTGATGAAATCGATTTCACAGTCTGTTAAAAACAGTTTCATTCAAACTGTGCGAATAACCCCCCCCCTCCCTCCAACGCAACCTCTTTAGTTCCCATTCCCCGAACTAGGCCCCCGCCGATCGCGGGCTTCAGCCAGAGACCTGTGGTTCATCATTATCATCGCAATCAATCCCCCGATCGCCAACCAATTGTTCATTCAGTCCCCAATGGCCGTTAAAATAACAACGTTGATGATTTGAAACCCCTTTTTTCCCAACGCTCCCCCCCCCCCCAACAGTCACCCGGTGCCATCGGTGGCCTTTGCCTGCCCCCCGCCCCCCCACCCCCCCCCCCCCCCCCCCCCCCCCCCCCCCCCCCCCCACCCCCCCCCCCCCCCCCCCCCCCCCCCCCCACCCCCCCCCCCCCCCCCCCCCCTTCCCGCCCCCCCCCCCCCCCGTTTTACCCCCACCCCCCCCCCCCCCCCCCCCCCCCCCCCCCCCCCCCCCCCCCCCACCCCCCCCCCCCCCCCCCCCCCCCCCCCCCCCCCCCGCCCGCACCCCCCCCCCCCCTCCCCCCCCCCCCCCCCCCCCCCCCCCCCATGCAGATGCCGCCCCCCCTCACCCATAATATGGTCCCTGTGCCCCCCCCTTCTCCCCCCCCCACCCCCCCCAACCCTGTCCCCCCTCCATCGTTGAATCGTTCAAACTTCAGTTATGAATAGTTTTTAGTAGTTGGTCATCTTGCGAACTAGGCCATGGATCGCGGGCTTCAGCCAGAGACACTGTGGTTCATCATTATCTCGCAATCCACGTACGCCAACCACCAATTGTTCATTCAGTCAACAATGGCCGTTAAAATACAACGTTGATGAGTTTGAACCACTTGTATGGTCGGATTTATATTGTTTTACAATCCGTTCTCTCATTCTAGCTGTAAATGGGTACCTGATTCACCTCAAGGAAGGCTAAAGCGGTGAACACGGAGAGGGTTGGACTCTGCTTCGCGTAATACTGTGCTCTGGACACAGCAAAACTGTATGCGCTTAAAGAAACATAAGCAATGGGAAGGCTGTAACTGCTGTCTGTCCTAGTCTCACTGCAGTTTCAACTTTTTTGAATACAAATCATGCTTGCTGTGCGTAAACTGGGCTGGGCAGCATGCACAGGGGGAGCAGCATCCTTACGGTTCAGTGCTTTACTTGCTTATATGTTCTCTCTCTCTCTCTCTCTCTCTCTCTCTCTCTCTCTCTGTCTCTCGTCTCTCTCTCTCTCTCTGTGTGTGTGTGTGTGTGTGTGTGTGTGTGTGTGTGTGTGTGTGTGTGTTGAACCACCGACCTTTAAGCCACGGGAATTTTTCATTTTAACCTTAACTCATCAAATTTGAAAAGTTATTGATAAGGCTTCACCGAAAAACATGGACAAACGAATCACAAGACAAAAGACGACGTTTCAACTTCTTAGGTCGTTTTTCAGGCAAGATACACAACACTAAGGACAACGAAAATGAACGAGCAATCGTTTATTTCGTGCAGTTTGGAACAAGATGGGTATTGAATCATTCAACGTCGTGTTTTGTCTTGATTCGTTTGTCTACGTTTTTCGGCGGAGACTTATCAATATTTTTTTTTATTTGTTTAGATTTCTGCTTGCAGTCGCCTCACTTTGCAACTAGACTTAACTCATCATTTTGAATCTGTTTGACTGGATTTGAGGGAACAGGGTGTGCAGACACCACGCTAGCAGTTTTCATGATGAATTATTTCGTCGATTAACTTAAAAAAAAAAAAATGACTGTTCGGTTTTTCGGTCGTTTCGTCTGTTCTCTTTGACATGTTTTTGGAGATTTACGGAAAGCCGCTGATTTGGAGGAAAACATGTGAATGGGGGAAATCCATTAAGAACGAATGGCTTGGACTTTTTGGCCCAGGTCAGTCGTCAAGGTCATTGTACGTATACACAGCTGGTCCTTAAGGACTGGGTTTTTTTTTTTTTTTTACCTTAAAGTTTATTCCTTTATGAATCACTTTTTATTTACCATTTGAAGTTACTTTTTAATGAGACCAGCAAGTGATGTAGCAAATGTACTTGTTATGCAGATTATTGTTGATGATTTTAGGTAGATGCTGGATGGGCGTGTGTCCCCCGTGTTAAAATATTCCAATATGTTGTCTTCTTAGCTCAGCTGGGGGTATCCATGTGCACAAAACAGGCATTGGTCCAACTGTGTCTTTCTACTGTAGAGTATGTGTTTTCAAAGTGTACACTTATAAAACAAACTTTTTCGTATCATTTTGTTTAACCTTTCTTTTATTCAAATTTTTATGCTATGTTTTTACCCCTTCTCTTTCTTTCTTATCTTTTTTCCTTCTTAAAAAAAAAATGTTCTTCCATCTGTTCTTTTCTTCTTTACTGATTCCCTGCTCTTACCATTTTCACCTCTTCTCTCATCTCTCTTTTCCCCCCTTCACTCTATCCTTCCATTGTTCTGTTCTTTATTTTTGTCTTTCATTTTTATTCATTCATCTTTTGTGTCTATTGCATAATCAGGGGGGGGGGTGGTGTTTATCAGTAGCAGAAGACCACAGTTGAAAGGAGCCGTGGAGTCTGACTAGCTAGCTGCCGAGGCAAAGACCCCCTCCCCCCCCCTCCCCCTTCCAACACACACCTCCCCTCCACTCCCACCCCTTCCGTATCTCTTTCTCCCTTCTCTTTTCCGCTGAAAAAAAAAAAAATCACCTCGTCCTCTTTTGTCTTTTCCTCCACCCTTTCCCCCTCCTCCTTCGCTTTCTCCTCTCCTCTTGAGAACAATGTCAGCTAATAGGGGCAGGATAGTTGGGGGGGGGGGGGGGGCGAGGGGAAGGGAGGGAGGGGTCCTTTCAGTGGTCACTGACAGATGTCGCTGGAGTGTCCGTTTTCTGTTGTTCTTTGATAGGTCCTCAGAGAACCGGCTCTAAAAACTTTTGGGTGTGTGTGTGTGTGTGTGTGTGTGTGTGTGTGTGTGTGTGTGTGTGTGTGTGTGTGTTTCTTGTGTGTCTGCGTGTATGAGCATCTGTGTCTGTGCATATCTCTGTGTGTATTAGATAGAGAATAGAGGGTTGAGAGGGAGAGAGTATAAAAAAAAAGATGAGACGGAGGAAATTTGCAATGAAAGCAAGTCTGGCATAGCATGAAGTTGCTATTGATTGGCTCGTGTTTTGATTACAAAGGAATGGGCATTTGTTTGGGCCACCAGAGCCATTTACATTTTGTTCTGCTTCCCTCTATCCCTTTTTCTCTCTCTCTCTCTCTCTCTCTCTCTCTCTCTCTCTCTCTCTCTCTCTCTCTCTCTCTGGCGACGTAGTGCTTTGGATATGCCATTGTTTCCAGTGGAAAGCTGAATTGCTTTTGCCATGAATCTGTGTGTGTGTGTGTGTGTGTGTGTGTGTGTGTGTGTGGTGTGTGTGTGTGTGTGTGTGTGTGTGTGTGTGTGTGTGTGTGTGTGTGTGTGTGTGTGTGTGTGTGTGTGTGTGTGTGTGTGTGTGTGTGTGTCCCTCTGTCTGAAGTTATACTTTTGATCGTCCATAATTCATGATTTTGCATTGTGTTTTCTAATGCGCTTCATCCTGCTAACAGATCTGTTTAGATACATGAGAGAAAACGATAATGACAGTGACGACAGCTTCCCTGCTAACAGCAGGGGCAACAAACAACAACAGTAACGACAGTAACATTAATAACAGTGTTAGCTGCTGTAGCACAGTAGTCAGTGGTTTGGATAGCAAACTGAGAGGTCGTGGCTTCAATTCCCATCAGAGCCATTTATTTGCGGTGGCCTTTTCCCTCCGATCAGCTCTTACCCAGATTGCTATGGGCTAAAATCAGAAGACTGAAAACCACATGACCGAGTTCATCCACTTGATGAATGCATCCCTGAGAGTCTTGCTCAGATTTCTCGACCAACATTACAGATGTGTGTATGTGTATATCAGGTCTGGTTATACCAAGATATACTGTGTTAGTAGCTGGAACAGTTTTGCTCACTGTAGTTAACGAAGGTATTCTAACATAGAGAAAAGAACCAATGAACAGCCTTGGAAGGTGGTATGACGAATCTTTAAAACGCGCATAAAGAGGGGAAAGCAAATGAAACAAGCAGCAGTTGAGGGCCTGCTGGTAATAGATCAGTGTGGCCTTCACAACAAATAGAAGTCCTGGTGGACGCAGGGTTATGCAGCCCGCGGCTCAACAGTTTATTTGTGTAAGTATGTGGCCAAGTTGGTCGCACCTGGCCACGTTGGATCAGAACAGGCACCACTTAACACCAGCGAAGAGATTCGGCAGCAGTGGAGTGTCTCCTCTGGTAGGTTGACGTCCTGACATTGAGTGCTTCCTGTGGTATACTGGTGCCGTGGGCAGTGGCGAGACAACCGGGAGTATGGCTGTGAACAGCGAGCCTGAAGGAGCGCCACTGGACTAATGTCACTGACGTGGCATGGCAGATCAGACATCTGGGGAATAAAACCGATAATGATAACAATAGTAATGATTTTATAATATGAAATTTGCTTGGTGGATCGCATACCGATAATCATCAGAGTATGGTGGCAGCCAGGTTTCCTTTCATTGTTCTTCCTTTTGTTTCTCGTTCCCACCGACAGTGACTCCCATAACAGAGGTGGTTCACATCGATCGTCGCTTGAGGAAAGCCCAGCCAGAACTGCTGAACCGACATTCCACAGGGAGCAGCCAGTCAACGTTGACACTGGAGGCTATCCGTTATGTGATAAGTGGAGGGGGGATTTGAGGGGGCTAAAAAAAGTTTCCATACAAGGGAGATGATGAGTGTGACGGGGGGGGGGGGGTCAGAAACCCGGGATGTTTTCTTTGCGTGAAAATGAAGAAATAATGGTGAGCGGTCTTCCTGGCATCTGCAGATCAGTACAGGGCAGGAAGGAGGGGGGAAGGGAGACAGACAGACCGAGACAAACAGACAGAGGGAGGGAGGGAGCGAGAGGGAGAAAAGAATGAATGAAAGAGTTTGCTGAGTATTCAGATAAAACGCAAAGTGCTTTAGCTGCGACTTGATTGAAACACAGGACAGCCTTTGCATTGTTGTGCATCATCAGAATGTTTTTGTTGTGTTAACAACCCCACCTCCCCCCCTCTTCTCTCTCTCTCTCTCTCTCTCTCTCTCTCTCTCTCTGTGCCTCTCCCTCTCTCTCCTGTCCAGCCCTCTCCCTAGCTTCCTCTCACCTCTTTCTCTTTTTCACATGCTTATTGCATGCGCACATACACACATGTTCATGTGCCTGCACATACAAGCACACAAAAACACATACACATGTGCAGGCATATGCACATACACACACACGCACGTGTGCACACACACGCACGTGTGCACGCGCGTACGCGCGCGCGCGCACACACACACACACACACACACACACACACACACACACACACACACACACTCGCTCGCTCAGACCAAACACAGTTCGCCGTACGGAGCTCAGACTCGTTAAATTGCACGCCGCAGGCATGTGTTTCCCGTCGTGCTGTGAACCCATTTCTCCTGTCCACGCTGTGAATTAAATAATGGACTGACGCCCCCTCGACGCCACCGGCATCCGTCAAGCCCAACTGACCTGTCTGGAACCGCCTTTCCATCTGCCGCTCCCCCAGCTGATTTCGGGCCGCGTGAACGTGACCCTGGGGGATTCTTGGTAGCGTAGAGATCTTAAGGGCTGGGGAGGGGTGAGAGGGGATCCTAATAACCGTCTGCGTTTGTTTGTCTCGCCGCAAAGAAGAGAAGAGGGGGACATGTATATATTAGATTTGATCACAGAGTCTGTAGGCTGCTTTTTTGTCTCTTCCGTGTGTTCTGACTGTGTTCTTTCAGTCATCCTTTTTTAATTTTGCTCCGTTTTTGGCTTTTGTTTGTTTTTTTTGCTTGCTTTCTTTTCCAACAGCTGTGTTTTTTTTTTTTTTGGTTCTCAGACTCTTGGCTATAGTGAAAGACCAGCTTACAGACGGTTACAGTATATTCCATCCAGGCCACGAGGAAGTTTACCAACTGGCAAAGGAGGTAGAACAGCTGTCACAAGAGGACCAGGATGACAGTTTGAAGAGGTGAAGGCAATAGTGAGGGAGGAATAGAAGAGATGATGGCTTCAGCAGCGCCCTGACTACAACAACAGGGATGCTAAGTACCTCGTGCTAAGGGAAGACCTAGTGACGATTGTGAGACTGGGGACAGGACACCACAGACATGGATATCACATGTTCCCACAGCACCACGTTAATGGTTATGCAGTATACCCAGCAGCACATCTCCAACGACTGGGAAACGCTTTTTTCACTATCTTTCCAACATGCTAGAACTTCTCTCTGTCTCTGTCTCTGTCTCACTCTCTCACTCATGCATGCACGCATGCACGCACGCACACACTAGCACGCACACACAACACACACACACACACACACACACACATACACACACGCGCGCGCGCGCGCACACACACACACACACACACACACGCGCGCGCGCGCGCGTACCAGTAGTAGTCTAAAAATACCTTCAACAAAAGGAAATTGGTGTGTGATGTGATTAGATAGGTGGAGGGGTAAGGTGAATAGAAGAAAGGGAAGGAAGAGAGAAGGTTTCTTTTTTGGCTTGTGTCTTTCAATGACCGTTTTGACGTCACCACTCAAAAAACGATAATATTCTGTTGATCAAAGTTTAGCTGGCGCTCACAAATCTGTGTTGTTAGGCGGTTTGTTTTTATCAGTTTGGTGTGTGTGTGTGTGTGTGTGTGTGTGTGTGTGTGTGTGTGTGTGTGTGTGTGTGTGTGTGTGTGTGATGTAAATTGAGAGTTGACTTCATTGCGGTGACAGCCATAATATGGCCCTTTGTGTAAATTGGCTATAAATTGGCTGTATGCAACATCTCTGTCTCTCTCTCTCTCTCTCACACACACACACACACACACCACACACCCTAAAATTGGAGGGATTTTGTGTGTGTGTGTGTGTGTGTGTGTGTGTGTGTGTGTGTGTTGTTGTTTTTTTTTTTTGCTGTCTCATATTTTGTGCTACTCCAGTGGCATTGCACCCAAGCACGCCCCTCATTCCGACTACTCTTGTCCACAATCACAGGCCAGCCCAACTCGCCACAGCCCTGGCCAGTGTCAATGTCGAGTTGTCATGAGGCAACCTGCAAGAGGAGACACTGCACTGCGGCGAGTCACTTCGATGGTGTTCAGTAGTGCCTGTTTCTGATCCAAAATTCTCAGGACACTATCTACTACATTCCGTTCTGACGACAATAGCTGCTTAGTCGCGGAGTTGGTGTGAGGGAGCTCTCCCTCTTGAGGGCACGACCATGTCCATTGAATGACAATCCGTTTGAATTTGCCGATATAGTGACTCCGACAGAATCAAACCAAGGCCAACAGACGTGGACAGCAATCGGAGCTGAGATCACCATGAGAGCAGGGCACGAAGGGCCACTGAATTTGAGACACTTTTTTTTTTCTTATAGTTGATCGACGAGGATGAGAATGATGAAGATGATGCTGTGAATTTCCATTATTGTCTGAGACTGCACAACAGAGCTGTACCCTGCGCCTAAATGAAGATATTGCAGCGTTAACTAGGCCCGAAAGATGTACCTGCAATTTTGGTTAGTAAATTTTCAGCAACACTCGCAAAGACTAGTTCAATAAGTGGATGGAACTCGACTGTGTGGTACAAGTCTTCCTAGCCCGTTGCAAAGTCAACCCTGGGTAGGAGCCGGTTGGGGCAGAAAAATCCCACGAATAAATGGCTATGATGGGAATCGAACCCACGACCTCCCAGCCGTGAGTCTGCGACGCTAACCACATTGCCAGAGTGGCTGGTAGATTTTGATTGTTCATTTGCACGTGATGGCTATGTGAGGAGGAAAAGAGGGAAAATTCACTTTATTTGGAGACACGCTGCTGAATATGTAGCAGTTCAACGGTGGGGTTACTTATATCATCTTTCTAGATACTCAGTGGGATTGGAACATGGTGCAGTAGTTGACTCGATGTGGTCACTCTGAGATGGTCATCATGGTCATCCGAACTTTAACCACAGCGTAATTCATGTGGCCTCTTCATTGGCATTCAGAGAAGTTTCTTGGTTTAAGTGCAGGGTGCTGACAACGAGAACTCCCACACCAAGTACGCGGCTAGAAATCACACTATTCTGCAAGTCGATCGCCTCCCCAAACACATCGCACGACAAGGACAGAACCAAGCCAATTGCTCCCATTTGACGTAATCCACGCTGCCTTCTGACGAATTCATTTCAACACCATTCGTCTCCCTTGACAGGCATACATGCATGTTTATTGTTTCCTTTGCACCCCCATTTCTCTTGTGAGCCATGGCGGCAGGCCGGGCGTTATTTCCCAAGCTGTGTGCCGTGTGACTGGTATGGGTCAGAAGATGCTGTCGGGGCCTCTGTTGTTATTCACAGAGCTGTGGCCACCCTCACCTCCTGTGTAGACCAGCGTGAGTGATGGATTGTTTTGATTAAGGATGAACAGGTGTTTATGGCTACAGAGCGTTCAAAGTTAGTTGACAAGAGATGAAAAGTGGTGTTTGTGATAAACAGGGCAGGCCTTCGGAGATTTGGAAGCTAGAGTGTGTTCGATTAAGTTGAAGATAAATAAAGTGTTTGCAGAGATGGGATGAGGGTGAAGGTTGGTGTTGGAGTGGATTTGGGGATTAATAACAAGGGGTGTGTTGCTAATGTTTGATTCGTTTTGAAGGTGGATATGGTGGCATTTGTTGTGAGACCAGGTGCTAGAGGGAGTATTAAGATCTAGACCACCAGAGGCCGTACGTTCGGTTAGTTTTTGAAGATGGACGAGGTGGCATTTGTGCTGACAGGGGCGGCACCTGGTGCTTGTGGAGGTATGAATATGTGTACTTTTGGGTGCCAGAGGGTATACTGATATGTGACTTTTGCATGCCAGAGGGTGTATTAATATGTGCTCTTTGTTTAAGTTGTAATTCTGATAGAGAGAGAGAGAGAGAGAGGGGGGGGGGGGGGAGAGAGAGAGAGGAGGGAGAGACAGACAGACAGACAGAGAGTATTATGGTGTTCGATTACTTTGGAAACAGATAAAGCGGTTTATAAGGTGGCAGACGAAGAGGTTTAGGAGCTTAGCATCAGGGTGTATAACTATGTTCGTTTACTTTTTGTTGTTGTTGTTAAAGGTAAGGGAGTATGAATGGTAGCAAGGACGTGGATTTGGAGATTTGGCGCCAGAGGATGAATTTCTGTGTTTGGAGAGTTTGGGGGATAAATAAGATGGCATCTGTGGTAAAAGTACTGTGCTTTTATCAGACCACGTGTCACTATGACTAATTATTTTTGAAGATGGATAAGGTGATATTTGTGGTGACGGGGGGGGGGGGGGGGGGGGGGGAGGTGTCCCAGTGGACATGTCACTCTGTGTGGGCGAGTTTGATGATGGATAAGATGGCGTTTTGTGATGACAGTGGGAGCGTTTGGTGCTAGATGGTGCATTGATATGTGCAGGTAGCATTGGAGACAGGTAAGGTGGTGTGTCTGACAACAGGGTCAGAAGCTTGGCACCAGAGAGGGCTTTACAGTGTTCGATTACTCTCGGAGACATATAAAGTAGGATTTATGGAGACAGGGGAATAGGCTCAGGCGTTAGGCATCAGAGAGGTATTATTATGTTTGTGTTTTTTTGTTGTGAAAATGTTTGGGTTGGATATTTGTTGTGACAAGGGTTTGGGTTGGATATTTGGCTCCAGAGGATGGGTGTATTATTAAGTTTCATCGAATATTGATCAGATGATATTTGTGGTGACGAGGATGGAGGTGTCGAGGATTAGTGCCACAGGGGCGTATAGTGTTGTAAAGCTTTCTTACCGTGTGCCCAGCCAGTAGGGTGCAGGATATTCTTTTTTTTTTTTAATTTAATGTCCTATCTATTTGTCTTTCTGTCAGTCAGTCTGTCTGTCTGAACGACAACTCACAAACCGTTCGACAGATCCTTCTCAAATTGCACGGTTTTGAGGAAAAAAGAATGGAAATGGAGGGGCCAGGGGAGGGAAGGATGAAGAGGTCAATATCTCAGCATGTTTAGACGCCAGATTGACTGAGAATAAATTCATTTGTGCAGGGGATGGCATTGTCTCGTTGGATTTGCTTCCCTCTCTCTGGGGATGTTTTCATTGGTTGTGTTGTGGTTAGGGGTGATGCCCATGATATTATACGTGCACTTGTGTGGTGCTGTGATACATTCTGAAGAGATGGCATGGAACCAGAAAAAGCTAAATTTTTTTCCAGTATGAAAATGTGCACTCTAAAATCCAAATTAAACAGCAAGTATGTCTGCAAGGGATCCATTATTATGCATTGAATAGAGCTTTAAATGTACGTTTGTCAATAAAAGTTAACTGCATGCCCTGAAGAAAATTTGCACTCACACACACACACACACACACACACACACACACACACACACACACACACACACACACACACACACACACACACTTGCAAATACGCGCGCGCGCGCACACACACCACACACACACACACACACACACACACACACACACACACACACACACACACACGCGCGCGCACACACACACACACACACACACACACACACACACACACACACACACACACACACACACACACAATGCGGCATAAGCTGAAGTGGTAAAAGCCATCGTAACGTCCAGTAGATGACTAATGGTCCGAAAAAGCTGCAACCCTTTTAGGGCACATGGGCCAGTGTCCTACCTCATAACTCGCCGTTTGGTCGGAGCCATTTGCACTCACTGGGGCTGAGGCGAAGTCCTTTGTGAGGGTGTGGAAACACTCTTCCAGGGCAATCATATTTGTCACCGTCCCTTTGGGAATACAGGGAATAAGTCACTTTTTGTGTCGCTCTCTCATGGTCAGATTGCAGTCTGCCATGTAGAATTGGAAGAAAGACAAATGACAACAGCTTATGTAAATTAGTAATGGAAAAATAAGATGCCACCAAAAGTATTTATCCTATGGCTGTTTTCTCTCATGATTTGAATTGATTTATGTACTGGCAGCTGGCCATACTGGGTGTCAAGCAGCACTAAGTGATCTTCTACGTCAGCATGTTTGATCCGATTAGAAAGAGGCAGGAGTTTGCGGTAGACCGAATTGGTGGGCGTCCTGTGAAGATGATTGGTCGGAGTTTGGAGAATGTCCCGTCAGGTGTCCCACCGAGACACCAGCTCCTCAGTCCCGGTGCCTTAGTCCTAATACCCCAGATCCTTCCAAAATCATCAGACGCCTATCGTGGGTTATTGTGGTGGCTGGTAGCAGCAGATGATTTTTTTTTTTATTGCTTACACAATAAGATGAACGGTCTAAGCTTGGCCAACAAAGTTTCACCCACCCGAATGATAAGAAGAGATAACAATTGACAAACAACTCTCTCCACCAGAATAACAGAGAGGCGAAGAATGGAAGCTATAAGAGAAAAGAACAAAACATAATCTAACTTTTATTAGAAAGGGATGTTTTTTTTCGTTTATGCAATGAATATCAAGCAGCGTTTGGCATTGTTGTTTTCTTATGCATCTATAATGGGAAAAGAAACAAACCAAAAATGGCCATTTCCTTGATTGAGCTTTAGCTGTCTGGGAGGCTTTGTGTCCCGTTGCCACTGAATCCATGCCGGAGAGATTTATCTCACTTTGATAAACACCCCTTTTGTCATTGTCCTACGCATCTTGACGACAATGGCCAGAAAATGGGGTGGAAATGTTAATGGGATTCTCACTCTCCTTGGCTGGGATTGGGTCCGTTCATTAAACTCCTCCTGACCTTCCTTTATCACCTCTTTTCTTAATGTACTTCTGGCTTTCGATCCAGAGCTTTGGACCTCATTTCCACCGCCGTGCTTACCTTCCCATCTAGGGGATCTACCTGTTAATTATGGGCCGTGCCGAAGTTGAAGGTCAAAGTGGACAGTAGTCTACAAAGTAGGACAGTTACAACAGAGATGCATTTTGTGATTATTTTATCATTGACGTGACGAATGAACCCTAACCTCGTTTTTAAAAGTCAGAAAATCGAAAGAGCACATTAAGGCTAACACACCTTGCATTAGCAATCAAACATTTACTCTGTAGTCTGTAGGCCTTTCTTAACTGAACAAACTTGAAGTTCGCGTGAATAATTCGTCTAGTTCGCTGTCTTTTCGAACCTTGTTTTACTTTTAATCACCCGATCTTTAGTTGGCAATCCAAGGTCGATAAGATTCGTGAATCTTGCCGATTCTACGTTTGCAGAGTTGAAAAGATCCTTCATTGTGTTCTGGAAACTGGTTCCACGCGAAGGGAAGTAAAGTCTGAAAGCTGTCTGATAGCAGAAATCAGTTTGGGACAAACTGTTTTTTAAATGTAAATCTCTTTGTGTTTGGGTGACCAAAATTTGCATTTTCGATTCGTATGTAAGCATTTTCATTCGTGTGCAAGCAAAATATTTCAGCTCCTAATGCTTTAGACAGAAACAGATTCCGGACAAACAGATAGATAAAGTCGATTTCACAACCTGTTTAAAACAGTTCAAAGTTTGTTAGGCCTAACAACATGTTTCAGTTGAGCACCAGTAGCAGTATTCAGAACGTTGTGGCCCCCTTTCCCTTCCCCTCTCTAGAAAAGATCATTCAAACTTCAATTAAGAATCAGTTTTTAGTTCATTGTAACTCTGCAAACTAAGCCATGGGTCGCAGGCTTTAGTTAGAGACACTGTGGTGTGTCATTACTTTGCGATCTAGATACGCGAACCAGTTCTTCATTCAATTAAACATGGCCATTGAGAGAACGTTCTTTAGTTTGAACCATTTGTAAGGTTGGATTTATATAGTTTGACAACTCGTTCTCATTCTACCTGTAACTGGGTACCCGATTCACTTCAGAGAAAGCTAAGGCAGTGGACGGAGAGAGTTGGGCTTTGCCTTGCGTAATACCGTGCTCTAGACATAACGAAACCATATGCGTCAAGGAGACATGAGCATGAGAAGGCTGCAACTGCTGTTGATGAATTCTGTCCCAGTTTTACTGCAGTTTCAACTTTCTTGAAAATACATCGAACTTGCTGTACGTAAAATGAGCCGTTCAGCTTTCACATGGATGCAGCTTCTTGACAGTTTAGTGGTTTGCTTGCTCTTGTCTCTCTTTTTTATGTGGTGACCTTCTAACAGTTCACTGCCCACCGACCATAAGGCCATGAGAGTTTTTATATTTTAAACCTTTAACTCGTCCTTTGAATCGGTTCGACTGGATTTGAAGAAACGGGGTGTGCAGACACCACTTTCGCAGTTTTCATGATGAATTAGTTCGTTCATGAACTTTAGGAAAATATGCCTGTTAAGTTTTTGGCTGTTCTGTCTGCTCTCTTTAACAGGTTTTTTTTTTTTTGCCTTTCTTAATTTAACAAAAGGCATCGAGTTTGAGGAAAAACATGTGAATGGAGAAAATCCGTTAAGAAGAAATGGTTAGGACTATTGACCCAATCAATCGTCAAGGTGATTGTACAGATGATTAGCTGGTGCATATGGACAGTGCGGGTTTTTTCCCTTAAAATTTATTCGTTTATGGATTATTTCTTATTCGCCATTTCAGGTTACTCTTTGAATGAGATGAGCAAGCAATTTAGCAAATGCACTGTTTAATTGTTCTGCGGACTATTGTTGATAATTTTAGGTGGTAGCTGGTTGGCCATGACTCCCGATATTTGAAATATTCCAACATGCTGTCTTCCAGGCTCAGCTGGTGGTATCCATGTATGTGAAACAGTCACTGGTCCGATTGTGTCTTTTTACTGCAGAGTATGTTTTTGCAAAATGAACACTAATAATAAAACGAACTTAACGCTCTATTTTTTTTTTCGTTTTTCATTTACTCTTTATTTTCTTTTTTCCTTTTTTTTTTTTCTTCCATCTGTTCTTTTTCTTCTTTACTGATTTCCTTCTCTTTAAATTTTTCCGTTTTCTGTCTCTCTCGTCTTTTTTTCCCCTTCACTCTCTATCCTTCCTTTGTTCTGTTCTTTATTTTTGTCTTTCATTTTTATTCATTCATCTTTTGTGTCTCTGCGTCTCTTGCATAATCAAGGGGATGGTGTTTATCGCAGCAGCAGATAACAGTTTAAAGGAGCCGTAGAGTCTGATTAGCTAGCTGCCGAGGACAAAGACCCCCCACACACCTCCTCCCCCGCTCCCGCCACTTCCATATCTCTTTCTACCGTCCCCTTTCCGAAGAAAAATCACCTCGTCCTCTTTCGTCTGCTGCCTCCCCCCTTTCCCCTCCTCCCTCACTTTCTCCTCTCCTCCAGAAAACAATGTCAGCTAACAGGGGAGGGATAGTTGGGGATGAGGGGAAGGGAGGGAAGGGTCCTTTCATTGGTCACTGACAGATGTCGCTGGAGTGTCCGTTTTCTGTTGTTCTTTGATAGGTCCTCAAAGAATCGGCTCTAAAAGCGTTGGATACTCCTTTGTGTGTGTGTGTGTGTGTGTTTCTGTGTGTGTGTGTGTGTGTGTGTGTGTGTGTGTGTGTTTCTGGGTGTCTGTATGTATATGCGTCTGTGTGTGGGTGTGTGCCTCTGTGTGAGAGCTAGAGAATAGACGGTTGAGAGACGGGGAGAGAGAGAGAGAGTATAAGTTGCTCTCGATTGGCTCATGTTCTGATTATTAGCAACACTTGTTTGTTTTCGGCCACCAGAGCCGCTTACAATTTTGTTCTACTTCTCTCTCTCTCTCTCTCTCTCTCTCTCTCTCTCTCTCTCTCTCTCTCTCTCTCTCTCTCTCTCTCTCTCTCCTTTGAATGTGAAGTGGTAGAGACAGTGTGAAGGAACAGAGATCGGCAGACAGAAATGATGCAAAGCCAAAGAAGAGATGGGAGAAATCTTGTGTGTTGTGCAGAATGCAATTGTTTCAAAAAAATGGATGTATGAATCGCTGAATAAATGTATAGATTGAATTAAAAGAAACAACTGCACAACAATAAATCAGTGATACTCACTAGAAGAAGCGACCGATTGTGGGCATTTAGACTTTACCTAACTGTGCATAGATCAGATCTGAATTTCGTTTCACCTTCTCCTCCTCCTCCTTCTCTCCTTTTCCTTCTTCTCCTTGTTCTGCTCTTTCACCTTCTCATCTTTGTTCTCGTCGTCGTCATCGTTCTCTCCTTCCTCCTTGTGCTCTCCTCCATCTTCTTTTTTTCTTCTCCTCCATTTCTGTCTTCTTCTTCTTGTTCTTCTTATTTTTGTCGCCATCCTCCTTTTCTCTCCTCCTCCTCTTCCTTCTCTTTTCCCGTCGTGTTAGCATACATGTTAAAGTACTAGAAATATGTTACCAGTTACATATAATTCAAAGCTCAGTCCGAAGTTAAACACACACACACACACACACACACACACACACACACACACACACACACACACACACACACACACACACACACTTGTCTGATATCACGAATAATGGATAGACGTTAAATGAAAGACGACGCGCGCGCGCGCGCGCGCGCGCACACACACACACACACACACACACGCGCGCGCGCGCGCGCGCGCGCACGCACAATTGTATGTGTATATATATATATATATATATATATATATGTGTGTGTGTGTGTGTGTGTGTGTGTGTGTGTGTGTGTGTGTGTGTTTCAGAGAGAGAGGGGGAGAAAAAAGTTTCAGCAGGATCGTTTATCGCAAACTGCGTTGTTTGCATTGAAATCAAAGGGTGGGAAGTGAAAGAAACTCTTTTATCGATGTTGATTTCTGTTCTTTTTTCGTGCTACACCAACAAACGCACGAGGACGCATGGCAACCCTGAAAGACTCGCAGAAAGAATACACGTTTCTTCTACTAGCTGTGCCACAACGGAATATACATCACTCCGATTGGCTTTGGCATGAAAAGAATAGGTATTAGTCGAATGGCTCTGGCACGCAAGGAATGAGTTGTTCCAGTTAGCTCAGACTCAAAAGAATACGAATCACCCCGTCGGGGATTGACATTGAAGGAATACGAATGCTTTGACTGGCTATCGGTCAAACAGAGGACGAAGCGCTCTGGCGCCAGGATAATAACAATCACTCCTGCTGGCTCTGTAACGGAAAGAATATGAATGAATCTTGGTGTGGTACGAAAAGAATACAAATCACTTCGATTGCGTCTGGCATGAGGGGAAAAAAACCCAAAACGAATCGCTCCGATTGGCTCTAGCACGAGCTTCCTTTTTCGTTTTTTTTTTTTTCCTTTCTTTTTCATTTTCTTTTCTTTCCTGTTTTTTCCTTGCGTTCTTTTTCTTCCAGTGCAGTTATGTTGACACGATGATGGCGTCTCTTGCCACTCAAGGAAACAAGCATATACAGTTAGCAGCGTCAGTGAACTCAACAAGCTGGTTCTCTCTCTCTCTCTCTCTCGTCTCCTCTCTCTCTCTCTCTCTCTCTCTCTCTCTCTCTCTCAGTCTCTCATACGAGAGAGAGAGAGTTTTAGTACACAGATGACTTTTATTTCTCAGCCAGGTGTAAGAAAAATATGCTGAAAGTTTCAGAGCCAGTTGGCAGTTCTGATTGATTGATTGATTGATTATCCATTTTCCCAATTTTGATTTATTTTGTCTTATCAAAATGAAGAATTGATTGTTTGGTTATCCAGTTTCTATTTTGATTTGGTTCTATGCGCGCACACAACACCACACACACACACACACACACACACACACACACACACACACACACACACACACACACACTACACACACACACACACACACACACACACACACAACACACACACACACACACACACACACTAGCACACACACGTAAGAGAGAGAGAGAGAGAGAGAGCAGGTTGACATTCTGCATTGTGTGATATCAAGGAGTATCATACTGTAATTATTTCCTGCAGAAAGAACAATTCCTTGTGTGTGTGTGTGTGTGTGTGTGTGTGTGTGTGTGTGTGTGTGTGTGTGTCTCTCTCTCTCTCTCTCTCTCTCTCTCTCTCTCTCTCTCTCTCTCTCTCTCTCTCTCTGGGGTATATCTTCCTGTCCATTTTCTGACCTTTTTCTTGGGTTATTCAAAATTGAAGCAATTGAGGTCGGTTCCAAGACATTTCCAACAGCAGCGAGACCAATTCTATATTCTCATTGATAATAATACGAATTGAAACTCCAGTTGAAAGCAAGGAAATGAACATATAACAATACCTTAAGAGAAAAGAGATCGAGAAAAAAGACAGTGACAAAGTAAAAAAGAAAAGCAATAAAAGAAAAAGAGCAGTCTAATAAAGATTGAATCAAAAGAAACAAAGAAGAAAAAGAAAAAAAAACAGAAGAAATATAAAATTCCATTTGTATAACAAAAATTGTTGCTCGTTTTTTTTAGGCGGCTTGATGAATCCCCCTGTCTCTCTCCTCTCTCCTCTCTCTCTCTCTCTCTATCATCTTACTCTCTGTCTGTCTTTT
>JADBJO010001749.1:0-37500 GCA_016801955.1 Conus betulinus
AACACGCCAACACTGTTTTTTTCCTTTCATCCTGCTTCAGGTTTTCAAAATTTTTCCTCTTACTTGATTCTTTTTTTCTCTTTTTTTTTTTTTTGTGTGGCGTAGCTGTCTGTAAATCATTCTCCCTCCGACTTTAGTTTATGTTTACACCTATTTTTTGGTTGTTTTGCCCTTTTAATGCTAAAAACAGTCTTAATATATAATTATACATTCCTTCTGTTTTGATTGTTGTTTCCTGTTTGTCCCTTCATCACTGCATGTGTTTTTCATTTTTTTTTTTTAACTTTACAGATGTCATACATGGGAAAGAAGAGCAGAACTTCCACAGCGACCCAACTACAGACTATGTTGTTGACCAAACTGAAGCAGACAGCAGAAAGCACTGCCCTGAAGACCAAAGTGGTCGATGTCGCGTCTCTGTAAGTTGGACTGAAAATACAACTGAAGTTTTTAGATGTAATGTGTAAAAATCATTTAAATCTCTTACGTAGTGATTACCATATTCATCAAACAAAAATTCCATGTTGCTTTTTAATGAAAAAACATCTTCGTTCTCCCCAAAATTTGAGAGAATGGAGTCATGAAGAATTGAGTTTGTGCTGTTGTTGAATGCACATGTTGAGATAGCAGACCCTGTCTACCATTTGCGTTTTGGCTGCGGAATCATGACAATGGGGAGTGTACATATGTTACATTGTGCATGTTGAAATGTGCATGTATTAAGATACAGCCACAGTAAAGTATGTTAGATTAAACTTAATTTTAGAAGGAAAATTTCCAATCTGTCTACCGTTAGACATATTGGCTGTCTATAACTTTTTATGTACACAATTTGAACTGTGAGTATGATTGTATACCCACTTTTGAAAATTACAGAAATTGGGCAATATAATGCCCAAGTCTAATTTTGTTATGATTTTGTTGTTGTTAAGACGTAGAGAGAATCCCTGCCCTCCCAATTTTGGTTTTTTTTGTTTGTTTATTTGACTTGATCCTGAAAATATATGGCAATGTTCACTCCAGTTGAGACAAAGGCATTTGTTTGGACAGCTAAGGATATTGTAAAACTGCTCCCTAGCAGTAATGCGTAAACCATTTCATTTAAGGGGGCGTAGAAAAAAAAGAAACACAGACCACACACACACACACACACACACCACAAACAACACACACACACACACACACACAACACACCACACACACACACACACACACACACGTTTCATTTAAAGACCTGGAACCTGAAACTGGCCAGCACACTGGAGTTAGGATCAGGGGTCGATAAATCAAATCTGAGGTTTCTCAGTGCACAAGCCAGACTTTTGAAAAAGTGCCTTGCCTAAATAAGGAAAATTTTTGTGGGTTGAAAATGCTGAAAATGTGTTGTATTTCAAGAAGACAGCATTTCTGGAACCGAATGGCATGCATGAGAGGTGGTGGCTTTTTGAAAACAGTGTTGGCAAAGGCTTTTTTCTTGTTTGTTCATGGCAACGTTATGCAAGGTGGGTTTTTTTTCTGTTAGCTTTGGTGATTACATGACCGATTGTGAACATGTCTAAAAAAAAAACAAAACAACCCAAATCCATAAGAAAGGTGGAAAGATGGATCTGTTTGTAGAGTTAAAAAGTGGGAACTTAGAATTTGACATCTGGTGTGAAATTAATGTTATGAGCTGCCAGATGAAATGTGACAAACACTTTAACTGTTTTTTAGTTTTAACTTCTGCCAGCAGTCATCTATTGCTTTTGACCTTATTGATTTTTTTTTTCCTTTTGTTTTTCTTGCAAGTGCACCCTTTTACATTCATGGATGAAAATCTAGGTAGGGGCTTGAAAATGCCCAAAAATTTACTCTTTTGGAGTACTGCCCAAGCAAATTTGAGTTTGTGATTCAATTGGTGGGCTAATCGTGGTGAGATAAAATGTTGTTTGCATTTCATTAGTTATTATTACAAGTATTACCCATGCTGTAAGGACCAGTGTTACACATAACAAAGACACCAGAGGAAAAATCCTACCAGCAAAGTTGTGCTGATGATCCGTTGTTGCAGGTACCCTGGTTTATTTCACAGACTGACACGAAAGACGTGGTCTTCAGGATGCCTGTGCTGTTGCAGCCTGGTCTGAACTGTCCCCTGCGCCTCTTCAATGATACCACCCGCCGGTTAAGGGACTCTTCTTTGGACACTTTTTAGAAAAAATTTGTGAGACTGACCGGTCAGCATGATTCAACACGGATTGAAAGGAATGTTCCCATGCAACACATTTAAAACTTGCTCTCACTGTCATATATGCATGCATGTCCAATATCATAGTTTTAACAAAAAAAAATAGAAAAAATCCTTATAAAGAACCAATTTATGTTGGCTGGGATTAAAAAAAAAAAAAAAATTCCCCGGAAACTGTCCTCTTTTTTTTTTTTGGTCTTCAAAATATTTGAATGATGTTACCTTATTGAAGTGTTGACACCTTAGTCTGGCTAAGTTTCTTTTTTTTTTTTTTTCTTTTTTTTTTTTGTTTTTTTTAAAAATATATTATACTCCTACTCAAAAACAGATAGGCAATTCAGTTTCAGTGTCCATTTTAATTTGCTGCTCAGGGTGTTATCATCTGTGTGCACCTCAGTCTAATGCGTAGTTTCATAGTATGTGTTTTTGGCTTTTCTTATGCATGATAACTGTTAGATTTTCTAGTATGTTTGCATTCATTTTCTGCAGATTGAATATATCCTTAAGAATTTTCTAGTATGTTTGGCATTCCATTTTGCAGATTGAATATATCCTTAATCATATTCCTTAGTTTGCCGCAGTCTCATCGTGATAGAGATGCCCTTTTCAAACTCCAAGTTATGCTAATGTTCACCTATGCTGAATGCATGAATGTGGAATTTTGCACGAAACTTATGGACTTTGTTTGCAATGAAAAGGGAAATAAGCAGTTTGAAAGTTTGTTGGGTTTTTGTTTTTTTTTTTTTTTTAACTTGCCCAGACTTTTTACAACCATGTGAAACTGGGGTATATCAGGTATCCTATCGCTGTTGAACTCTCTCCTGACAAGAAAATTGAATGGAAGTGGAACGCTTACTGTAGTTTACACAAAAGGTGAGAACGAATACTGTTTGGTGAAGCTAAGCTTTATAAACTGGGTGTGGTTTTCAGTTGAGGTTGTTTGATTTCCCATGTCAGAGAGAAAAAAAGATTGACCATGTTTCGTACTGTCTCCGATAAGGTTGTGTTTATAGATTAGTAAGTAGTTTTTTCATTGTCAGAAAGGATTTCATTCACTCATGCCAATCAGCCACTAGCCATTCCAGCTTTGTTGGAAGCAAAATAACCAACGCCCCTCCCACTGAGGCAAACAGGCCCCCCCCAGAAGCCTCCCCCCCCCCCCATGCCCCTGTTTTTTTACACCACAGATAAAGCAAATCTCTACTTTTTGTTCAAGGAAACAGCTCTCCTCCCCAGTCTTTAAACCCAGAAGTCTGAAAAAATTGAGTTGTGGAACCCTTAGGAATGAGAAAAGAAATATTCTTGATCTGTCCCTTTCAATGCTCCCACCATCTCTTAACACTCCCCCCACTTCCCAGGAAGTGTGATCACAGATTTTTCACGTCATAAGGAATACAGCCATGCTGGATTTAGACCAATGGGTGTGTGGTTTTTGAAGATTCGGACATGTTGTACAAAAAAAAGTTGCTTTTTTGTGGGCTAAAGAAAAAAAAAAACCGTGCCCTCCATTGTGTGTGTGTGGTTTGTGCTTAAAAAAATGTGCTAATGGGATTAAGTGGAATTAAGACTTGTAGCTCATTTTTGTTAACTGCTGTGTTTGCAGCGCTAGCTCTTGGGTATGGCATCAACAAAGCAAGATCTTGCCAGCAGATTCGGAGAAGCCACGGATTGTGGTGTTTGCTGATGTTGGGCTTACTTCTTGCTCTTCAGGTGGCTGCTTGTGCTTTCCACAAAAGGGAAATTAAAGGTATGTATGTCTATCAATAATTTGAATAGGTAGTGGGCTTGTCATGTAATGCTCTGCTTTCTGTTAGTTGAAGGGTGTATTGATTCATGTTGATGAAAGATAGATAGGGGATTTTGGTTATGGATACTCTCAGCAAAGTAGGTAATAATTGTGTGTATGTGTTTGTAAAATTGAAACCAAGTTTGTTTAATTATTCATGGATAGAAATAGGAGCATCAGAAGAATGACAATTTTTGTTTTTTTGTACTTTCAATGATTGTGTCGGAATCCAAAGTGAACAGACAGCAGGTGCAGTGTAAACAGTTTTTCACATACTTTTAACAACAGTAAATCCTCAGGGTATTTTTGGGTATAGCAGATTTTTGTGTACCATTGTCAAGATTGTAAGATTTTTGTTTTCAAAAATGAAGAAAAAAGTTTACTTTTGTGTTTCAGGTTTTGGCAACATCGTGTGATCAAGAAGTAGGCGGTCGTGACTTCGATGAAGTCCCTTGCAAAAACATTTCAGCGCCGAGTTCGAGGGACAAGTACAAAGTGGATGCAGAGGACCACCAAGAACCCCAAGCCCCCTATATACGACTGCTCCAGGAGTTGTGAAAAACTGAAGAAACTGATGAAGTGAGTGCAAACACAGACTATTCCAATCAGCATGAGTGCTTTATGAATGACAAAAGATGTATCATCAAGAATGATGACACAGGTATGCTATGCAAAAGGTGCAAGATTTGTCTTTGCAGGATATTTCGATTGTGGTCTGGCTGAGGTTTAGGAGAGAAAATGAAATAGGTGTGTGTGTTAATCCAAATAGATACAATATGTGGCCTCCCTGACAATCGCCAAAGTCTGGTACGTGTAGTTTCATGCTGTTCCCAAAGCTCTTGGGGCACACACTGATCATTAGAACAGTGGAGGCTAGAAATCAATAAATATACTAGAAAAGTGACTTGGTCTTGCTGACATTGCACAGTTCTGCCACCAAGGATGGCTGAAGCTGCTACTCTGAAAATCCTTAGTCAAGCATATGAAGTGGGGAAAAAGGCAGGTTATCATGTTTAAAAGACGCGCGAGAGACAAGGTTGTGAAATTAGTCCAGTGCTGTAGAGCTGACTACTGGTAGAAGAATGGACAGGCTGGGAGGCGCGGTGGAAGTGGCAAAGGAAAAGCCTCAAGGTCAGAGAAATGACAGGACACACGCAAACCAACAGGCAGGCTCTGGGATCAACAGAAATGACACGGCGGTCAAAGACAAAGGGGGAAACAAAGAGGGATGTAGTGTTTACAGGAGACAAAGAAAGGGGACGATGCCAAATGAATCCAGATGATGGCAGTCCAGCGAGGGCCAGTGTGGAGTAGAGAGTACATGGGAAAACTGTGCTCCAGCGGAGTCTCTGCTGGGAAGGAAATGCGGCATATAGCCCCTGTTTGAATTTGCTTCATCCTCAGATCAGTGTATGACCACCTGCTGTCATGCTAACCTGGTGAAATGGAAGAAGTCAGTTGGACTCCGTGCAGGGGTTCAGGTGCACAGAACAAACTGGAGAGCCAGAACAGAACAAATGTGTTTTGACTGATTAGGGATCTGCAGCATTGTGGTTTGTGTATCTTCTGTGTCAGCAAAATTTTGATAGGGTGCTTTCCATTTTCATAGAATTTGACAAAAGGGAATTTCCTGTCTGTTGTCACATTGCACACATCTTAAATGCCATTCTACTTAGTGGAGAAGAGTAGTAGGTCATAGTATGTCGGTACGTGTGGATGACAACAAAATGAAACACATTTGCTCTGATATCATGGTTAGACATCATCCTCAAAGCCAAAAATTGGTCGTATACAGTAAAATTGTATCATTGGTAAACTTCCGAATTTTTGCCAGGGAGCAAAGAGAGAGAGAGAGTAGTCTGAATTTTTGCCAAGGAGCAAAGAGAGAGAGAGAGTGGTCATCTTCCTTTTAGCTTGATGGAAACTAAGTGAACATCGTGAAAAGAAATTTAGTTTTCCCATCATGTAGGTAACTTCTGGTGCAAATCTAAAAAAAAAAAAAAAATAAAAAATAAAAAAAAAAGGAAAGGGAGGGCTACCCTTGTGGTAACCAGAAGCTCTTTAGTTTGTGAAGTTCTGGATTTTGCAAAGTGACTTCCTATCAAGCCATGGGTCTGTCTGTACAGTGATAGTGATTTAGAGAATGCATAGGAGAAGGAGAAAAGGAAGGAAAAAGACTGGTCAAAACTCTGTGGTTAATGGGCTGGTACACACATTTTAAGTGTCAAAAGATGATTGAATTCTGAATGGTTTACCGTCAAGTATGGCTGTAGCAGTTTAAAAATATTGGACTTTACACAAATGCACAAAAGCACGTGCTGCAGTCTTGTACATTGCAAGCTTGAGAGGATCTCTATCACAGCTTACACCAGTACAAAACAAATAGTGACCAGAATGTGGAGTGTACATGAATCTTTTCAGAATTACAATATAGCCATGGTTCAATATCAAGAATACCTGGATTGCCATAGTTCAATTCCAAGATGGGAGACTGTTGCCCATTTGCATCCCAGCAGTGTGTATCCTCTCTGGCAGTGCAAAGAAACAGTGAAACATGTCCTGAGCCAATGCAAAGAGAGTTAACCTTAGAAAGATACACATGTGGTGCACAGCCAAATATTCAGAGGCATAACAGAAGATATCTGGGAGTGAGACCTGGGTGAGGACTAGCTTGCTAATAGTATAAGGAGTTGGGGGGCTTATTTTGCATGAGGAGGTTTTCTCTGAAGATCTGCTGTCCAGCTCATTCTAGAATTTCTTCCTGCTGCTGCTAAGTTTTGTCAGAATTTTAAAAAGTGATGCTTGAACATAGGAAAATTTAACTAGGCGAGGTGATCAACATGCGCACTTGCTTGGCCCATTTTTAATCTGCTGTATGCACAAAATGAAATTAAAAAAGCTAACGTTGTGGAATTTGGATCTAAAACTTGCTTCTGTTCATCACAAAATGTGAAGACAACAGTAAAACTGGAGTGACAGACACTCTGCACACTAGACATAGAAGGGGCAATCCATATGACTGAAAAACTGAATGTGAAGAAAAGTAAGAAAATAAAAATTGCCAGTTTTTAAAATGTTAATTTATTGGAATAGCACAAAAATAAAAAAGAGAGGAGAAGACAGCTTGAGTAGCTTTGGAGCAGTAGCTCAGACTTAGTGCCTGACAAAGTCTCAGCAGGTTTCTTGGACAGGCAGTTTCCAACAGTGCACAGCAGCTATACTGGCCAATCAGTGCAGTTTTACTGCTTTTGGATAATTAAGGCTGAAAGGGTTGAAAACCTCCAGAATTAAAAAAAAAAAAGGCTCTTAAATGGAAGAGAGGCCACTCAGAGGACAATTTGTTATAGACAAAAGAAGGGAATGTTGAAATAAAGGTCATCTTAAGTATGTTTTTATCGTTGTTTTGTAGAATCAGTGCTGTCCTATGGCTTTTTTATGCTGGTTTGGAAATCTTAGAGTGAAAACAAAAACATTTCTAAATAGAGTGGTGAATACATGTGGAAAGGTTATGGTAAAAAAAAAAAAACAAGGACAGCTGGATAAATTGTATGAATGTCGTGTCACATAAAATCTGTGAACATTGCTGCCGACAGTTTCCCATGTTCTTTCAAAGAAATACTATGTTCTACCATCTTGACGAAGATTCCGAAATTCCAAAATTTCAAAACAACAGAACTGAAAAACAGTTTCGTTCCCAGTTCCATCAAACTCCTGAATCAAAACTAAACTTTCGATGAGATCTGGTTTAGGAAGCTTCTTTGTGTGTATGTGTGTGTGTGTGTGTGTGTGTGTGTGTGTGTGTTATTCTCTGTGTGTGAGTGGGTGGATGGGTAGGGATTGATAGGTGGTGTGTGATTTGTTAAAGAAAGAGTGATTTTTATGGCCACTCTTAATTTCTCTCTTTGGGGATAATAAAGTGTCTTGACTTGTCTTGATTTGCCAAAAAGGCTGATAAATTTGCAAAAAGGGGGGGGGGGGGGGGGGGATGTAAAAAGAACACATTTTTTAGTGGAGGGGATCTTTATTGAGAAGGTTTTGTCAGAAAAAAAATGTCATCACATCAGCAGTAAAGAAACAAAAAATCACTAACCTATTGAATCATCTCTACCATGTTCGGACTTTATGCCAAACTACCTTATTTTTACCTGTTCAGATAAATGCCTTGGTCTTATTCGGTGAGAAGATTGCCCAAACCAATCAGGATACTACAGAGTTTATCGAAAGAGAGAGTGAAAGGGAATAAGTTAGTACCTCAGTATCAGCTTGTATTTTGTGACTTGGACATCCATTGGTCTACCATGAAACACAAGTTGCTTCTGACTCTCAAACCTTTCCTCAGGCTGTTGAATTTTAGGAATGCTGTCAGAGTGTTCCAAAAGTGTACACATGTTCCATTCATAAATGGCTGTTTATTTCTTCTCTTCGTTCTCAACTTATTCACTTTTATTTCAGGGAAGAATTTGAGAAGCTGAGTGAGCATCTACTGAAGAGAATAGAAAACACACTGTCCCACGTTCTCGTCAGTGCAAGTAAGTGTTGATGCTGATACTTTGTCTGATAATGAAGTCTTTTTTCTTTTTTTTTCTTTCTCAGAAGACATAAAGCTACTGCTGAAAATGTTGTGATATGTTTTGTTCTTTTACTTTTTGAACATTGAACACTTTCCATGACTTGAAGCAAAAAAAATGAAATGGATGAAGGGGAGTCCAAAGTAAGTAGTGGTATTATGGTATTGCTGAACGTTGATTTATTAGTGATGTAGCTTTAGCAAGTCCTCAGAGTTTAAAAAAAAAAAAAGTGTAATGTTAAAAGACTTTGTTTGCTCACAAAATTAAGTTTATTTTTTTTTTTTTTCATGAGCCATATGATTTTTTTTGACAGAGACAAACTGACACCAGTTCACTTGTGTTTTCAAGTACAGATTCTTTGTAATAGACATGTTTGTCAAAAGATGTGATTGATTCTTGCGTATGTGAAAGAGTCTGGTTGCCCTCCATTTCAGAGTTACAACCATGTGACATCCATTCTGTGGAAATCCTGGGCGGGGTCCTCACGCATTCCTGCCTTCAAGCGGCTGGTGTCGCAGGTCTTCAGCAAGGAGCCCAGCACCACGCTCAATGCCGATGAGGCTGTGGCCAGGGGATGTGCCCTGCAGGTAACTTAGCATTTCACATTTGCCTTGTCTGTGGCTTTTTTTGATTTTGCCTTGTCTGTGGCTTTTTTGGCTTTTGCCTTGTCTGTGGCGTTTTGGCTTTTGCCTTGTCTGTGGCTTTTTTGGCTTTTGCCTTGTCTGTGGCTTTTTGGCATTTGCCTTGTCTGTGTGGTTTGTTGGCTTTTTGCCTTGTCTGTGGTTTTTTGGCTGTTGCCTTGTCTGTGGCTTGTGTTTTGTATGATTTTGAAATAAGATGGACATGCTACAGTGATGATTATTTCCTGAAAATGAGGGGGTCAGACTCAGTACAAAAAAACTGGCTTCCAAATTTTCAGGGGGTCACACAAATATTTGGGGTGTGACCATAAGTAACTGCTAGAAAATGTAGTTTACACACACACACACACACACACACAACACACACACACACACACACACACACACACACACACACACACACATGAACATGTATGCTGTCACTGGTTCACATACATAAATGCATAGAGAAAGAGATGAAAATGATAAGAAAAGAGGTGCTTATAAGAAAGTTAATAATATATTCCAGTCAGTGCTAAACATTATTTATTTATATTCATGTCCCTATGTTTTTAAAGTGTTATCAGCTAGCATGAGTAAATGTGAGCACCTGTTCTATCACATTTTCACAGTGAAACTTGATTTCTGGGATGTCCTCTTCGATTATCATCACAGAATTTCCACTATGCGAGCCATTTCCTTCAATGCTGAAATGTTTCATTATATGAACAAATAGCCATAAAATGATCATTGGAAGCCCGGTGGAACCTACGACGAAACTGTTGACTGGCCATTCTTGCTCAGTGAGCAACACATTCATACGTCCAGAATGGAGCCTTTTTTAATTATCTGAACTGGTGATGTTGCATAGATCGTTTAATTTTTGTTCCATTTGCTGGATTATCACCCATGAGCCATAGTTGAACTGTTTTGATTTTGAGTCTGAAAAGCCAAAATTCCTACGTTTTCCATGCTTTTTCCCACTTAGCTGAATCGTATGATCTTGTGGTCCAGTCATAGACTGAATAGACCTAGCCTGTTTTGACAACTCTTGTTGGTTTCTCAAGCGGAAGTTGTTAATTCAGAACATTCTAGAATGTCGAGGAAATTTATGTTTTTTTAACTTAAATTGTGGCGGATAGGATGAAAGCCCATTTGTGCAATGCGCTGCTCAGAGTCGTATTGCGTACAGGAGAAAGTCAGTGCATCACGGTAAATTTTGGTATGTTTTTTTGTGACGCACTGGCCTGAATTCAGTGTGTTCAGAAGGGAAGTTTATGCGTCAGAGACGTACATTTTGTGTATAAGAATTATCACTGTGCTACAATGTAATATACTGGCGTGTGGCTGGCCTGTTTTAGGATACGACATGAATTGTAGCTGGGTGGTGTTAATAATGTATTCTTCAGATACTGGTCATGGGTATATTGAGTCTGAAGTGTTCAGCTGGTGTATTTAATGGTATGTTGTACATGTATTACAGTTAGGGTGGAGTGAATGAGATAGTTTGCATCATTGAGAAAGATAACTGCTGCTGCATGTTTTCTTGGTAATAGTAGTTCATTTGCATGTAAACTTGGGCATTTATGGCTACAGTTTTTTAAACTAAATTTTATCCACTTTGTTTAGCCTTTTACTTCACAAAGTTAACTCGAGAAGAAAAAGAATGTCATTTAAAAAGACGATATTATGTATACACAGATTTGACAGTTTGGATCATGTTATTGCTTGTGTATGGATTTGATCTGCTTAACTGGGATGTTGATTTCAGTGTGCCATTCAGTCACCAACATGTCGAGTGAGAGACTTCAGTGTCACTGACTGTCAGATGTACCCCATCACCCTCACCTGGGCACAGCAGAACCAGATGGATGAGGACAGGTGTGTATTCACCTTCAGTCTCACTTTGAATGGTTATACCTGTATTTTCTGAGTGAGGTTACCTACATAGTGAATTGCTTCTCAGGATTCATAGAATTTGTTTGATGTTCATTTTTTCTGTCTTTTTTGCTTGTTTCACTTTGATGGCTTTTTTTCTACTCAAAAAAAATAATATTACAGTGGAAAAAGAACCAGATATGATTTAAAGGAAGAATTTTCAGTTGGTAATTTCTTATTTGGCATTTAATTGGAAATAGTGTTGTATGTGAACTTCTTTAGATAAGTTTCCATGATTTCTTGTTCGTCTTGAGTAGCTTAGTTTAACATGTGCTTGCTTGTTCTTTGGAGAAGTCGGTATCCTTTACGTGATCTGTTATCACTGGCGTATCTGCGATTTTTTGTGTGTGTGTTTTTCTTTAGTTACATGGTGCAAGTATTATAGCAGCAGGTGATGCTCCAGTTTGCTGTATGCCGCATGTATGCTGGCAGCTGTCAGCCAGTAGGGTCATACAGTCTGGTCAAGGTGTGAACTTTTCTAGTTCGGTACAAAGCTGTCTAGACATGTCTATATTGGTGCAAAGCAATAGGGGATACCAAAAAGATGTCTAGACATGTATCGGTGCAAAGCAATAGGGGATTCCAAAGAAGATGTCTAGACATGTATCGGTGCAAAGCAATAGGGATTCCAAAAAAGATGGTCTAGACATGTATCGGTGCAAAGCAATAGGGGATTCCAAAAAAGATGTCTAGACACGTATCGGTGCAGAGCAATAGGGGATTCAAAAAAAAATGTCTAGAGCAAAGCAATAGGGGATTCCAAAAATCTCTTATCTGTTCCATCCTTTCTGTGCCATTTCACATGATTGCTACACTGGTAGAGAACAGTTGATCAGTCAGTTTGAAGAGAGAACAGCCAGTCATTGTAAAACAAACAAACCAAAAAAATGTTTCCACAGATTGAATGGTGAGACAACTAGTGATGCCTGCTGTCTCGGAATAGCTGTGTTTGTCATGGGGAAAAAAGTAAAAGTCTGTGGCTGTTTTGGGTGTTCGCTTATCACTCATATGTTAAAAAAAAGGCTTGCCCCCAATAATAATGCGCAGTAGCCATGTTTGAATGAAGGACAAAAAGGGGAAAAGCTCTTGTTTGTGCCTGATTTGCTTGTGCACATTCTGTGATTCTACATTGGTCATGCTTGCCATGAGAGTGTGAACTTGCATACATGTACATATGTACAGCTCACATTTGTAAGAAAAATGGTGTGTTCCAGAAAATTTGTGAAAATTGCAGTTTTGATCCTGATTTTTACATTGTCTGCTCCTGATGGGACACAACTTGGGCTAGCGAAAGATGAGGTGAAGATTGTATATTAAAAAAAAAAAAAAAATATTTATTTATTTTAATTTTCAATTGGCCCAGGGAGTTGCCCATTTCAAGCTTTGAGATATGTCCATCTGTGTTTGTGTAATTGTGATTTGGGGGAGGGGGGTGGAAGAAGAAGGCAGATGACATGTTATTTCTTTATATCTCTGGTTAGACATAAATGTTTTCTTTGTTGTGATTGCAGTCAAGTGGACGTGATCTCCCAGTTCCACCAGATGCCAGCCTCCAGGATGCTGACATTCTACAGGAGAGAGAGCCCTTCACACTCTGTGCTGTCTACACTGATCCACAGAATGTCCCTTTCCCCAGTCCTGTGATCGGTGAGCTGCCTTTTCATTCCATTGGCCTGTGGACTTTTCCTGTCAGTATCAGGAAAGAGGGGGAAGATGGAAAGAAAGTTAACCACATTTGAAAGGGTAATAGAGGACAGATTGATGTGAAAAAGAATGATAAATGTTTTGATTAGTTACATGGTTTCTAATAAACTGTATCTTTTTGTTTTTATTTATTGAAAAATTGAAATCATGAATGATTTTTGGGCATATTTTTTCACAACTAAGAATTTGTTTGTGAAAGTAAAGTTAGCAAATACTTTTCTGCAGAATGTTTGGTAAGTTATGAACCGTTTTGATGATGATAATGTTGTTGTCCACCTTGTTTGTGCCTTCTCAGTGGCATTACTCTCGTGTCAATATCTTGGCTGCCATGTACATAACTACATGCAGTTATCCCCTGTTACATTTTAAGTAATGGCAGTCCCCACAGGATAGTGTTGTAACTAGGCCATTATGAGGCACCCCACCAGAGGAGAGACTGCTGTTGATGCATCACTTTGGTATTGTTCAGCATTGACTTCTTCCATCCACATAACACAGGATACCTAAGATCCTAATGACAGCGTTAGTTTCCTAGTAAGGGAACCAGGGTGAGTGAGCATTTCTATCCAGTGACAATCTCCATGAACGTACAGGTCAACACTGGTGACTTTGACATGCCTTGACCATGGGCGTGGACACGGAGAGAACAGTGGGACTGCAGCAAGGCTTGAAGGACCGCAGAATATGAAATTTGTTTTAGAAATGATGATGAATGAATGAGGGTGATGAAGATAATGCTAAGGAGTTCCATTCTGCTCCCAGACAGACTTGTATGCTTAATATCATAATTACCAGCCAGGCTTTAGGAAGGCAAACACATGCTGTGTTGATCAGAAATTTGAGTAACGATCGCAGAGGCACATCTATTAAGTGGATGAAACTTGACTATTGTTCCGGTCTTCTCATAAAAAACCCATAGCACATTCAGCCCTAGATGAGAGCTGGCAATGTCTGAAAAATTGCACAAATAAATGCCTCTTATTGGACTTGAACCCATGACCTCCAGGCCTTTAGCCTACAATGCTTACACTGCATCTCAATGGATGGTTCGGTCTGTTAAATTTGAGCGCTACCACATAAGCAAAATTTTCAACAGTCAACGAGAAATGGACTGTTGGGATACTGTCTGTGATTGATTGTGTGTGTGTGTGTGTGCATGCACTTGTTTTAGCACCTAATTTTAATGTCTTTCATGGTGTACTTGTAAAGGAAAATTAGTAGCGTTGAGTATCACAGTAACAGAAATAGGGAGAACTGTGAAAACAATCGCTTAAGGATCTAAGCTTAAGGCTTATTACAGTAGATGACTCTGTGTGAGATTAAGTTTTCCCTTGTGGCATAGAAAACACTACCTCAATATCCCCTCAGTCACTGGTGTTCTTCTGTCTCCCTGTCTGTCTAACTTCCTTTCTGTAGCTGTCTGCTCAGTGTTTGTAGTATGTCCTAAAAGTTGATTTTTTTGTCTTTACCAGGTACAGCTCCTTTGTTGCCCTGGGTTCTCTAAGAAGCAGCTTAACCATGTTCTGTTACAAAACTTGGAAATAGACATGAAAAAGTAATCATTTTAGATTTCCTGTGATGGCTTGTTTTGGGATGCTGCTGTTTGACAATTCATGACAGTTTCCATCATGTGAAAACCATGGCTGTGTCCTGTAACACTGCTGTCTGATGATTCCCTCGTGACAGGCCAGTTCAGAGTGAACAACGTCATCCCACAGGCCAGTGGTGAAGTTTCTAAGGTGAAAGTCAAGGTGCGTATGAACAGCAGCGGCATCTTCAACGTTTGCGCGGCAACCCTGTACGAAAAGGTGGAGGGTGGTGAGGAGGAGACCATGGAGGTGGAGAATCAAGAGAAGAAGGAGGGACCCCGGCCTCTCAAACCAACGGCGTGCAAGAAGAGGTAAGGAGCAACACATGGAGACTGATGTTGGTTTTGTAGTTGTCTTTAAGTGCTGAGTTTTTTTACCAAAATATTGAGCAGAAGAAGTAAAGAGTCTTTAAGTGCTGATCTTTGATTAACCAAAATACTGAGCAGAAGTTGAAAGGAAAAAAAAAACCCCAGCAGACTTGTGTTCGTTCAAGTTGTTCCACAGAAAATGGGATAACTATCTTTGTGGTGTTTTCTGTTGCCATTCTTCTCCTTCTGTCTCTTCCTTTTTCTTGATGTTTTTTTTTTTTTTTTTTTAAGTCATTTAGGTTTTCTGACTGAATTTTATGAATCCTCTTTCATTGGCTTTTTTTTTTCAAATGTTTTTACATGCGTACACTTGGGCAAGCACTAATCCTCCCACAGAAGGGCTGTATACATTTTTTTTTTTTTTTTTATTATCATTTATGTGCCGGAAGCTTGTTTTTTTCAGCATTCAGGCAAGTCATACAAGAGCTAAAGGTCTTACTGTGTGTATATATGACTCTGTGTGTGTGTGTGTGTGTGTGTGTGTGTGTGTGTGTGTGTGTGTGTGTTGCTTTTATGCTGATGTTGAAGACTTAAATCTGTATACAACTCACATGTATTTTTTACAATTAAAAAAAAAAGAGCCCCCCAAACGCCCATTACTCCATATTGCCTCCAAAATATGCCTGGTAAAGGTGTGTATAATTGGTTCACAGCTCATGTTTGAAGCCAATCTCTGTCTTTTTGTTTGTGGAAAGACTGTCCACCTGCTCAGCATTTGAATATAAGACCAACAAGACTACGGTTTGCCCCTGAAAGTTTCAAAACTGTGATGGGCTGGCAGTTACACTGCCAGAGGGTAAATTGTCTGCTGAAGTATCCACTGTTAGCATTTCATGAAGAAGCTGTTAAAAATGCAATATTTATGTTTTCAAGACAGCAGTTTCCTGGAAGACTCAGATCTTTGGTGAGAAGTACTCCCAGCAGCAAATATTGGCTGCATGGGTCTGATTTTTTAAAGAATTTGTGCGTTTGCAGACTCCAATGCAGACTGAGCAGGGAGAAGAGAAAGCACCACAGGAGAACAGTTGTGATCAAAACTCCACCCCAGTAAATGGCGAGAGCTCCGACAATGGAACAAATGGCAAAGAGGTAATAAACATAACATGACTGAAAAGTTTTCGTTCTTGATGTAATGAATCGTTGAAATCATGTTTGATGTAGACAGACTTTCAGTGGTGTGAAACTGTTATTTTAATTTAAAGGAAGTTGCAAATGAGAGAGCTCGTATTTGTGATGCAAACTGGGGTGTGCAGACCTCTGAACCAGTGTCTGTGTTGACTGCTAGGTGAATATAGAACTTGAATTGGATGAACAATAATCAGCTATTGTGGCTCTAGATCATGGTCACAAGATCAAATATGAGATAGGGTTAAGATGATAGTATGTCTGTTCAATATTGCTGCCAGAAGTGCAAAGTAGGTTGGCCATTTCATCTTTGCAATGTTTTCCTGTATATCATTAGAACAGAATGGCCATGAAATTGCAGATTGACTAACATTCAGTTCATCTTTGGTGCTTTGGTGTGAGTAGATACAGTGATGAGTCACAGGAATCATTTTCACCCACACTTGTCTGATGAGCAGACACTATTTGGTGTGCTGGTCAGCATAGCTTTTGAACTGTATGATCTGGATTTATACCCTGTCGAGGGAGACTTTAAAGAAGTTTTTTTTTTTTAAAGGAAGAAGAAAGCAGTTACAGTGAAATATAATTTGAAGGAGACTATTTCAGTTGCAATGAATGAACATGCTCAGAACCTGCATATACATCTGCATTCATGTAAAAAAAATACTTTTAATGAATAAGTAGTCTTTTAACGTGTGGTTAACATCATAACTGGCTCAAAACACTTGGGCTGGTTTCTCTCAGCCTACGCAGTTTATAATTGTGCATTCTTGTGTGTAGTTCATTGGGACAGATTATTGATGTGTGTGGGTGAATGACATATTTAGTGTTTGTAAAACCTTTTGCAGGCATTGTGTTAGTTTCTGTTCATTTACATATCCAAGAAGCTTTCCAGGTAAACAAAATTTGTTTGCAGAAAAAATGGGCCATAAAGAAACCTGAAGGCGAAAAGAACAGACTTTAAAAACGAAGAACAGACTTTAAAAACAAAGCTAACAGAGGGAAAAAGAAAACAACAGTCACTTGTAGGTACAAGAGGCAGTAGCAAATGTCTGATCTATGTTAAAAATATTGCCAACTATGTCATACTACTGGAGTTCAACTTTATGTTGATGAACTGGCTCGTTGAACCACACACACTTCCAACTTTCTAACTAGTGGCTTATCATTTTCTTTCATAAAGGTATTGAAATGATAGTTACAAAATTTTAGCTTCATCCTCTCCATTAGTATCAGTATTACCAACTTAGTATTTAAGTGGACTGACACCTTTTTAAAGGTATATATTTTCAGAACCTATTATTTTTTTTTTCCATTCACTGATGTTTTTTGTTTGGTATGTTTGCCAGCAGTCTTCAACATGCATGTTGTGTGTAAGTGTTTTGGGCTGCAAATCCTGACTCATTTTGAGTATAATTGCCCTCTGTGGGATGGTCAGATCCTAATTAGCTTTGGTCACTTGATGCCAGAACAAGAAATGTAGGTGAGCTGTAAGGCATGAAAGAATATTTTGTATGTGTGTTATTTATTTTTCTCATGTCTCCATCTTCGTTGAATGCTGCTTTGCCCAAGACTTCAGAGAACACACACACACACACACACACACACACACACACACACACACACATATATATATATTATATATATATATATATATATATAAACTGATAGGAAGGGAAGGTAGATGTGGGAGAGTGAGATGGGGAAAGGGGGTAGTTTGAAAGGTCAGGGAACTGAATGTAGGAAGAAGGTTTAGCTAGTTAAGCAGGGGATGTCAACATGTTCAAGCAAAAATATGAAATAATTCTGAATGGTTTTTAAGGTGAACCACACACATCTGAATGGTGTTAAGGTATACCACACACATCTGAATGGTGTTAAGATGAACCGCACACATCTGAATGATGTTAAGGTGTACCATACACATCTGAATGGTGTTAAGGTGAACCACACTCATCTGAATGGTGTTAAGATGAACCCACACATCTGAATAGTGTTAACATGAACCGCACACATCTGAATGGTGGTAAGATGAACCACACACATCTGAATGGTGTTAAGGTGAACCACACACATCTGAATGGTGTTAAGATGAACCACACACATCTGAATGGTGTTAAGGTGTACCACTTATATGAATGGTGTTAAGGTGTGTGAACCACACACATCTGAATGGTGTTAAGATGAACCACACACATCTGAATGGTGTTAAGGTGTACCATACACATCTGAATGGTGTTAAGGTGAACCACACACATCTGAATGGTGTTAACATGAAACTGCGCACACATCTGACTGGTGTTAAGATGAACCACACACATCTGAATGGTGTTAAGGTGAACCACACACATCTGAATGGTGTTAAGATGAACCACACACATCTGAATGGTGTTAAGGTGTACCACTTATATCTGAATGGTGTTAAGGTGTGTGAACCACACACATCTGAATGGTGTTAAGATGAACCACACACATCTGAATGGTGTTAGGATGAACCCACAGGCATCTGAATGGTGTTAAGATGAACTGCACACATCTTAATGGTGTTAGGATGAACCACACACATCTGTATGGTGTAAGATGACCCACACACATCTGAATGGTGTTAAGGTGAACCACACCACATCTGAATGGTGTTAAGGTGAACCACACACATCAGAATGGTGTTAGGATGAACCACAGGCATCTGAATGGTGTTAAGATGAACTGCACACATCTTAATGGTGTTAGGATGAACCACACACATCTGTATGGTGTTAAGATGACCCACACACATCTTTAAATGGTGTTTGGATGAACCACACACACATCTGAATGGTGTTAAGGTGAACCACACACATCTGAATGGTGTTAAGGTGAACCACACACATTTGAATGGTGTTAAGGTGAACCACACACATCTGAATGGTGTTAAGATGAACCACACACATCTGAATGGTGTTAAGATGAACTGCACACATCTGTATGGTGTTAAGATGACCCACACACATCTGAATGGTGTTGAAGGTGAACCACACACACATCTGAATGATGTTAAGGGTGACCACACACATTTGAATGATGTTAAGGTGAACCCACACACATTTGAATGGTGTTAAGATGAACCACACACATCTGAATGGTGTTAAGGTGAACCACCCACACATCTGAATGGTGTTAAGGTGAACCACACACATCTGAATGGTGTTAAGGTGAACCACACACATTTGAATGATGTTAAGGTGAACCACACACATCTGAATGGTGTTAAGATGAACCACACACATTTGAATGGTGTTAAGGTGAACCACACACATCTGAATGGTGTTAAGGTGAACCCACACATTTGAATGGTGTTAAGATTGTGAAGCAAGCTTGCTTGAGGATGTTTCCAGAGGGACAAAGAAATGGTTTGCCCTGTCAAACAACAACATTCACACTGCAGACCAGGACGATGAGTGGCTAGGTCCTGCTTCATGTAAAAAAAGAGTCGAAAAGAAGAAACAGTTGATGAGGCTTACCGCCAGGTGGTATTTTCTGATGTAAATGATGTTGTAGCAGTTTTTGTCCTCCAGGTTTCTTTCACAGCGCCTTAAGATGACATCAAGGATTGGAGGGGGGGGGGGGGGGAGGGGGGGATGTGGTGGGGTGGTGTTGAAATTGGCATTCCCCCCCCCCCTCCCCCCTCCCCCCCCCCCCCCTCAATCATTTCTGGCACTGCAGGTTCAAATTTTTCTTCATTAGTTTAGTTAATTTGCATGACCTTGTCATATAAAAGGGCACTGTTTCTTTTTTTTTATCTTTTCTTCTTTTTTCTTAAAATCATTTCATGCACAAACAAATAAGTGAAAACTGCAGTCTGACATTTTTGGGGGGGAGTCTGATCTTTAGCTTATTATCTAACATACCTATATTTTGGATGTTTGAAAGCACAAGTGTTACAGGAATGTCACCCTTAAGAGTGGCTTTACGGCAGCTTTTTATTTGGTCTTTGACTTCATCAACAAATGAAGATATGCTCCAAATAATGAAAACGCAGATCAGATTTTAGCTATACAAGGTTTCAAAAAACTGGTTCCCTCTCACTGTTCCAAAATGTCAGGGGTGTTTAAGAGCATGTATACTTCAGATTTTTTTTATTTTATTTATTTTTTTTAATTTGATTCTGATCAGAGTTTCTTGTGATTTCTTTTCTGTGAGTCTTTTTTCTTCTTCCAGCCTTTTTTTTTTGGATTATTTTTTGTTGTTGTTGTTTTAAAGATGGAAGCAGAAATTGGGAGAAAAAAATTTTGCTGTACTTTGTGTTGGAAGGTGACGGCTAATTTTTCAGTTAACAGTCTGTTCAGGTTACTGTTGGGATTTTCTGAAGTCGTGCGCATATCCAGCTAGTTTTTGATTGTATGTCTAGTGCATATGACCTCATAAAATTAGCTGTAACACTGTGCAATGCATATGAAGATGACGAGGAGTGTGACCATAAGAAAGTAAGTCAGCTGAAGGCACAGCTGATGTAAAGTGTATCGAACAACCTTCAATCTAAGAAATGACTGGGTTTTTTTTTTTTTTTTTTTTTAAATGTCACTGAGTACTTGAAGCAGAGGGCATCATAATGCCAAGTAAAAAAAAGCCTATAAAAGAAAATTTTTAGAGAAACTGCCAGAGAAGTAACGATAAGAGGGTAGGGAAAAATAATGCGTTGGTAAACACAATTGGCTGTATGATCGTTGATGTGTTGAAATCCAGGCCCTGAGAGTAAAAGCAGAAGACAAGACCCGACAGAACATGATCTAATCACTGTATGCAAATGGCCGCTGTCAAGGTCTGATGCTTCAGCCTTACAGTCATCAGACGGTGTCTGATTCTAAGAATTGCCCCCCAGAATGAAGTCTTGGATATTTCTGATATCGATTGTTGTATGGGAGGGAAAAAATATGAAACAGTTCAAGATACTTGTCGCTCGTTTCAGATTCTGAGTGTTTCAATGTTTAAAACAAGCAATTTTTTTTAAAGCTTCGATGTGTTTATGAGTTTCATAACCAAACATTTAAGCTATAGCAAAGAAGTCCTCACTTTGTATGAACTTTAATGGTCTGTGTTAACCCATACCAGGAAGAAGAGAAGGTGGGAGGAGAAGAAAGATGGAGGGAAGAAGAAGAACAAGGTGAAGACGGTGGACCTTCCTGTCGATGGCCTTGTGCCTCAGCTGTCCCGAGAAGCTCTCAACCTCCTCACAGAAAAAGAGGTGAGTGGCTACCTTGGCATTATGGGAATCACAGGATTCATGTGTAGAAAGGGCTGGGTATATGCTTTTACGCCAGAGTTATAGAGATGCTATTGCTACCTGAAGCAGGCGTACAGTTGAATACTCCTTTCATTACTGAGTTAAGAGTGGTGGTTTGATTACATTCTGTTGAAAACCTACAGGAGTGGGCATGAAACTCCAAGTGTGGCAAGAGAAGGCACAGTTCACCTTCTCCAGTGTTTACAGAGCTGAAGAATTCTGATTGTATGTGAACATTGGAACACGTCACTTCACCTGCAGCAACAGTTTGAAAAATTATGGTTGTGGGCAGTGTGAGTGTAGTTCACTTCTCTGTTGAATTTAGAATGAAAGAATTATAGTCGTTTTGAGAACAGGCATGAAGTTCTGCTTTGATTAGTTAAAGAATTACAGTTGCGGGCAGGAATTAGTTCATTGTACACTCCTTTGATTACAGAGTTGAAGAGTTGCTGTTGTCTAGAATTGGTTCATTTCACATCTTTTTTGATTGCTGGTTTAAAGAGTTAAATTCTGTGTGACTATTTGAACTTATCTTTCTTTGATATAACAGTATTCTGTTGTTTTCGTGAGGAAATATCAAATTTTTGAGCACATGCCAGGGAATCCTTACCAAGGGCTCATGAGGAAATATTACATTGTCAGGTGCCTGCCAAAAAGAGTCTTTACATATCCAGAAGACAGTTCTTACTGGCTGTCCCAGTCACGTGTGATTCTGTCTGTAGAAAAACTGGGCTGACTGGATCGACAGACATAAAATGAGAGAAAGTTCCCTTTCCTCCCCAGAATGAGGGGAGTACAGAAGATTGTGCAGCTAACTAAAGATAGGTCTGACGCCTCATAACGATCAGCCCCTTCTTCAGGATAGGAAGCATTAGCAGATTTTGTTGAGGAATTAGGTGGTGTGGTTTTTGGTTGTTACTTTGGTGTTATTTTTGGTAGTAGTGTGTGGTTTCCTCTTTTATTTGTAGTTGCTTTTTGTTTGTTTTTTGTGCATTTAGTAAAATAGAATGATAGGTGATGACAACTCGTTTTTCCACAGGGCCAGATGATCATGCAGGACAGACTGGAGAAGGAACGGGCAGATGCAAAGAACAGTGTGGAGGAGGTACGTGTATGACATGCGTGACAAACTGGCCAACGAGTATGAGCAGTTCATCAAAGAGAGGTTCGTCAAGTTACTGTGGTTGAAACCGCCTATTCTTGTTAAAAGGCAGAGCAAGTTCCCACAGGTTGGGAATAGTTGGGAAGGTTTGGGAAAAACGGATGGTCCTTTTCCCAGTTTATGAAAGCTTGGGGGAAAAAATGGCTTTTTGGTGTCGTCGGGTGGGAAAGGTTTGGGAAAATTGAACAAGCATCTTCAAAAACCTCAAACAAGCAGCTTCAAAACCAAAGAGGTAGAGAAACCAAACAACAAAGATACAAACAAGTAAATTCTAATTGTCCCGAAATCGCCAACATTATCTGCCACTACCATATGTGTATGAGATGTAACATGGTTGGGAAAAACAATGCTGGGGTTGGGGAAAGGTGGGAATTTAGTTTCTCCACATCTGTAGGAACCCTGAATGGGATGGTGATATGTTTGGAAGCTTTTAGAATGAGAGGCTTGCAGTTATCTGGTTAGCCTATTACCACCATGAAGAAATGTTGAAAACTGTGTTTGGCTCAAGTGCAGCAGAATGAAATATGTATTTGTGTATGTCAAGCAGTCTGTTTCAAAATAACTCAGATCAGCTTATAGATTAAAAAAAAGACATGTGCAATGTGACAAAATATCACACACACACACAGAGATATATGCACACAATGATATTACAGGAAACGTGAATATTCCTGATGGGTGGTTTTGCTTGTTATATTGACAGTTGTTAGTAATGGTGGGCCAAGACAGTTCATTCTTCTGAAATTTTTTTTTTTTTTTTCTTACAAGAAAGCACACAGACAGATATACTGCAAAAAAATGAAAATGCCAACTCTTGTCACTTTTGTTAAAAGTCCCAAAGCCATGCAGGTTTGACTTTTTCCTTATGAGCAGTACATTCGTGTCCTTTTAAAGTCTTAGTTCATCATACATTAAGGTTAGAATTTTAGTCGTGACAAAGATGCTGTCTATATTGCTGCACTTCGTCGTTGATGTGTTGTGATGATGGGGTTTTTCAGATCGCTCCCCATTCCTGCAGCTGTTGGACGACACAGAGAACTGGCTTGTATGAGGAAGGCGAAGATGAGAACAAACAGGTCTACGTGGATAAGCGGGCAGAGCTCAAAGTGAGGCCCACATCTTGCTTATTGTACTTCATGCTGGCTGACTGTGCGGGGGTGCACATAGCTGCCCAACCCTTCCTGAATTTCTTTTTAGTTTCCCAAAATTTAGAAATTATTCCCTGAAATCCCCAATTTTGTGAGAAAAAAAAACTCCAGAATGAGGATTTTTATACATGCCTTATCCCTGAAACAAAACACAAGAAGAAAAAAAAATCAATATGCAGACACCTTTCTGCGCACCTCCCCCAATGCAAATGAATATGCACTCCAACACATGAACATTCCCCATCCCGATTGACATCAATCACCCAAAACCTCTGCACATTATCACGCCTTATTGATGCAATTCAGGTCCACTAGGTGGGTTACTCTGTTAGTCAAAGTTGGATTCTTCACAGTCCATTCCACTCTCCACTTTTTGAAGTTAGGTTCATGGAGTCGGTCAGTATCATGGCCATGGTGAGTTTTAAACGGTCTGTAGATGAGAGCCAGTGGAGTGCTTCTACCTCCATTGTTAGACTGAAGTTGATAAACTGTGCGCACCATTGTCTTCCTGGATAGTTTGGCCATTTTTGCTTTCACTGTGTACCACAGTCTGACTTGTCTTGGTGACGGAACCATTAGTGTACATGATAATAGTCCACCAAGACAGATTGAGCCAAATTTACTTCTTGAATCATTAGTGTCATGTGTGTAACACAGGGATTTTGTACAGAATAATTTATTTACTGCATGGCACTTTACCATTGCAGAAAAATAACAATGAAAAATAAACATCATACACAGATGTGCTCTTGGAATGATATTAAGTTCAGAACAAAACAGGAAGAAAAATGAGATTCTTTGCTTTGCCTCAGTCATGCTGTGCTCTTCAAGCCCTTCAGTGTGGGAGGTTTTTCTTCAAGCCCTTCAGTGTGGGAGGTTTCTGCCAGTCTCCCTTCCAATGGCCAGACTGAATGATGGTCAAAAGCCTTTAGGTTATGGCTTGCTCACATCTGTTGCCATTTACGCTTATGGGCAAGGAAACATTGCACACATTCACCTACACGCATTGCAGACTATACTAAACATTGGCAGTTGTATGTGCTGTACTTCCTGTTAAAATACATAATCAGTAATCAATAATATCAAATTTTGATTATGTTCCTCCGAAAAAGAGAGGGGGAAAAAAAAAACAGAGGCTAGTGTGATCGTTGTACATCCTTGAAAATATGGAATTATAAAAACAATAGCCTTTTTCATTCGTCTGTTTTAGACTGCATTTTTGAAAAGTAGTCAGAAGATACAGTTGAATGAACTCCACTTCTACAGTATCTGGTGTTGTATGAATGATCCTATTTCATCATATGTTTAGATTGTATTTAGAAAAAAAGTAGTCAGAAGATTATAACAGAATACGCTCGACTTTGTACTATACGTCTGAGTTTGTTCTATGTCTCTGAGTTAAACATATTCTGCATTCTCTGAATTAAAAACATGTTCTGCATTCTGTTTGTCTTTCACAGAAAGTGGGTCAGCCAATTCGTGATCGCTACATGGAATCCCAGGAGTGGCCAAGGGCCAGTGACCATTTTGGTCATGGCAGTAATGCATGTACGCAAGTTCTGGACCAGTACCAAGCTGCTGGGGTAAGCTGCTAAATAGGAACACAGATTAACTATCAGATCCAAAGATTGTGTAGGAGTCAGTATAGGAACACAAAACAAAAACAAAAAAAAAAGGAAAGCTCAACAAACAAAAAAATGCTTGATGTAACAGAAAAACAGAGCCTGACTGATAGCCTCAGTGACGGACCAGAAGACACACAGAAACATTATTTGGTGCCGTTTTTGGTCATAATTTCACAGTGTAAAATTAACTGGGTATTACATAACTGGCTTGCCCATGGTAACAAGACCTGAAAGCTTTCCACAGGAGCCCAAAATTTAGTAGTGTCGACATGGGTTGTGGGTTTATTTTTCTTTGGGAAGTGTTGTGTTCTTTTGCATTATGGTGAGTCGGAAGTTGTGGATCAGTTGAATTGGAGAAGCCCTAGAAAGACAGACACCTGCAGTGTTTGCTTGGAAATATCACCACCAGTCAGAGGGCATCCCTAGACCGGGCGACACGTGTCGTCTCCTTCCCAGTGTACATTGACACAGGAAAAAAGATCAGTCCGTGATCCTGGAATTATTTGGGCTGAAGTTACATGGCAGACTTGGGGACAGAACTGAATTTGCCAATGGCTTGCTTTGACAGGTTGACAAAGCATTCAAAGTATGTTCACTGACAGGTATTGGAAAGCACAAAAAAAAACAGGACTGTGCAGACTGTCTCAGTAAAGTCTCCTGCAGAGCTGTGCTAGTTTGTATGTAATGTCAAATAAGGGTCAGTTTGATTTTGTTTGTTTGTGTACTGCAAGATGTTTCCCATGATTAGTTGTCAACCAATTTTCACACACACTAACAATTTCAATCTTTCTAATTTTGAAGGTATGGGGTCCTGGAATAGAAAATTGAGATATGCATTTTAAACTGCTAATTTTCTGTTGAATGAATCATTTTTCAAGCAAAGTTTTTAACATAATTCTTACTTGCTTTTCATAGGATCATTGAGTGCGCAGAAAAGAATCATGGTTAATATGTGTTTTTAAAAATAAATTTTATCAATGGACCACTGAAGGCGCTGATTTTCTCCCCCCCCCCCCCGGCCAGAATTCAACCCTCTTCATTTTTTGGTGCTTTACACTGTCCTCTTCATCTGCAAAAAAAACCCCCCCAAAAAGCGGAAAAAAAAAAAAAAAAATTCCGCTACTAAGGTTTTTTTGTTTGTTTTTTTTCCCAACCAGTCTCTTACACAGCATTGCATAGTCTGTATGTTCTCTTACAAATGGAATAGTTTTGCAGATTTTAGTGTTTTGGCGTTGATACAAGGTGGTGGGGTTTATATGTTGTTGGGAAACAAAATGAATGTGCAGGATGAAAAGTATGCCCACCTGGACAAGGCTGATGTGGAGAAGGTTCAGAAGTGTCTGGAGGAGAAGATGGCCTGGTGGGGGCCCCAAGATGGAGGCACAGAGAAAGATCAAGCCGTTCGAGGACCCTGTGCTGCTAGTCTCCCAAGTCCTGGCAGAGGTCAAGGTGAGGGTCACAGGTCTTTTGTAGTGTTTTCATACTTTGGGATATGGAATAAGGAATTTTGGGATCATTTAGATTACCTTGTTAACACATATTTGACTAGAAAACGAGTTTAGAAATGAGTTAATTTAGATTACATTTGTGAACTTCAGGTACATAGCACAGGATTTTATTGTCGGAGCAGTATGCATTTGGGGGGGGGGGGGGGGGGGGGGGGGGCGTCAGTCACATGCTTAAAACTGAAAACCAATATACATACAAACTGTGAAATACTAGATATTGATACGGTTATAGTGATGATTATTTTCAAATGTATTTTATTAAGTATGGGTTAAAGAATGGGAAACGTAAGGTGGAAAAAATGGTGGTTTGAAAAAAGAAAAGATGTGCAATACAATAGGAAAGAGGAAGAATATCCTGATTCAGACTGAAAGGTCACCCTGTGTTTTTTCAGTGCTTTTATAACTTGTTTGAAAATTTGAGCCATATGGAAAATTGCAGTCAAAGCTTTTAAACTTTGCACTGCTAATGTCAGCCTGAGAGAGTTGATAGGAGATGCAGCCATTTACCCATCATTTCCTTTTCCATTATCAGTCATGTTTTTTGTTCACATTTATACTTCTGACTGAATGTCTCTGCTATGTTTTCATCAAAGTATTTTAGTGCAACAAATACCTTATTTTCTTCTGATATTGGGAAGGCCAGCACATCCGCTTCCCAAAGGTTGAAAGGTGTGTTACATGAAGAATCTTTTTTTTGCTGGTTTATGTTTTACTTCAAATGCGGCATGAAAAACCTTTCGTTTCAAACCGTGGAGTTCTTCCCACTGTTCATGTCATGGCACCTGAAAGGGGGGGGGGGGGGGGGTGTGTGTGGAAGAGATCTCTAAAGCCACTGGGTTTACGGGAACTGGTGGAAAATGATGATACTGAAAACAACATGCATGGTGCTGTGCAGGCACTGGAGTCGACCTGCCATCCCATCATGAACAAAACCCAAACCCAAGGTGGAGCCGCCCAAGGAGGAGAAAGAAAGCGGAAGAGACGACGGCCAGCACAGAGGGAGGGTCTGGGGACCCCCCCCAGCAGGAGCAGGCTGCTGCACAGCCCACCAACCAGGACGTCAAGAATGGGGCCGGGGAGATGGACGTGGATTAAGGACTGGATTGCCAAGGGGAGGGTGGGCGGGATGGATTGATGATTAATGTTCTGTTTCTGTGCATAGTTTGAATGGAGGAGCTCGTCAAAGCTTTGATGTTTTCCGAGTTGTTTTGTGTTGACATTTCTTCGTTCATCTTGGCCATCACTCCTCCTTCCGTGATGCTGGTCACAGAATCTAAGGGAAAATATTTTGGAAGACTGAAAAAAAATTGGGGAGGTGGGGGGAGGAGGGGGTGTGTGTGTGACATGGACTGACAAAGATCTGACCATTGCATATGACCAGTGTCATTTTCAGGCGGAGACCAAGGTTTCACACTGAATGCATTATCCCTGGTCATGCTGTGGTCCATGACAGCCCACTGAAAGAGACCATATTTTCTGAAATGTTCCCATTGATTGAGCCATTTCTGAAATGAGGATACATATATCGTGAATAAACGATAGGAAAGTTCCACCCACGTAGGAATCCATCATTATTATTGTCGTGTTGCTAGTCGCTTGTCTATTGAGGATATTTCTCAGTGATCACCAGCAGGAACAGATTTTGAAAAAACATGACCATTTTTAGTGTGTGCTTGTTTGTTGTTTGTTTTTTTTCTTCTTTCTATCTGGATGTCTGTACGAAAGCATAGAAGGTTCAGTGTCAGGGAGAATGCCTGTTGTATTTATTTCTAAAGGAAGAATTATTAAGGTGGTTTGGAATGTGGAACAATATAAAGTGTTCAGAGAAGAAGGCTAGCTTACAGCAAGTAGCACATTCATCCGTGATTGGTCAGCTTGTTTAAGAAATGCTCTTCTGGAGTGGAGTGATCTCATCTTTGGAAGTCCATGTCATTTTATGCTTGTCATGCTTTCAGTACAGGAAGCCTGCCGTCTTTCATGTGGAAGAACACATTATCCTTCAGTGTTGGAGGGGCTGGACTTTGCCTGTTGGCTCCCCACCAACAGCCCTCTCTGCCATTCAGTGTGCATGTTTGTTGAAGTCAGGCATTTTTCTGAGAGGGTACCGAGGTTAACTTGGAAGGAATATCATTGTCAAGGTCTTTCAGTTATCAGATTTGTATCATTTTGGCAGGCTTGGCACAGTGTCATCATATGCATGTACTATCACAGTTCCTTGGTTTTGATTTTACTGAGTAACATAGCCACTTGCATAAATACAGTGTGCTTTCAGTCTTAGAGTTATTCATGTGAGTAATGTAGCCACTTGCAAAGATATAGTGCGCTGCAGGTCTTAGTCATGGTGTGGAATCAGCCTCCAAGAATGAACGCTTGGCATCTACATAAGTATAGAAAAGTATTAAGATTGCTGCTATTTAATGAAAACCATCAATCTTGAGGTGCTTGCAGCAAATGTTGTTTAAAAAAAAAAAAAAAAAAAAAAAAGTGGTGTGATATTCACCAGTTTCAGTGTAAAGACTTGTGTGTCTACAATAGTACATGTTTTTTGCAACTTGAAACCTCTTTGTGGAACATGAACGGCAGAATTAGAAGAATTTTTTTTTTTTTTTTTTTTTTTTGAAATATAACGCCATGCACATTTTGTTCCACTGAACAGTTCAGGAAGAGTGGATGGGAATTTGAACCCACGAGATGTTATCTTTTTACATATTTGACATGCTGCCCGTCGCAGTATGCCTTGCATTTCAGAAAAGTGTGTCCCCCCCCCCCCCCAATGGTCATTTGTTTTGAAGGGAGTAAGGTCGTACGTTTGAGGTCCAAAGTAGTTTAATTTCAAGTATATTGATTTCTATTTGTGCTGCAGTGTCATTGAATTTGTGTGCTGAATGCTAACTGTGAATTGCATACAGCCATTGATCATCGGTAGAAGAACACATGATCGCAGCTTAATAGTGATGTCACACAGAATATAGGACTGGACACGTGTTTTACATTGGCTTCTTTGTGAGTGTGTCTGCATTTGATGGCTTCTGCCAAATACTTTTAATTTTTTCTGCAGTTATTCACTCTTGTGATCTTGGAAAGTATGCCCAAGCTGTGTGGGTCTTTCGAAATTATATAGTTATGTTGTACATTGTTGGCTGTTGTTAAAGCTTATGAACCATCAGATTGCTGCATTTAGCTCTAGTGTCTGTCATGGGTCTCCTCTATTTTCGAAACTGGGAAAACGTGATCTGTGCAGCTTACAAGTGTAGCAAGATATGTTAGGTTTTTTTTTTTGTTGTCGTTTGGTTTTTTTAAAGGTAGCAGTCTGAAAATAACTTTGCAAAGCCTTTCCACTGAACAAGTTCAAAGGTTATGTGTGAAACCACAGCATCATTTTCATTTAGTCATGATGTGTAAATCTTGGAATGTCTAAAGCGCCTATTACACGTACAGGCCGACCGGACAGGTTTCTGGGCCGTAGGCGCAAGCCCAAGGCCGAGGGAAACCGATGTATTATTACACGCAACGATCGGCCTGAAGGCGGCTGTACCTCTCAATCAACACACTCTGGTGAAACCTCACAGTACATGTGTGTGCATCATGGCGGACAGAACAGTTTTGGATGATCTAGCGATTTTTGTCATTTTAAAGAAGAAGAAAAGAAAACCACGCCACATGTGGTCAATCACACAAGAAAAATGCACTGCTTGCATTCATGAACTACACAGTGTGTGTGTGTGTGGGTCAACGACAGTAGGGTACAGACAGAATCGTCAATGATGAAATGCATGTCAAAAAAAGAGACAGAAAATTAAAAGAAAAGAAAAAAAAGGGTAACTTTTATTAAAATACAAAACAAAACGAGTCCCACGCGAGTCATTTGCCTAATTTTGACGCGCTGATTCCAAATCTGGCATTATTTTTTACCTACGATGTGATTTTCTATATTTTGAAATTAGTTCTGTTGTCCTGCCTCGGCACACAACAAAAGAAACCGGATGGCCGGATGTCCAATTCACAAGCAGCGCCTGTGAGTTTGGACGAGAGACGGATCGGATGTTCGCCGGACGTTTTCCTACGGTTTTCTTAATTACACGTTACGATCGGCCTTGGGTTTGCCTACGGCCCAGAAACCTGTCCGGTCGGCCTGTACGTGTAATAGGCGCTTAAAAGAATGGGTTATGTTGAGTTTTGCCATCAGATTTTTCACAAAAAAAATAAGATAAAAAACTGGCAGTGCAGTGCATGTTTGCTTTACTGTTTGTCGAGTGAATGGAGAAGTGGAGGACGATTCTTTTTCTGGATACGAAGTGAAGATTGTCCAAGTCCATTTCTCCACAGTGGATTGTGCAAGCAATGGTGGTTACCTCTATTCATTTTAACACTTTTATTAAATAATATGGTAGATGATAGTTCTTTACTGGCAACTCCGGCTGCATTTTCAAAGACCACTTCAGAGCTATGTCAAAGACCGATTTCAAAACTGGCCAGATAACCTTGTCATGATGCAGTTCAATTTCAAAGATCTTTTCCAAGCTCTTTCATCACAAACTTCAAAAAATTATATAGAACAGTTCCCAGGCCACAGCCTTTTAACTATAAAATTCTTAAACTTAAAAGACCTGTTCCAATCCACTCTCTTTTCGATCATAAAATCCCAGAATTTTGAAGATTAGTTCCAAGTCCACTAACTTTCAGGCTTTTCATTACATAACTTTCAAAGACCAGTTTCCAGTCCACAGTCTTTTCACCACAAAAGTTCCAAACTTTTGAAGACCAGTTTCCAGTGCACAGCCTTGTCGCCACAAAAGTTCCAAACTTTTGAAGACCAGTTTCCAGTGCACAGCCTTTTCGCCACAAAACTTCCAAACTTTTGAAGACCAGTTTCCAGTGCACAGCCTTTTCATCACAAAACTTCCAAACTTTTGAAGACAAGGTCCCAACCCATAGCACCCCCACCCTGCCTTTTTTTTTTTTTTTTTTTTTTTTTTTTTTTTTAAAAACTAACATCACTGTTGCTACATAATTCCTAAACTTTCAAAGACCAGTTCCCAGTTCACTGCCTTTTCACCACAAAATTCCTAAACTTTTGAAGACAAGTTTCCATGCCTCAGCTTTTTTTTTCTTTTTTTTAAATTTTAAATATAACGCATATTACTTATCTTTTCACTACATAAATCCTTATAAGATCAGTTTCCAGCCCACAGCCTATTCACCATGGCAATTCCTCAAGTTTTTAAGTTCACTGTACACCACCACCACCACATCTACCAACTTCTAGCCTTTTCGCTACACAATTCCAAACAATTTCTAAGACCAGCTCCTAGTCCACAACCTTTCACCACAAAATTTCCTCACTTTTTAAGACAATTTCCCTATCCATAACCCTTTCTTGTTTTCTCAAAAAGTCTTTTGCTACATTATTCCTAAACTTTTGAAGATAAAGATCTTCCTCCACAGCCTTTTTGCCACAAAATTCCTAAAAAAAAAAAAAAAAAAAAGGTCCAAGCCCCCCCCCCCTGGCACACACACACACACACACACACCACCACCCCCCACCCCTTTTTTTTATTTTATATAATTATAACATCACCAACTTTGGTCTTTTCCAATATAATTCCTAAACTTTCAAAACCTAGTTCCAGTCCACATTCTTTTCAACTAAATTCTCAACTTTGTGAAAGACATTTTCAAGGCCTCCCCTCAGTGAGTGTGTGATTTTGATCTATACTGCTGTAAGCTCGGTTAACTGCACAGAGCAATACTGTGGCTCTCACCTTGACATTAGAAACAATGATACACACACACACACACACATATATATATATATACACACACACACACGCACAAGAATCCCTTTTAAACATCCTTGATTGGTAAGTATACCAAGTGCGTCAGCTACCCCATTTAACATTAAAACAATAACAACTAGTGACAATATTTTTCATCATATTGGTGGTGATTTACTTTCAGATTTTCTTTTCTAAAATTTCTAGAACCATCACAGCAGGTAGATGGCTACAATGTCAGAAGGACTGGACCAAGCATGGATAAAAACAAAAGAAAAAGCAAAGACTGAGACATAAAAGTTAAAATTTAGAACAAAATTTAGAAAATAGAACAAAACGTCCAGAAAATGGGGAAGCGATTTATACTGAAGGAACCCTAAGCAAAACTTGGTGTGTGTGTGAGTGGTGGTGGTGGGGGGGGGGGGGGGGGGGCAGAGTGTGTATTTGAATGAGACACGACAATAATACATATATGTTCGAAGCATCAGGCAGTTTTCCGTAGGTAAATTCTGATACCACCCATTCAGAAGAAAACATGATACAACTATTTCATACTAATGTGCTCTATGAATCACTCAACATAATGCACCACAAATCAATTTTTTTTTTTTTTATAAACAGAGATAATTACAGCCAAATGAGATTTCACTACATCCAATGAAACCCTCTCTAAAATTGTCCACGATTCTATAACCGAATTAGTATCACTTCATTCAACAAAAGGTGCATTAAATATACAGAGAACGAGTACTTGGTCTTTTTAATCCAGTCAAAACATTTGCACCACCATCAAGTTCTCAGCATCATGTGTATGTGTATGTGTGGTGTGTGCATGTGTGTGTGTGTTCACTTCTGCACCCTCCGTCGCATCGCTTCTACACTGCTCATTCCCCACCTCCCCATACACAGCCTCATCCCTGTCGGAGCCATAACATAAGCAGTCCATGGAGAGCAAGCAACGTCAGGTCAACATCCCACAAGACGAGGCACTGTCCTGTACAATGGTGCCCGTTACAGCCCGACACGCCTCTAGGCCAGCTTCCAACCGACAACTGCTCAGATGCATCACCATGTCCATCCACCTGTAGTCCTCATGGACTTCCTGACCTCAAAGTCTCCAACACTGACTCACCATGGGTATGAACATGCAGAGGACATCAAAACAGGTCACCACAACCACAGAGCTGGGCATGACCAGCAAGAGAATCTGACACGCTTTCCTTCCCATGATGATGACGAGGAGATCCACTCGGCACTTCGGCTACAAGACACCTGGACTCTTAAGCTTTCAGAGGGTCAAAGTCAATTGTGGTTTCAGTTTTCATGCTGAGCCCACAGACACACAGCAAGACTGGTTCCGAATTCTGCAAATATGCCTGTGAGTCTGGGGAGACTCAAACCTACAACCTCCTGCAGTCCTAGCCCTTGGCCACGAGACATGAACCACTGCACCATGGCAACTGGTTTTTGCTCTAAAAAACTTGATATATTACAGAAGAGAGACGATCAACCTCGAGTTCATGACTGTTTTACTCCCCATGATAGCCTGGACTTCAGCTAGAGAAGGATTAAAATAAGGACTGTACGGAAAGCAAGATAGTCTTCACTCTTACATACACACTGGTTTCCTCGAAGCTGCATGTATGCCAATATTCAAAACCAGGAAGAGGGAGAGGGGGGAAGCAGTCATACTTATCTGCCTATAATGAATGATATTGCTATGAGCATTCAAAATCTTTAAGAACTAAAAAAAAAGAAGTCTTTGAAAGCAAGCTCTTATTTAATACTGTCACAGAAGAGCAGAATTCAGGCACACTTTCCACCAAACACCCTGTGATCCTTGAATGGAAATGCCACCATTCTCTCCAATTTCTCCTTTCAAAACGTATGCACAAACACGCCAAAGAGAAATACTTCAGCCTTCAAAGCAATCAAGCATAATGAATCAAGTTATCTAATTAGACCCAAAGAATGCTTCCTTAGGATTGATAGATCCAATCATATTAACTAAACTTTAGCTTTCCTATTTTGATTCTACTGAAATGGTACTACTTTCTTGTCAAAACTGAGTACCATTCTGGATCCTCTCCTCCGAAAAGAATGTAGCATCGGACAACACTGTCAGTGTCACCATTCTTTTTTTCTGTCTTGATCTCCATTTCTCTCTCCCCCCCCCCTTCCCCCGTCTTGAATGTCTCTTTCAAAGTGTCCCCCACCCCTCCACCCCCTTGCAAAAAAATATGCCAAGGATTATTTGCTTGCTGCAATGGGTTTTTTATTGGTGCACCAAAAAGCATGCAACCAACAGAGTTTGGAGTAGTGCCTCCATCCAAAAAAATGAATGCTTGAATTCCCACTATGGATAGCAATCCTGCAGAGGGAAAATATCCAATGTATGCCAGGTAAGTATTATCGGGCACGGTATGCCAGGTAATACTGTCCAGCAGGCAATGGCTACAGTATAAGATCAGCTCGGACAGCGTATCAGACTCCTGAAAGACACAGATGCCTCGATGCTCTAGAAACGGGACAAAATCTACAAAGAATGCTATCAACTAACCATAATGATTTTCACATCCTCACAGCTGAAAAAAACAAAACTCCAATGTAGTAGGGTGCAAGATGCAAAGTGTCGTCTCCCATTTGAGCCACAAACACAGACAGACACACCACTCTTCACAGAAGGTGAACAGGGCGTATGCACAGGATCTACATGCAAAGGGACTGAGCAAATAATTTTCTTAAAGGAAGGAAAAGAAAAAGGAAATGGTCAATTCTCTACTGCTGACATATACCTATCGTTAACAACATGCAGAGACGAAACAATACTTACATGCATAGACTAAACACCTGTTCTTGAAAAACATATCGTTGCCATCAACATAAAAAAGATATTGTCACACAGTTCTTTTGACATTCCCAAAATACACAGAAATAAAGGCTATGTATTCATAAACAGCTTGGCCTGCGTGGAACCAGCTAACAACTCTTCAACAATTTTCCACTGCTTTGTAAAATTTCAGTTATTACTTTATCAAACTTGTTCTCTCTTTAGTCACAAGTTATGATGTGAAATCAACATGTTAAAAATCACTCTAAAAAACTCAAAACTCTTCTTCAGCACCAAATGACCTCTATAGCTAATCAGCTTCTGTTGATTTCAAGTCCAAAACCAAACGACTTTTAAAACACAAGTCCTGAAATGTCCACGAAAAGCCCTTGGTTAACAGCTGTTTCACAGAAAAGATCACAGCCTGCTAAACTGACATTCACTATTGCTTCATGCAAATATGCTAATCTGAACCTCATTTCCCATTTTCACACTGATGCAAAGCACCACAATTGATGGCAAACCTTGAAATCAACAGAAACCACATTTACCAAATGAGCATTCATCAACAAGAGTCTTGTCGTGTAAAAGGGACATTTTTTCAAACAAAACATACATTGAATCATAAGAATAAAGAAATGGTGCCACACGTTTTTACCCCCCCCCACCAAAATCACAATGCTTTGTATATTTTAATAAACAATCGCACACATCAACTACAGTATGACAATTTACATGCAAAATCAGTAAATGCTAACGAATTCTTCAACTTCCTTTTCTTTTTTTTTTTTGAATAACCCATAATGGGATACTCCACACGAAATATTTGTATCAACGATACCATTCTTCTCCCATTCTTATCCCACACAACAGACTGATCCACTTTCAACAGCTCTGACCCCATTTTACCAATCTTGCCCCACAAAATAAAGTTGAAAATAAACGGTGAAAAACAGCTGATGACCACAGGTTTACAATAGCAAAATCTGGAACTGAAGAACGTGGAAAATGCTCTCTTACACCTACATGGACGTATGTGAGGCACTTTGAAGAATCCGCAGGAGGTGAGAAACGATTATCTTCAGTTCTAGCAGAATACAGCCTTCACAAAATCTTCACAATGACTCGGCCTTTCACTAGGGTGTCTGCCACCAACAGGTGTACCAGTCTAGCCAGCACTTTGACGGATCTGGCTTCCATGCACAGTCCTCACCACAGCGGCTGGAACAAAGCAGGGAAAAGGTGGTGTTGGTACATTCTGCCCATCATCTCATGAAACAGTTCTTGATTCATAGAAAGAATGGACCGGAGCTCAAAAGGCAATGGCAGAAGTGACTGGGAGAAATTCTTGCTGGATCCTGATGAAATTATCCTTTCATTTTGTATAAACTCTCTCAGTTTGAACCATCCAAGAGATGAAGACTGATCTTTTCTTCATTGACGCAAATGCTGCTTACCCCCGTAGTACTGTGCTAGAAACCCATTTGCAAAACACACACAAAAAAAGCAAACCTTATCCGAGTCTGTCCTTAGTTTCCAATCCAATCCCCCCCGAGTTGCAGGCCCCTATAATAAAGGAATGGGAACACTGCAAAATGTGTGTACCATCATTTCAGACTTGTTTAGATGAGGTCATACGGTGAGGGTGGATCAGTCTGTTCACTGTCATAGAATACACCACCAATTGTTTTTACAACATATTATGAGGAATGTTCACAGGAAATGGAGGTACAAATTGCAAGATTCGCTTTCACAGAACTATCAGGTAAGTCGAACACACAAGTGCAAAAGAGTCTGGTAACGCATCTTCCCATCCTCCTCTTTTTGTAGAACCTCAAATGCACTGACTGAACCTAACTCATGAATTAAAAAAAAAAAAAAACTGCAAAGAAATACATGCACAATTACAGTAAGTTTTCAGAGCTAATGCAAGTGAAGCCCTTTGTATCTAAAACCCATCTTTTTCCCTTCTGATTATTATCCTTTGCCAACCTGAAAAAAAAAAAAGAAACGCGAAAAAAAAAACTAAACATAACAACAAAAAAGCCTTGCTTAGGATGAAACACATACAGATCAAGTGCTACAATAATTCACAGCAGGCAAAACAGAATTTACAAAAACAAAATAAGATCAGTCTTCTGCTCAGTATGAAATGTTGGTATACAAAATTAAGTTGAGTAATGAGTCACAGCCTATGAAATATGATGTGAAAAACTGTACACACCAAAAAAAAATAAGCTGCCAGTACCAATCAATAGTGTTTTTTTT
>JADBJO010001749.1:46733-64233 GCA_016801955.1 Conus betulinus
GGTGATTTTAATGCCCATGCCCCCTTTCTGGATACAAACAGCTCTAAAGTAACATGTAATAGGTTTGTTGAGAATGTTGTAGATTCGGAGTTAATATTATTGAATGATGGTCGTATTACAAGAATTCCTGATGTATCAACTCATAACCCCAGTGCTATTGATTTGACTTTAGTGTCCCCAAACTTAGCTGTAGATTATGACTGGTCCCCAGGAGAAGATTGTCTTGGTAGTGATCATCTTCCCATAACCATCGCTCTCAATGTAAATTTCAATTCAAACTCGACAGATCCAGTAGAAAACATACCAAAATATAATACAAATTTGCAAATTGGGAAGATTACAGCAAATTCTTTGAGTCTCATGATCCTGATTCAATAATCAGTGAAGATATCGATCAATTTTATTCAAATTTTAGAAAATATTACTTCTTGCAGCTGAGAAGGCGATACCAAAATGTGGTTGCAAGAAAATTGGTAATATATTGGTAATGTTTGGTGGACAGAGGAGTGTAAAATAGCTGTGACATCAAAGCGCAAGGCATTCAAGACATGGATTAAAGATAAGACTGAGGAAAACTTTCGATCTATGAAAATACAGAAAAATGTTTGCAAAAAGATCATCGCTCTAGCAAAAAAGACATACTGGGAAATATTTTGTAATTCGGAGATTACAGAATCAAAGGATATGTACAAGGTTTGGAAAAAAATAAAAGAAATGAAAAAATGTAACAGGACACAATCATTTCCTGTAAAATTAGATTCGGAATTTCCAACTGCGTTAGAAAAGGCTGAGGCTTTTGTAGACACTTTTTCACGTAACAGTTTACAGCAAGCCTGAATCCAGAGGCTAAACTTTTTAGAACAACCGAGGAAGAAAAATGTATTCAGACCCTAGCCCAATTCAAGAACACTATTTAAATTCTCCTTTACAAATTACAGAATTGAAAGAAGCATTAGCTTCTATCTCTTCTTCAATTTCAGCAGTTGGTCTAGAAGGAGTTTCTTACCAGATGCTATGTCACTTGCCTCCTTCTTGGATAGGTTTTGCTACTTTCTTTATTCCAAAAGTGTTGGGATATTGGCGCTATTCCTAAAATCTGGAAGAGTTCAGTAGTTGTACCAATTCTAAAAGAGGGCAAAATTAGATCTTCAGTTAACAGCTATAGACCAATTTCGCTTACTTCTCATGCTGGAAAAATAATGGAAAAAATTATACTCAAGCGGATCACTTTTTATTGTGAAAATAATAACAAGATTCCAGTCCAGCAGGCTGGCTTTAGGAAAGGAGATGCACTACAGATCATTTGTTAAGCTTACTACTCAGGTCAAACGTCAATTTTCACGAAGAAAAAGCACACTAGCTACATTTTTTGACGTTAAAAAAAGCGTATGATAGTGTTTGGCATGCCAGATTACTGTGTTCAAATTAAAGGAAATAGGAATTTGTGGCAAATTGTATGGATATATTAAAGCCTTTTTGAAGGATAGACATATGTGTACAAAAATTGGCAATACCTACTCATCATTCAGAAGTGTAGATATGGGGATCCCACAAGGTTCAATCATTGCTCCAATTTTATTCTCCATTTTTGTTTATGATCTTCCAAAAGCTTTGTCTAGGAACACACATGTGGTTCAATACGCTGATGATATTGCAGTATGGATAAATACCAGTTTAAGGAAAAATTCGAATAAGAGGACTATCAGACATGTGCAGACAATATATCAACAGGAACTAAACAATTTATCAAGTATATAAGAGAAAATGGTTTAAAATTGTCAGGGAGAAAAACATGTTTGCTGCTATTTAATAATGGTGAAAATCCTTCCATGTTACCTATTTTGAAATTAGAGGATAATATCTTGAAATATCAAAATTGTGTTAAATTTTTAGGAGTCTTTTTGACAACAAAACTTAGTTGGAAAAAGCATATAGAACATTTATTAGCCAAGGCGAGAAAAAGAACTAAACTTTTTAAAGATAATCAACCACCAGCCTTGGGGGCAAGACACAAAAAATTTATTGCATTTGTCTACTTCTTTAGTTCGATCCAAATTAAAGTATGGCCAGGAAGTTTATTTTTTTCTGCTCCAAAATATCTTTTGAAAAAGCTACAAAGTTTGGATAGCAAAGCAGTAAAATTGGCCTTAGGGGTTCCATTTCATGCAAATACTATCAAAACTTGTCAAGCTGCAGAGGTGTTACCTTTTGGAGAACAACGGCTCTTAGACGTATCAAAATATGTGATCAGAAGCCTGTCAGTTAAGAACTCAGTTACAGCAGAACTATTGATGGACTCGAACAAAGATTATCCCAAACGAGCTAGAAAATATCATTTATTTACAACCAATTAGAAATTACACGTATAAGCTTATGTCTGATTGTAACATTGATTTATCAACAATTTCTGAAGATCCCATCACGCCTAAGATTCCCCCTTGGGAGCATTTGTGTGGGAATTTTGATTACAATTACACAAGTGTTTTCTAAAACTGAAAACTTTAATCTCTTGGTAAGTGATGTCAGAGTTCATCTTGACAAGTTTTATAGTAATCACCTGAAAATTTACACTGATGGCTCAGTCCTAGATAACATTGGTAGTGGTTCTGGTTTTGTCATTCCTAGTCTAAATGTCCAAAAGAATTATCATCTTGGCAAAGGGTTTTCCATATTTACAGCAGAATTGTATGCAATATTGATGGCTTTGAGCTACATTTATGATGCTTCTATGCCTTTTCATAATATTCTCATATGTGTGGATTCTAAATCTGTCTTGCAATCTCTAGAGCATTGGGACAGTAAGGCTCGGAAAGACTTACTTTTTGATATTCATCACCTCATACACTGTTTGAGGATTCATGGAATACGTATTGACTTCTGCTGGGTTCCCTCTCATAGTGGTTTGAAAGGGAACGAAGTAGCAGATATTCTTGCTAAAGCTGGAGCTAAACATTGCCCTGCTTGTAATTCTTTATCTTCACTGAAAATATCTTCGTCAGAAAGTTTGCTAAAATTAGAAAGTTGTGTTTATACAGAATTTGTGGAGAAAATCTTAAATATGTAAATACTTGTCCTCGTCACATTTCCAAGATAGTAACAAAACTCAAGTTGAATGCATGGAACACAAAATATTCTTGCCACGTTCTTTGTACTTGCGGTAAGCCTATTTCAGTGCATCATCTATTGATGGAATGTTCCGTCATAACTCCAGTCTATAAAGAAAATTCTATTGATATCAAAGTCCAAGATATCAGTCAAATATTGTCCAGCCCTTCTGTCATAAAAATTGCTACTATTATCGCACAATCTAACATTGCCAAGTTGCTTTGATGCGGGTGTTTTTTTTTTTTTTTTTTTTTTTTTTTTTTTTTTAAGCATAGTAGATAATAATGACGTTCTTAGATTGTTTTTCGTCTAATATCATCAATGGTGAATAGACGTTAAATAAACCACTGAACTGAACTGAACCACAATCCAGGGCCTTGCACACAACCACATTAGAGGAAAGACAACTGGTGCAAAGTCCATTATTGTTGTGAAGGTACGGCCCTGGTGAGTTCTGGGAGCAGAGATCTGTGACGCCACCTTCATACACTTTGATCTCACTTGATCTCCCCAATTATGTTAGCAGACGAGGCAACCAAGTCTAAGCCCACTAGCTTAGCCTTCAGAATGTCACGAGCTAAAAAAATCAAAATGTCAATTCCTTGCTTGGATTTCAAATTAAAAGTCAACGAAATGTTAAACACTTTAAATAAAAAAGAATGGAAAATACATTGATAATGAAATCTCAGATTTTCACCTTGGTTGCAATGTGGGAAGTATTGTTTACGTGTATTTTCTGTATCTCTTGTTTCTGAGTCCTGAGAGAGAAGAGTTGTCAACACAAAAAAAAAAAAAAAAAAAAAAAAAAAAAACTTCTTTGTTTGTGCATTCAATGTTATTTTGCGCCTTTTATTTTGTGTGCTCATTTAAATTTGTGTCGTGCAGATCAGATCTGACTCTGGTGATCACATACCCAAAAAGGAAAAAAGTGACTTCTTGGCAACATATTGGTTATATTGTCCTTACACGTTATAGTGAAATGTGCATGGTGCTTTTTACTTGCGGGTAGCAGGTCGTAGGTCCGAGTGCATTAAAGGCATTCATTTGTTATGGGAATGAATTTTCGGCCATGTCCGGTGTAACAGTCCGTTCTTACCCCCCTCTTGAACTTACCCCAGGGTAAGTCTGGGCTAGCCTGCTTTTACCCCCAGGGGTCATTCTAGGATTAGTTAGAACTTACCCCCCCCCCCCCCCCCCCCCCCCCCCCCCCCCCCCCCCCCCCAGTTGGAACTTACCCCCGCGGGGTAAGTTTTGGGCTAGCCTGGCTTTACACCCCCCCCCAACCCCCACCCCCTCCCCCAAAGTGTCAATCTATGACTATTTTGAATCTTCCTCCACCCCACCCCACCTTTCAAACAAGAGAGGGGTTATTCAGGGTTTTCCTCTGCCTTTTCCCAACACGCACACCCGCCTTTTAAAAAAAAATGTGTTAGCCTGCAAACTTGCGCTGGCTTACATGCGTGGTCAATATTCAGGGTGTGTGTGTACGCCCGTGCATGCGTGGGAAAGAAAGACGGCTACATGCCAATGTGACCAAGTGCCAATGTGACCATATGTAGTTGTGACAAAATGTCGTTGTGACCACGTGTCGTTGTTACCAAGTACTGTTGTTGCTTCATCCCGGTGTCGTATAATATCTGGGAACCGTGATATCTGGGAACTAGTTCCTAGATTTACCGTGATATCTGGGAACTAGTTCCCAGATTTACCGTGATATCTGGGAACGCTTCCCAGATTCCCTGAACTTCCAACCGTGAAATCTGGGAACTGAGAGTACTTTGTGAAAATCATGCCGAGAAATTAGTGAAAAAAAAAAGTGACAAGAAGGCCAAAGATCTCAATTGCACCTAAATAAATTGTTTCTTACCTTATCTCGAAAATCCATTCATTTTTCGTCTTCTTTCTGCCCTTCTGAGCTCTGAAAGACCACGTTACCAGATATCACGGGGCCTTCCAGATATCACAGTACATTTTGGGAACGCGTTTCCAAAAAAAAATCTGTGATATCTGGGAAGCCTTCCCAGATATCACGTTCCAGATTTCACGCGACACCGGTTTGCCTCTTTTAACTATTTTACAGCTATTTAGTCTCCTGAGTACCTGTATACCTTAGCTTGTACAAAGCGGATGACTAGTGGTCAGTGCCACTGACCATGGTCGTTATAACGTAAATCGGAGATTTTAACTATCTAACAGCTAATTAGTGTTTCCAGAGTGCTTGTGATATCTGGGAACGCTTCCCAGATTCCCAACTTCACCTCTTTTGGGGGAAAAGCCCAGGCAAAATGCAAGGCCCAGATACCAACATCCCAGTGGCTTTTATCACTGGAGGGGTGTGTGGTACACCAGCTGGGACTATCCATAGAATGCCCTGTGTTTGCAACATACAGCTGTGCAATGAATGAGTGCGCGCGTGTGTGTGGCGAGGGGGGGGGGGGGGGGGGGAGTGGGAGGTGGGGGGGGGTGAGTGCGTGCGTGCCTGTGTGCGCGCGAGCGCGCGCAAGCGTGTGTGTGTGTGTGTGTGTGTGTGTGTGTGTGTGTGTGTGTGTGTGCGCGCGCGCGCACGCGCGCGCATGCATGCAGTAAAACGTGAAAAAGCAAGTGTGCATTTGTGTGTATTGGTGTAAGTTGAGAGTTTTTTTTTTTTTTGTTTTTTTTTTGTTTTTTGTGTTGGGTGTTGGGTGTGTGTGTTTGTGTGAAAGAGACAGAGGGCACGGCTCTTATATGTTGCGAAGATCTAATGAAAATACCACTATCAGTATATTGGATTTTCTTATATCCAAGGCTAAAAATGCATGTCGTTTTGGTCAATCTATGCTTTGTGAGACACAACATCCCTCTGGGATATTATCTTGTTTGACAGCCAGAGAACTTGTTATTGCACAGCTAGTCTGCTGAAGTCACATTTTTGTATTGTTACATTTTTTGTTGTTCACTTTTCCCTCAAATTTTTCACATTTTTGTTTGGCTTGTTTATATTATGAAATGCTCTTTGTCAGAATAACTATGCTCATGAGTAGATACTCCTATATTGTCCAAGACCTTATCAACTATATTTATAAGTCATATCTTTGTGACAGTAAGGGTATGAAAAATGACAGAAACGACTACAATCTGCATAACTACAGTGATGCCTGTAAATTCAGTTTCTTATGGAGCTAGATCCAAACAGCCGCTTCATAGTGTTTCAGTGGAATGCAAGGTCTATTTCCACTAACCTATTATCTTTTGAAAGTCATGTTCTGGAGAAAGGCTATAGTGTTTTAGCGCTCCAGTCATTTAATGTGGAAAAGAAAAAGCTTCCCAATCTTAAGAATTATTACTATCCACCTCTTTACAGTATCAGTGAGGTAAATAAAAAGGTGCAAACTGCTATCTGTATTAGACTTGACCTTGAGTTTACAAATATTAGCCCACTTCCAGTGCCCATAGATAAACAAGATGTGTTTTCCACAGGTGCTGTCATCAAAGTAAATAAGGAATCAGTTTATAATGTTTTGTCTGTGTACTATCCTAATGGTCCTAAAGAGGATGACACAGATTGGCTGAAACATACTGATTTTACAAAGAGGAAGTGGATTATTATGGGTGACTTTAATGCTCATGCGCCCTTTTGGGACACAAGTTGTAATAAAGTGACATCAAATAGATTTGTTGAAAATATTGTTGATTCAAGTTTAATTTTTATTAAACGACGGTAGAATTACGAGAATTCCTGATGTAGTTACTCACAAGTCTAGTGCAATAGATCTATCGCTTGTTTCTCAAATATAGCAGTAAACTATAACTGGTCCACAGTAGAAGATTGTTTAGGGAGTGATCACCTTCCCATTACAATCCTTTTTAATGAAACATATTTGATGAACCGTCTACCACTGAATGTAAAATTTCAAAATTTAACTATAAATTGGCAGACTGGGAAGCCTTTCAAATTTTTCTTCTGTCACAAAATACATCACCAATTGAGGATGACGATCTAGATATATTTTATGCTAATTTCTCAAAAGTAGTATTATTAGCAGCTGAAAAGACTATCCCAAAATATAAATACAAAAAGATTGGAAAATATGTAGGCAACGTATGGTGGACAGAAGAATGTAGACTCGCTGTACAGTCAAAGCGAAAAAGCTACAAAACATGGATAAGAAATAAGTCAGAAGAAAACTTTATAATCATGAAACAAGAAAAGAATAAATGTGCTAAAAAAAAAATTGCTCAAGCTAAAAAAGAAGTACTGGGTTGAGTTTTGCGAAGTCAAAGTATCGGAATCAAAAGATTTATTTAAAGTTTTGAAAAAAGTTAAAGAAATGAAAAACTGCTATAAAAGTCAGTCATACCCTATAAAGCTACAAACTGATTTTCCTTCTGCTTTGGATAAAGCTGAAGCTTTTTTCTGGTTTATTTTTAGCTTGTAGTCAGTCTAAAAATCTTCAGCCAGAAAGCCTTCATCACAGAAACAATGAGGAACAAAAAGATCATTATATGGCTCCTCCACAAGAAAACGAACATTTCCTAAACTCACCTTTACTGTTGTCAGAACTAACAGAAGCATTAGATTCTATCCCTTCACATGATTCAGCTGTTGGCCTTGATGGGGGTGTCCTATCAACTCATTAGACATTCACCTTCTTCGTGGAAAGTATTAGTGTTAGTATTAGTACTAGACCTTATTTAGGGTTTTGAACTTAAGATTTTTATCTTGGTTTTACTAATTCTGTGTACTATGTACTAATTATATGATTTCAGCTCTGATGCGGCCCCTATGATCGGCTATATTATAAACATGACTTGATGTAGACAGCAGAGACACTATCATTTATTCTTCAGAGAGAGAGAGAGAGAGAGAGAGAGAGAGAGAGAGAGTACATAAAAGAGAGAAACTGACGAATGCACCTGATACAAGGGAAATTTACACCCAATCAGACTGAGACACAGACAGTGCGTGAGACAGAAGATAAAAGAACAAGAAAATACACACACACACACACACACACACACGCGCGCGCGCGCGCGCGCGCGCGCGCACAAATGCTCAAGCACGCATGATACATGCACAGACACATGCGTACATGCACACATGAACACACACACACACACACACACACACACACACACACACACACACACACACACACACACACACGTGTGGATGTCAGCAAGGCCAAGAGCAGAATCAAGAGTGATTTAAGCTCATTTAGTGAGAAATGGCACATTGTAGACTTTAGTATTGTCAAACGAAAAGTCAAAAGGGGGGGTTTTCTTTTATTTGCTTGTTTATTTTTTAGGTAGCGGAGTTATTTGTGGGGATGAATTTTGTTCTATGCTGGAGGTCAAGAGATTAGCAACAGGCTGTTTATTGTAATCAGTGTCGGCAAGTTTCAGGTGATGAATGAAAGAATTCATGTTTTTCCTTTTGATTCGTTTCCTTGATAATTTCCTGGATTTTTCCTTTGATATGTTTGAATCCAGCTTGGAACAGTATCGTCCCAAGACTGACGTTTACTCATTTTAAAGGTTTATCTCGATTTGGCTCGCATTTTCATGGGCTCAAGCGTTGGGCGTTGATTGTCTGTGGTACATGCAGCGTTGAGGTTGTTGCGTTGATTTATAATGTTTTGGCAGTCAGAGTTAACCAAGCATTAGTTGTTTGGTAGAAGAAGTTCGAATACTGTTTTTGCATATTTTATGGGTACGTCTATCTGGCTTTTTGCAGAGCTTGGGTTTTGCAGAACTTCCTTTCTAATGCAAAAATGTCCCAAATAACCTTTGGATAACCAAGGTGTTTAGGTAAATTACAGCTTTATTTAGTTTGCATATCAAGATAATTGGAAACTTGTCAGTTCCGTGCAAATTGTCGTGAGCACACCACTTGTAGTCCAGGACGAGTGAGGGGTCACATTTCAACAAATGTAAACACGAAAATGTGCCTGTGGAAGAATGGAGGTTGGAGACCACTATTCAAACAACACGTCCAGCTCCGAAAAACATCTTCTTCGAGAAAGAGGCATCTGGATGAAATATTAACACCACCTAGAGAAAACTGTGTCCATTAGAATCACCCGACAGCAGAAAAGTTCGTGGCGTTCCATAATCAGGCTGACCAGCTCCTCTCGGTTGACAGATACAGATGGAGGCAAATATAGAGAGACAACACACTGTAAACGTTTTGAACACAAAGAACGTCCAGCGGCTAAAACTTTAAGACAAGTATTTACATCGATACGGTTGGACAAAAAAAAAGCCTGTAGGTGAGTTCTGAGACTCCTCCTCCTGTCACTTGTCAGAGTTGTGCTAGTTGCGATTTTTTTTTCTTCTGGTTCTGAATTTCAGTCTCCTGCAGAGTTGCCACAAATGGTTTTAGGTTCTGACAAAGGAGCTGTGTCTCTTCGAAATTTGAACATAGAGCCCTGATGTTCCAATGAAATATTGTTGAATCCATCATGAAAACGATTGACATCTCATTCGATTCCAACATTGATCTTCATTTTCCAACTGTAATGGATAATTTTGTCATGAAATTCTATTTCTTTTGGGGCCAGGAAGGTTTTTTTTTTCCTGACCCATTTATTTCTGTGGAGGCTTCAGGGGCAGACGGAGTCCCATCCACGTCTATCACCTCTACACATTGTTTTGTTAGTTTTTGAAGGGCCCCAGGTGGAACAGGACGGAGGTCTGTCCTAGATGAGCGAAGCTGGGAGAGTCTGGGAGATATTTGTTTCCCAGGCTGTTCTCGACTGCTGCAGAGACTGGTAGGCGGCAGTGCTTTAGGTCTCCTCCGAGGGCGCTAAGTTACACATGAGGAGTGACAGATGTATTGGCACACTTTCTTCCATAGATAGTATTCGCTGCAACGGTTTTTTTTTCAATAGAAGGCATCTGTTTGATAGGATACAGACACAACTGCTCCTCAGTAAAATGTTTCACATTGGAGTGACAGCTAACAAGTATTCTTTTTAGTCCTATGAAAAGGAATCTTTTTTCGGTGTGACCTTGTGAATGGTCTGTTTAATTAGCCACACAGTTCAGTTTTGTGAGGAAAAGGAGCTGTCACCACCACGGTTCACACACAACTGGCTGGATCCTCGCATGCCCCTTCGTGGATTGCCCTACGGCAGACACCACAAACTTCTTCCCCACAGTATAGGTCCCGCAAATAGCCAAACCTCTGGCACGTAAAATACCTCATCGGAAATGGAATGTGTATATGACTCTGACCTTCAAGTAGCCTACTTTGATTGACTATGGCAGTTTAGAAGTGCAGAAGTTCACAAACAGCGTGTTTGTAGGCAATCTTCCTGTTCCTTTTTTCATTTGTAACTGTGCACATCCATGTCTCCCTGTGAAGGCAACTCTGACTTGATCTCAGCCTCAGAGACGCCCTTTCATGTCTACACTCCATATGACTCCAGTGTACGTGTTCAACTGGTCATATGGCTAAACTTTTTCTTCCTCTGTCTTCAAGTATTATATTTTCAGGAGTAGATCCAGTTGACACTTAAAGCAGTATTCTACCAGGAATGGCCCGTTGTCAATGTCTTAATGGACATGGGATTGCTGGACAGTCCTTCATAGCCTGGCACAAAGGTTTGTTCCCCCCCCCCCCCCCCCCCCGCCCCCTCCACTTCCCCCACTGCCAGCCACGAAGCCCCAAAACCAGTGTCCCTTAGATCTTAGAATCTGATTTGGAATCCTCCTATGATGATCGTGATCCCTTCACTTTCTCCATTAGGGATGGGGGGGGGGGGGGGGGGGGGGGGGGGGGGGGGGGGGGAGGGGGGGGGTCGTGAAGAAGCCGTTTTGTTTTATTTAAGATATTACCCCTCCGGCAGCCACCCGCCATGGAGGGCAACTAAGGGGCCAGGGCCAATAAACTGCTGTCTTGACTCCTTCCAGGCTTTCAGGAGAGATATACGACAAACAGCAACCAGCAAAACCCTATGCCCCTGATCAAGCCCACCTCTCAGGGACAGCGAGCAGAGTACTACAGGGGTTACCTTAGTCAGCCTGGGAGCAGTCTGTCTTGACTGCCCCACGAAGCAATATCCGATTGATACACATGGGCCAGTGTGTACTTCCTATCTAGGAGAGATCCGAACTATTGAGATATGTTGAGATCACCTGCCCTCTAATTTACCAGGATCTCATTCCCTTCCATCACAGATCTTACTCCACAGCATATATGCAGTGAGTATTAAGAAGACCACAGAGAAAAGAAGGATGTGAAGAAGAAGACATGAAAAGGGGAAGAAAGAAAAGATAATTAAGAAAGGCAGAAGACAGAACAGAAAAAGGCCGATCATACTTTGTAAGGGGCCTCAACGTTTAATTCACATTGTGCTTGTACCAGTCAGCAATTTGATTATACAGGCCTAGAAGTGTTTTGGAAAAGTAGCCTGCCTTATAATGATGCCCCCGTCAGCAGAGCCTAAAGGATTACTGGACCATGCAAGCCCTCCGACCGCGGCAAGGTCCCATCCCAAACAAGCAGCTTCTACACGGACGGCCAGTGTGCAGACTGCCTCTGTGCGAAATACAGATGCAGCCACCACGCAGCTGAACCCTCTGACTGCAGCATCTCTACACAAACGGAAACCATACAGTCACCCACCACACCTGTAGTCTTCACTCAGCCAGAGACCACACAGACCACCTCTGTACAGGCCGTCACATCGCAGAGATGGCACCAGACACCATGCCTGTAGTCTCCACTCAGTCACAGACCACACAGACCACCTCTGTACAGGCCGTCACATCGCAGACACAGATGGCACCAGACACCATGCCTGTAGTCTCCACTCAGTCACAGACCACACAGACCACCTCTGTACAGGCCGTCACATCGCAGACACAGATGGCACCAGACACAACGCCTGCCAGTTCTGGTCAGGCACTTGCTACTCAGGCAATCACCGATCAAGCGGCCACTATGTCTGCAACGCCCGTGGCATCTCCACATCCAGTTTCCTCCCAGAGTGTCACCACCACCGTGACCGGCACAGAGGCAGTGACTTCAATGGCAGGGTCTGTACAACCACTTGTAATGTTCGTCACTTCTGCACAACCTGTCAACAGCCAGGCCACGTCTATTCAGGCAGAGACTGGACAGTTGAATATGTCGGATGGAACATCTTTGGCGGATGCGGCGCACCATTTACAAAGCTTAGATGAAAAATGGACCCTGGGCCTAGGATGAACACATAAAATTGTGGCGATTGGGTTTTTTTCAGAACCCAGTCAATGGCAAGTGCAAAGAGGAAAGAGGAGAGGATACAAACCTTGCCTTACTCGGGGGACAACTTCAAACCAGTCACTGTAGCCATCTTCCGTCCTGACTCTGCACTTGGAGTTTATGCAGATTTGCTCAATGGCCGTACAACCTTCTCTGGGATGCCGTAGGTTTTCATTATTTCCCACAGTGATAGCCTGTGGACACTGTCAAATGCTTTGGAGAAGTCAATGAAGCTGATTGGTGCTCTCCACACTTCTCGATGATTTGTCTTAGTGTGGAGATCCGTTCCGCACTGTCCACTGTCCACTACGTCGCGCAGTCGGTTGAGGATGACCTGGCAGTACACTTTCCCTGGTATCGAGAGTAGAGTAACTCCTGTCCGGTTGTCGCACTCTGAGAGGTTGCCTTTTTTTTTTTTTTTTTTTTTTTTTTGATTACAGACGACTTGGCCATTCTTCCAATCCTCTGGGACGACGCCTGGTTACAGAGACTGTACACCCACGACGATACAGTCACCACCACTTTTAAGCATTTCCGCTGTTATTCCATCGAACCCAGGGGACTTATTATTCTTTAATGTCTTGATGGCTGTTCTGATCTCCTCTTCAGTGAAGTCATCGGTGCTGGTGTTGATGAGATATGTTGGACAAAAGTTGCGGATGGCAGAGGTTGATGGTTCTGTTGGGTGGATGACGTTGACAGATGAAGCCGATCGATGATTTGGTGGAGAAACTATTGGATAAAGTTGGATAGATCAATGGGGGGATGAATGTTCCAATGGGTAATACAAACCAGATGTATTGATTTATGATATTAATTGTTGTGGTAGGTTGGCAAGATAATGTTGACCGAAACTGAGAGATGATGTGGGTGAATTTTAATGATTCCTTAAAGGATTGATGATCACTGTGATCTGTGATTTGATTTACTGTTTAGTGACTTAGATAGGTGATCTTTAAAGCTGATGTTGATCAGCCACATTGACTGGCAATACTGGTGAAGGATGATGGGTCATTTCTGTGTGCAAAAGTGAAGGTTACACGAAAGAAAAAAACCATCTAATTTGGTTAGAAGATAATTTAAACTCTCTTGGCTAGAAGATCTCTCTCTTAAACTCTCTCTCTCTCTCTCTCTCTCTCTCTCTCTCTCTCTCTCTCTCTCTCTCTCTCTCTCTCTCTCTCTCTCTCTCTCTCTCTCTCTGTCTCTCGCTGGGGGGTGAATATTCATCAGAGGCAGAAGAAAGACGTGTTTCTCTTGTTCAGAGCCTTTCATTAATTGTTTTTGTTAATTAATGAAGTCTTTCGTTTAATGATACACTTAATCATTGCACCAAGTGATAGCTGAGGTGATCATGCCTTTAGCGACAAACTATTTCCGAGCTATCTGCGGTCGTTTTGCTGCTGTTTACATTCAGCTCATGGGGAAGCTCGCCATGGGCCGTATGTGTCAACATAAACCAGGCGAGAAGAGCTCAGACGCAGTGCATTTTCCTCACTGTCATACTGTTCCAACTGCTGATGTGTGCAAACGACATTGAGACGGACCCTGGTCCTGACTCTCAGCTGGAAAAAAACATTACGTGATTTACTCCATCAACATGAGACAAAGTTAAAAGATGTTTTGTGTCAGCAACCCGAAACACGTTTCGGTTCGCTTGGCAAATACTTAATATTAGCAAAAGTGGACAAAATGCTGGGAGCAATGAAAACACAGTTACAATACCTACAAGCCCAAACAGCAAATCTTGAAGATCGTTTCTACTTCATGTCAGTCAGAAGAAACAAAACAAGTCAGGTCTGAAATGGAAGATAAGCTTTAAAAAATATCAAGTGAGTGAGTTCAGCGAAAAAAATTGACACGTTAGAATCATTTTCAAGGAGAGACAACCTCAAGTTTTTTCAATCTATCACAATCGTCTCATGAAGATTACGAAGAATGTGCAAAGAAAGTGATCAGTTCACTTCAAGACACTGTGCCAGTGAAAACGTGGTCCTCTGAGGACATTGTACGTGCCCATCGTCTTGGCCGAAGTAGTGACTTTTCTAAACCACGGTCTGTCATTGTGAAGTTCGCAAGATGGTCAGATAAAATGAGTGTACTGACAAAAGGACGGGAGGGGCTGCGAAAGAAAGGAATAAGAGTGGCAGGTGACCTAACAACCAAACTACAGCAGATCATTCAAGACTACCAAGCTAATGGAATACGTGCATTCTACAAGGAAACAAGCTGGTTGTGCAGGCCCATTCCGAAATCTTACTCTGAGCAGCGGCAGCTACGCTGATGCCACACGATGCGGAGCCAGTCAAAGTGTGCACGATTACTACAAGGGCAACAGGCTGGTGGTGGGGGAGCAGAGGAGACGACCCGGTCAACAGTGGCAGAGGGCAGAACGACACCACGCGGGCAATTCCTGGAGCCACGACTACCACAGCAGCAACCACTACAACGAAGGTGATTGGACCTACTCCAGCGAACACCACCCCGCTGACGGGCAAAGGAGCGACAGTAGGAGGCAGAATTTACAACAAGGATTTCCATTTAGAGACATCAGCTGACTACTACAGACACTATGGAGGTGGGAGATGGTACGGAAGGGAGAGCGGGGTTCAGGACTGGAGCTGTCCAGTTCAGCTATACTACAGCTACAACTGCAGCTCTATGTACCACTTTCCACCACTGCCACCGGCACAAGACACCAACCTTATCAGCATTCAGCCTCACATTACCGAAACACAGACGGACAGCACAAGCGACAGGACAACCCAGAGAAAGACATCATCACACAATGTGACCGACCAAGTGTCTGACAATGAAAAGGTGATAGACGGAAATCTTGACACAAACGACATCTTGAAAGGTGACGATGTGAGGCAGTCGTATGAGGCGACGACAGTGCATGGCAATGGAAAGGGGACAGACGGAGATTTTGACAGAAACCAAATCTTGAAAGGAAACGATTTCGACGAGACCAAAACCGATGGGCAAGGACAGACACTTGACGATGACACACTGCCACCGCTGACTGTGGGCTGGTATTGCCAAGGGTAGTGAAAATGATAAAGAAAATGGCACTGTGATCATCACTAAGACCACTGGAAAACAAGTCCAGCCCGAAGGACAAATCCCACGACAGACTCCCCCGGACAACAACAGCGAAACGGATGACAAACAGAACACGGACATCGGAATGACAGACAGCGTGACAAACCCAGGTAACAAAAATACAAATGAGACTTACACGCCAACTAAACCAGTTCAAGAACGGACAAAAATTGAGCGGAACAAGGACGACAGAACTACGACAGCCCTGTTACGGCATACTTTGTCGCCCCCTGCACACTTTGTCGCCGGCGACAAACTGTGCTGCATGCTTTGTCGCCGACGACAAAGTGTGCTGCACAGTTTTGTCGTCCCAGTCATGAGAAATATCGACAAGTTTGCACACTTTGTCGCCCCTTGTACACTTTGTCGTCACTTTTTCATATGTGACATTTCGCCCCTCGAAAGAAGAAACTTCGGATCTAAAGTCATATTGTACATGTCTGACTTGATTTCATTGCGACTCCAGTTTCTCTCGCAATGCGTTAGCTTATCCCAGTTACTCTCATAAAGATCTCTCTCTCTCATTTCGATGTTCTCGACAAAGTTTGCCACTGTTGATCCCTCCCTCTCCTCCTCCCCCCCCATGTGTGTGTGGTGTGTGTCTGTCTCTCTCTGTGACATTCTGTCGTCTCCTGTCTTGTGTGTGTGTGGCCTGTCCCCTCGTCGAGAAACGCTCAGTCCACTCTCTCTCTCTTCGGTCCACATACTCCTCTCATCCCATCCTTTTGCTTGATTTCTTGTTCCTTTTCTGGTGTCTTTCTTTAACAAGAGATTCGTTTTCTGTCTCTGGCCTGGCCTGTGAATCGAAGCGTGACTGAGCTCCTTTCTGTCCTCTCCTCCACTTTCTCTGTCTCTCCTATCTATCCCCTGTCCATACTCCAATCTCCTAAAGTCTCTCTGGCTCATCTCTCCAGCCCTCTCCTCCTACTCATTCGTGTTCAAAACGGCCAGATTCGTGTCTCTTCCTCTTCTCTCCTCTCCTCTCCCTCTCCTCTGCTCTCTCTCCTCCTCCTCTCCCCCTACCTCTGCTCGCCGTCCGTCCCTCTCTCTCTGAATTCTGCCTCGTCTGTTCCTTGGTGGTCTGTTCTTCTCTCCTCTCCGCCCTGCCATCTCCACTCTCTCTCTAGGTCTCTGTCTCTGATTCAATCTCTCTCTCCGTCCTCTTGTCTCCCACGGCCTCTCTCTCTCTGTCTCTAGGACCATCTCTCTCCTCTCTCTCGCCTCTCCCCTCCTCCTCTCTCTCTCATCCGTTCTCTCTCTCTCGCTCATTATGATATGTTTGGTTTGTTTAAAGTGTGTGTGTGTGTGTGTTGTGTGTGTGTGGTGTGTGGTGGTGTGTGTGTGACTTTTTTTTTTTTCTTTTCTTTTCTGTTGTTTTCTCCTTTCCTCCAAAGGGCCTGGTGTGAAGATTGCTGTTTAGCTTATCCAGTTACTCCTCAATAAAGATTCGTGTTCAAAAAGATTCGTGTTCTCTGTCTGTCTGCCTGTCTGCCTGTCTGTCTGTCTGTCTGTCTCTCTCTGTCTGTCTCTGTCTCTGTCTCTGTCTCTCTGTCTCTCTGTCCTCCTCTGTCTCTGTCTCTCTGTCTCTCTCTCTCTCTCTCTCTCGTCCTCGTCTCACTACTCTCTCTCTCTCTCTCTCTCTCTCGTCTCTCTTTTGGTGTGTGGTATATAGATCTTTTTGTAATCCGTGTGTGGCTCTCTACCTATATATCTATGCATGGATCTTGACAGGCATTTAAAGTATACTATAACTGAGTTTAGATTCGGCATTTCTGACTTGTCAGTTCACTACTATAGGTATAAAAACCCACAGGCCACAAGACTTAATTTGTAAACTATGTAAACGTTGCAGTCGAAAATGCACTTCTTGTTATGTTGTCCATTCTACAATAGCATAAGAGAAAAGTTAATAGCTCAAAAGCTGATTCATAATCCAAATGTTTTTTTTGTGTATCTCTCTTGTTGGCCTCAAAGAACAGTAATACAGTCAGAAATTAGCACTTTATATTTATCAACCGTTTAAAGCGTGGTAGATTGCTGTAACTTGAATGTATATTTATGTAT
>JADBJO010001749.1:69233-79233 GCA_016801955.1 Conus betulinus
TCTTGAGGTAAGGTCTGATATTGCTGAATTTGACTTTGTCTCGTAGTCGAAGTATTCGCAACTAAATTTCCTGATCATTTGTTTCCAAAACACAGTGCTTACGTCATACGAGGCGTTAAACTGTCTGTCTGACGTTGTAACGGCTAGATTATCAGGAGGATTGACTCTGCTAGTGAAAAAAGACCTCGTCAAGTCCATTGAAAAGATCGATGTGGATTATGACAATATTATAGTGTTAAAACTGACTAAGGACCTTTTTGGCACGATTTCATCAGTGATTCTGCTTGGTGTGTGTGTACCGCCTAACAATTTTTCCTATTACCATTTTACGGACATAACAAATGGTATCAAGATATTGGAGCAGTGTATAATGGATGTGATAGAGGCTTTTGGAAACTTACCATTCATGTTGCTCGGAGACTTCAATGCACGGTCTGGGAGGGGGGGGGGGGGGGGGTGGGGGTGAAAACAGTACAGATGATGATGATGACGATGAAAGGATGTGTCCATTGCATGAAAAAAATGCTGACAGTGTTGTTTTCCGTACCTCAAAAGATGAGATACAGAATGATTGTGGCAAATATTTGTTAAATGTCTGCAATTCTTTTGATTTGTTTATACTTAATGGTGCCATTCAAGGTGATATTGACTTTGGCCACTTTACCTACGTTTCTCCTACAGGATGCAGTATTGTTGATTATGCGATTGTGTCTCGATGATTGCTGAATTATTGTGTGTCATTGAACATTACGCCAAGAATAGAATCTAAACAGATGCCAGTTGAAGTTTTATTTAATACTAATATCAACAAAAGCTAATCAACAGAATGCAACATGTAGTACTTTCAAGTTTTGAAAAGATTGTCTGGGACCAAGACAGAATTGACGATTTTAAAGACAAATTGTCAACTACGGAGTTTAGGAATAAAATGACAAGAGCATCTGACCTTGTTGATATTGATATCAACGAAGCAATACAAGTGTTCAATGAGTCACTGATTGATACCAGTTCATGTATGAGAAAGTCCGTTACTGTTGGCAAAGAAAGAAAAGACCTGTGGTTTGATAAGGAGGGCTCTCGTCACAAAAAGGAACTCCGTCACGATCTCAGACGATACTACAGAAGTAGAGATGACGACGAGGAAATTAGAAATACTTATAACCAGAAGCGCAGAGACTACAAAGCGCTTCTGAGACTGAAAAGGGACCATTGGGCAACTAAGTATAGTGAAGATTTTACACGATAACGTAAACAATTATGCCAAATTTTGGAGTAAGTTGAAATCTCTATCATGTAAAAGACCTGTTTCAAACAATATCAGCAAGGATAAATGGTACCAACACTTCTCACAAGTATTTCAGTCTGGTCTGTCCTTCGATGAAACTGTTGAGACTGTTGATGAGAGGGAAGAACAAATTGATGTAGACCAAAACCAGTTTAATACAGATTCTCTTGAATGTCATACTTCGGAAAGTGAAGTGTATGCTGCAATTCGTTCTCTAAAAAATGGTAAGGCTGCAGGCCCTGATGGGATTGTTGGAGAGATCTTCAAAAACTCTGTTACAGTGATTGTTCCGTTTCTGATTATTCTGTTCAATAAATTGTTTTCTACCGGAGATTATCCTTCACAGTGGTCAGAAGCTATCATCCAACCGTTGCATAAAAAGGGGCGATCGGAATGTACCTGATAATTATCGAGGGAATCTCATTATTGAATGTGTGCAGTAAATTATACAGCCACATACTTAACGAACGATTGAATAAATGGATCGAAGAGAATGATGCTGTCATCGAAAGTCAGGCCGGTTTTAGGGAAAATTACAGTACCATTGATCATGTTTTTACACTGTTTACACACAAAAAAATGTTTGTTGCATTTATAGATTTCAGAAAAGCTTTTGACTCCATTGTTCGAGCAAATTTATGGCATGTTTTAAAGAAAAGAGGAATTAATGGGAAAATGTACGGAGCTATTACTGGCATATATAACTCTGTGAAGGCAAGAGTTAAAGTTGGAAACGATTTAAGCGACGCGTTTATGTGCCCTTTGGGTTTAAAACAGAGGGAGGTGTGTAGTCCCGTTTTGTTCTCTTTGTTAATCAATGAGCTGGCTGTAGAAGTAATAAAACGGTAAACATGGAATTCAACTTATCACCGATTTTCTAGAAATCTTGGAAAACGATTCTTATGTGCCCTTTGCTGAGGACGTGTTATCCCCTGTTCTCCGCTGGCTGTTAGTCGGTAAACATGGAATTCAACTTATCACCGATTTTCTAAAATCATTCTTATGTTTGCTGGTTATCCTGTCTCCGATTTAGTCATCGGTTTGCAAAATGACACGTCAGCCAGCGGAAGACTTGGTCTGATAGTTAATTTAGATAAACCAAACGTTGTCGTGTTTAGAAATGTGGACATATCTCTCAACACGAGCAATGGTTCTTTGGACCAACAAAAATGACAGTGGTGAATATGTACAAATATGTGGGAATTATCATGTCCACGAGACTTTCTTTTCTCATTGTTTGTATGATATGTCTAGCAGAGCAAAAATAGGCGTGATCAATATATTCATACTCTTGTGGTCGATTGGAGAAAAATCACCTGCCGTGTTCTTTAAACTCTTCGACACGCAAATCCAGCCAGTACTTAGTTATGGTACAGAAATATGGGGTATGATTGGAAATCTTGACATTCTAGAAAAAGTACACCTTTTTGCCTTGAAAAGGTTTCTGAATGTAATGGTTTATGGAGAATTGGGAAGATTCCCGTCGTGTGTTAATTTGTATATAAAGAGTATCAAATACTGGTTGAGACTTTTTAAATGCAGCCTCATCAACTTCCGTATAAAGCTTATAAAATGTTGCTATTTTTTCACCACAGAGACAAGAACACATGGGCATCTACCGTCAGCTTCTTTCTTTACAAATATGGTTTTGAAGCAGTGTGGGAGACAAGGAATCAAGGGGTAATGAAAAAGAGTTCTTGAAGACATTGAGAGAGAGACTGATTCAAGATTACAAAGCGCAGTGGCATACCGAAATAACACAGAGTGACCGTTTCCATTTTTATAGGACATTTAAAAGCGATTTGATTTTGGCCCCATACCTACAGTCAGTCAGTCATTTACAGGCAAGAACTAGTCTAATCAGACCAAGATTAGGTGTGTCGCAACTAAGCGTACATAAAATGCGTTTCCGGAGAAATGTGACCGAAAATGAGTTGCTGTGTCAATGTATTGGACTTCAAATAGAGACAGAGACCCACTTTGTTTTACAATGCCCATTGTATCAAGAGTTAAGAGAACTATACACACCAGCCAAGTATTACAACAGTCCTTCCCAATTTAAATTAACCATGCTGTTTGCATCTGAATGTAAATCAATGATCGTTCGGCTTGCTCTGTTCATTGAAAAAGCTTTTAGAATACGCTTACAACTTCCTGAGTCACAAGTGAATTTGCAGGCAACCGATTGTGTGTGTGTGTGTGTGTGTGTGTGTGTGTGTGTGTGTGTGTGTGTGTGTGTGTGCGTGCGTACGTGCGGCATGCGTGCATGCGTTCGTGTGCGCGCGCGTGTATGTTGTGTATCTGTGTTTCTGTGAGTGTATGCTCACTGAGTTGTCTTACGTTCCAAGATGTCCATCATGTTTGCTATTGTGAAAACCCACCATGATATGGGCCTATGTCATTAAACCATTCAGAGTTCAGAGAGTCTCTCTCTCTCTCTCTCTCTCTCTCTCTCTCTCTCTCTCTCTCTCTCTAGCTTGTTTGTTCCGCTTCCCTCTTCTCCATGGTAAACCTTGATAAAAAAAAAAAAAAAAACATTGCAATCAGATTTAGCTTTTGTTCTCTCTCTTATGTTTGTCAGTAGGAATCTAATGCTGGTGAACAATAATCGCTGATGGTGATGGATGATGCGGATGGATAAATGTTGACAGGAGGTGTGGAAGAATGATATTCATGGATAGAATTAGAAATAATGTCAATTTGTTGATGTTTGTTATGTTTGCAACATGTGATAATAGGTGACGCAGATTATTGCTTTTCATGATTGATATCCATGGATAGTTTTTTGTTAAATTATGTTTGTGGTTAGATGTTTATGGAGAATGCTGATTGGGGAGGTCAGTTCCATTTACATAAACAGTCAGTGGCTGTCATTGATGGAAGGTAATCATGGATGACTTGGATGAGATATGCAGGATGGGTGATGCTGATGGGGTGATGTTAATGTGTATTGACGATGGATGGAGTTGGCGGATGAGGCAGATTGAGGACTTGGGGAACAGTGTGATAAATGACGAAAGATACATGGATGGTGTGGAAGAATGTTCCGATAATGTTGTAAGATGATATTGATGTCTGAGTTGACAGGTCAGGTTAGTCAGAGATGTTCAGTGTTACCTGATAGATGCTATTGATGATCTGACCGTTTTTGTACGTACCAGTAACTTGTATGAAAGAGTTTGTCATAAATTAATATACGTGGACAGGCGCGGGTTCATGCGCGCGCACACGTCCCCCTCCCCTCCGCCCCCCCCCCCCCCCCCCCCCCCCCCCCTCCCCACCCCTCCTTTTTTTCTCAAGATCAGCATGGAAGGTAATCAGGGAAATTTCTCCTGTGTTCTGCTCTTCTGAAACGGAATACAACGATGGATATCATCTTTTTACGATAAGATGAAGTCTAACGTAATAGTGAACGGGAAGTGTCCTCACGTTTTTCATTGGAAGAGGCTGCCGCCAAGGGGACCCTATATCTCCATATCTGTTTGTTTTTTGTGTTGAAGAACTAGCGAACAAAATAAGGCTAGACAACAAATTAAAAAAAAAAACTATTAAAGATGCTCATGGTAATTACATAACAGTAACTGTTAATGCAATGGGAAAAGATTGAGTCTTAGCAAATATCTATGGACCAAATAATGATGAACCATCTTTCTTTGAAGATATGAAATTAAAAATAGAAGATTTAAATGTCCCCAACATAATAATGGCAGGGGACTGGAATCTGGTCCTTGATCCTATTTAGGATTATCACAATTATAAACATATCAATAACGCTCGCGTAGAGGAAGAAGTTACGGAAATTGTCTAGATTAGAGCTAGTTGATATATGGAGAGAGCTGAACCAAGACACAAGGCCATATACTTGGGACAAGACCAAAACCGTTTCAACAAAGCAGGCTAGATTCTTTTTTACTGTCCGACACGCTTATCATTTACATAGAAGATGCCGACATTTTCTTTGGATGCAGAACAGATCACTCTTTGATATACATAAATATTGCTTTTTAAAAAGAAGAGAGGCGTAAAGGATTCTGGAAATTTAATTCTTCTCTTTTAAGAGACAAGCAGTATGGTCAATGAAACGATTGAAAGAATCAAGGGACAATATGCATTACTAACTTACAATAAACACTCTGTCAGTAAAACCCCAAATGATCAAATTCAGCTCTAAATTTCAGACCAATTATTTTTAGAAACTCTAATTATGGAAATAAGAGCAGAAACAATAACATTCAGTATTCGCAAAAAATAGAAATAGAAATGAAAACGAAAAAAAAAAAAATTGAAAAAGCAATACAAGATTTGGAAAACAAAAATGGCTTACTGGAAACACAGACGTTGAGATCTTGAAAAACAAAAAGGGAAGAGCTGAGTGGGCTAAGGAAAACGAAAATTGACGGAATAATGATTCGATCCAGAGCCAAATGGGCATCCTGCAGGGAAAAATAAGCAAATATTTCTGTTCATTGGAGAAAAGGAATTTTGTAAGCAAAAGAATGCTTAAACGTGTCACGAACCAAGGAACAGCTCTGACAGAAACAGATGACATGTTAAAAGAGACAAAGAACTATTATGAAAACTTATACACAGAAAAGGAAGTAAGTGATATTGAGATTGGAAAATATGTAGGTAACCTCAGTCAGCCAGAATCGAACAATTGGAGGGATTAATCACTTTAGAAGAAGCCACTAAAGTCCTGAAATATATGGAAAATGATAAGAGTCCTGGAACAGATGGTATGACAGAAAACTTCTTTAAATTCTTTTGGAGACAATTAGGAGATTTTGTTGTCCGTTCTCTAAATGAGGGGTACAGTAACGGAGGAATGTCTATATAACAAAAAAAAAAGGAAACCGAAACCGTGAGAATTTGAAGAACTGGGGACCTATCTCACTTCTAAATGTAACCTACAAAATTGCTTCAGCCTGTATTGCATATAGAATAAAATGGTTTTACCAAAACTCATAAACGAGGTCCAAACGGGAGTCGTTCCAGGTAGATATATAGGAGATCGTTTACGAACAACACACGACTTAATTTCTTATTTAGAAGTGAATCGCTTATGAGGGTTATTAATTTCTGTCGATTTTGAGAAAGCTTTCGATTCAGTTAACTGGTCATATATGAATAAAATTTTGGGTACATTCAGATTCGGAAACGGAATACAACGATGGATATCATCTTTTTACGATAAGATGAAGTCTAACGTAATAGTGAACGGGAAGTGTCCTCACGTTTTTCAATTGGAAGAGGCTGCCGCCAAGGGGACCCTATATCTCCATATCTGTTTGTTTTGTTGTGTTGAAGAACTAGCGAACAAAATAAGGCTAGACAACAATATCAAAGGCATAAAGATAGAAAACACAGAATTTAAGATAAATCATAAACAGTAAACAAGCGGGGGTAATTTTTGCTCCTTTTTTTCTTGGGGGGGGGGGGGGGGGGGGGGGGGGGGGGGGCATCTTGTTTTTTCGTTTATGTGATCTTTGTAACTGTTTGAAATGAAATAAAAGAGCTCTTTCAAAAAAGAGTCATTGGTGCTGATTGGGAGCAGGAGCAGGAAGGAGCTGGTGTCGGTGGCTCGGGTCTGTTTAGAACTTTTTTAAAGTGCTCGGCCCATCTTGCAAGTTTTTTTTTCCTCCTCTTGACGGAAGTGTGCCATTTTTTGCCCTCACAGGTCCAGAGCCAGTCCTCACAGTACCGGTTATCTTCTTTCCGATCTGGTAGACAGCCCTCATGTCGTTGCGCTTGACAGCTACTTCGGCATCTTCTGCTTGCTTATCCAGCCAATCCCTATTATCCTTCTGGGCATTTCGCTTCACCTGCCTGTCCTTCTCGATGTACGCTGCTTGGTTTGAGGAGCAGTTGTGCCTCTTCTGATGGAGTTCTTTTCCCTCTCTGCTATCAATTCCCATGTGTCATCACTGATCTGATCCAGGATTCCCGCGGTGACTTCTTAAACCCTAGGATTTCTTTTCCAGCTGTTGCCATGGCATCCTTCCCACCATCCTCCCACCATTCTGTCGATCCTGGCATTGTTTCAGAAAGGAATGAATACCTGTTGCTCTGGGAAGCTTAGAACTGGGCCTCTGTGGTGGGGTCCTTTAACTTGCTTGTATTGTATCTCTTGGACGGAGTCTCTTTCTTCTTTCTTCTCGTCAGCTTGATCTTAAGCTTTGCTACCACCAAATAGTGGTCACTGCACACGTCTGCTCCACGGTACAAGCTCACGTCTTGCAGACATGGGGTTCTCCACCTTGGTCCAATCGCGATGTGATCGTTTTGGGTCTGAGTCCTCTGAGCATTTGATATCCATGTGATCTAGTGGATATCATTATGCTGGAATAGTGACGACCCAATTTTCGTGTTGTTCATTGCGCAGAACTGCAGGAAGCGTTCACCATTACCAGTTCTCTTGCCATACCCATGTGGACCAAGGATATGCTCAAAGCCAGACCGAGCCTACCCATCTGTGCATTCAAGTCGCCCAAGATCAACAAGATATCATGGCGTGGTACTTTTTCAACCAAGTTTTGAAGCTGCTGGTAGAAGGTGTCTTTGTCTGCATCGTCGTGGTCATTGGTTGGGGCGCAGCACCGGATGATGGTGACCTTGGCGTGTAACATGATGAATCGTGCTGTCAGGAGGCGCTCGTTCACTGGCGTCCATTCTTCTAGTGCACTGCCTGCTTGTCTGTCAAAGATAAGAGCACCCCGTCACGGTGGATGTTGTCATGACGACCTGAAAACAGGATGCCCATGTCTTCTGATGTGAATTTTCCGGACTCTGTCCAACGAGTCTCGCTAAGACCTAGGATGTTGACTTTGTAGGCCTTCGTTTCCTTGATGACTTGCGCCAACTTGGATGACTGGAACAAAGTTCTTACATTCCAATATCCAATGCGTGTAACCATTTTTGCAGTTAGGACTCGAGTCATTGGGGTGCTAGCTTCCTCAGAGAGGCTTTCACTGGCGTCCGTCATTCTGTCTCCGACTGGAGTCGACTGTTGTCTTGGCTGCGTTGACAATGAAGCGCTTTGAACTGTTTTCGTACCTCATGTGTTTTACAGGAACAGGGTGCTAGCCTAAAGCCAAACCTCCTTGCAGTTATTTAAAGAGACTGTAGAAGGCAATCGTCTCTGAAAGACCAACAGTCGATGTCCACTCGTTAAGCAGTGGTTCGCCTTTGGACCGTACACGTGGCCTTAAAGCTTCTCTTGGAAACTCCTCCGCCCTAGCCGGTGCTTCCACAAGGGAAGTCGTACGTCTAGTGGTGCCGTGTAAACATCACCCCCTCACGTGGTTCAGCCCGCCAGCTGAAGCGGAGTACCAGGGTGTGGCGCTAAGAACCAGCACGTGAGAGCTTTAGAAGATGGGTGAGGACCAGTGATGCCCGTTCACTCTACTAGTAGGATGCAGCTACCGAACAACGAAGGTGTTACCTCATCCAGAGCCACCTACACCCCACGAAGAGAGCGATCAAGAAAAAAAAAAAAAAAAAAAAGGGTGGAGGGGGAGCGGCAATTTTTGTTGTCGAAACGTGTTTCCACTGCACCTGAAAGAGAACCTTGCACTTTCAAGAAAGCTTCCTCTATAGGAATTGCAACTTAAATAGTCTCTTGCCATTACACTTGCACCTATGTAACTTGAAACATTTGAACACTGTAAGGACTAGCTTGCTGCTGTTCAAGTTTTGATGTTTTTGCTCTAAGATTATATCTGGAAACTAAGTTTATTTATACCAAAACTTCTAACTACATGTCACAGCTACTGAGATGCACTAAACGGCTTTGTTCTGGTTCTTGACTTAAGGTTTAGAAGCACAGCATCCTCACAAGCCCCCCCCCCCCCCCCTCTCTCTCTCTCTCTCTCTCTCTCTCTCACACACACACACACACACACACACACACACACACACACACAACGTTTTTTTTTCCAAGTTGCAAAGTGAGGCGAGTGCAGGCCGAAATCTAAACAAAATTGAAATGTTAGTGATAATGCACCGCCAAAAAACGTAGACAAACGAATCATAAGAAAAAACACGATGCGTTTCGACTTCTTAGGTCTTCTTCGGGCAAGATACAAAACACTCAGGACAACAAAAATGAACGAGCTATCACTTATCTTCATCTAATTCGGCGCAAGATGGGCGTTGAATGAAGATGAGGCTGTTAGGAAGGAGACAATGTGTGAGTCGAGGTAGTAATGATGATAATTATGATACTGGTAAGAATGATAATAATGGTAATGACGATGATCAAAATGTTGAGAAAAATAAATAATGACTGGATTACTATCACTTTTGGTGATAATCTGGCAATAGTAGTTGTTGTATGGGAGAAAGGAGAGCGGGTTAGAGAATTCTTGAACGGCATGGTTGCCGTGGCAACAGTCTTCGTAGCGATGACGATGTTAATGGTAGTGATGGTAATATCAATACTAACATTGGTATTAATGATAATGATTATAACGCTAAACAACTATAGTAATGATAATGGTAATAATAGTACTGATAATAAAAGTATGATACAGAAAAAGTTTTTTTTAATAATAATAATGATATTTATAATAGTAATGATAATAGTAGTACTGATGCTAAGACTAGGGGAAGGGGGGAAGAAAAAGCAGGAGGGGAAGGGGAGGACAAGAACAACAAAGAGGAAAAGGAAGGCATAAACTATGGGAAGAATGGAATCTAATGCTGCTTATAGCACAG
>JADBJO010001749.1:84233-91733 GCA_016801955.1 Conus betulinus
GAATTCAGAACATCGCAAATCCTGCCGGACGTATTTTTAGATCAATAAATAACAGAGACAGAAATGAAAAGCAAAGACAGTTCAAGCGATGCAGAATCTCTGAATCAGCTTCTTTCACTTGATTTTTGGTACACCAAATTCAGTGATCTGCTTTTTTTTGTTTGTTTGTTTGTTTGCTTTTTTTCAGAAAGAAAATCTTTTTATGATGTACCACCGTTGTTGGTTTTTTTTTTTTTTTTTTTTTTTGTTTTTTTTTTTTTTTGTTTTTTTTTCGTTTGGTCCAATTCACCATAATAATAACAGTTTCCAAATGGTGGACAGAAACATCTAAATTCTTACACCCTCAAGCACAAATTTTGATGTATTTGTAAATAAAAAGCGAGGGAACCAGTTTTCAGACAAGATAAGAATTTGAAGACCATTAAAATTGTTCCTGTGTATATGTAAAATGGCATTTGGCTGTAGGACAATCCTGGATTACCCCCAATGCAAGGCGAAACCACAGTTGAAAGATTTGTACCATGAATTTAGGCTTCATCTTGACCATTTGTGCCTTGTTTCAAAGTAAGGGCGACTGAAATGTTGGTGTACATATTGGATCTTTATCCCTATTAAGTCTGTCGAAAAGTCACTTGCAGAACCACCGATGCACTGACACTGACGCTATACTGACTCACTGCAGAACTCGATAAACGTACAGGGCCATGCGTTTTGATCATCATTAATTTTGTTCACTCAGCTAGGATTAACCTAGAGTTCAATCAGATAAAACCATGACCTGAGTTTTTCGTAAGAGAGTCCTGGATCTTAATTTACCGTGGGGTAAGCCGGGATTGCCCCGCATCCAAGATGAATATAATCGGAAAAAAAAAGGCTCACACTGCCCTGGCATGTGAATTCCTGGTGGGTTAACTGCAGAGGGTGCGAAGGTGACGAACCTGAAAGGAAATGATCCTTGTTATATCCTTTGTATATCTCATGAGCTCTTTCTCCCTTCATCGTTTTACATGCCATTCTGTGAAGGCAGCTGCTTATTGTTGAACTTTGCCTTTATTTGAGACGCATTTAAAATCTACTCCCAGTTCTTATAGAACACTCGCTCCAGACAAAACCACTAAGCTGATCTTTCAGAAAATTTGTAGGCATGTTCATTATGGGTCACAGATGATGCCCGGTGTTTTGTTTACCGTTATAGCCGTTACTGGTGGCTATAACGGCCCATAACGGTTTTTCTTCTTAATGGAATATCTCAGAAAGTGCTTGACCGATCTTTCTGAAAATTTGTATGTATGTTCATTATGGGTCACTGATGATGTCCCATGTTTTATTTTTCCATTATATCCGTTACTATAACGGCCCATAACGTTTTTCCTTTTCATGGAATATCTCAGGAAGTACTTGGCCGATCTTTCTGAAAATTTGTAGGTATATTTTTTATTATGGGTCACGGTTGATGCCCGATGATTTATGTTACCGTTATAGCCGTTATGAACGGCTACAACGGCCCATAACGGTTTTTTTTCTTCTTTATGAAATATCTCAGAAAGTACTGGACCGATTTTTCTGAAAATTTGTACGTGTGTTTATTATGGGTCACGGATGATGCCCGATGTTTTATCTTACCATTATAGCCATTACTAACGGCTATAACGACCCATAACGGTTTTCTTCTTTATGGAAAATCTCAGAAAGTACTTGGCCGATCTTTCTGAAAATTTGTACGTATGTTCATTATAGCTCACGGATGATGGCCGATTTTTACCAGAATGGGGGGGGGGGGGGGGGGGGGGGGAAGAAATGGAAATTTTGCTTAATAGTATGAAGCAATACAAATAACTCGTAAACCGTTTTGTTTAACTCAAAGTCTGGATGTTGACAGTTGTTCCTAATATCACTGCGTTTCAAAAGTTCAGAATCTTGCCACTGAGCCCAATTGGAAGTCAGTACGGAATGGTTGCATTTCTCGTTTAAAAAGTATATTTTCCTGCCGTCCACTTCCCCTCTCCCCTCACGTTTTAGTTCTTTGCTGCCCTTTCTCTACTTTTTTTCACCTTATTTTTTTCTACCTTGTCACATTATTCTTGCTCTTTCTTTCTATTTCTTGTGTGTGTGTGTGTGTGTGTGTGTGTGTGTGTGTGTGTGTGTGTGTGTGTGTGTGTTTTAGAATGACATATACACAATTCAACTCACTTTGATATGCATAACACATTTCTGCCGATTTTTTTCCACGTGTCATTTGAAACGAACACATACAAAAATGCAGCAACTATAACATTTGATGTCATGTAGGAGTGAAAATGAATACTTTTGTCTTCATCCATAAATCACGATCAACATAATGATCTCTCTGCTGCTTTGTGGCTTGCCTGTGTTGAAAAGACATGTACAGGAAAGAAAAAGACCCAAGATAGTATCGGTTTAAAGTGTGCTTTTCTTCTTAAAGTGTGCTGGGGATGTGGAACAAAGGGGCGGGTCTCTGTTTTTTTTTTTTTTCTGCGTTGGCACAGGTCTATGCTCTACCGAGTGTCCATCTATTGTATTTACTATATTTTTTATTTGTTTGTTTTCTGCATAAGAAACTACTCTGTGTGATCTTGGTAACCTGCATTTATCTGCCAAACGTATTGTATTCTGAAGGAAAAACAAGAGGAAAGGAAAGGAGGAGAGACACACACAGGAAAAAAAGACAAATCAAACAACAGACGGAAAGACAGAATAAAGACACACTGAAAGGTTAAAGAAAAAAAAAAGAAAGAAAGAAGGAAGGATACATACAGCAAGAGTGAGAAGAAAAGAAAGAAACGGGTAAAAAAAGAAAAACAGAAACTAAAGAAAGAAACAAAGAAAGAAAAAAGGAAGAAAGAAGGGAAGGGAGAAAGATAACATGTAAAGAGAGAAAGAAAGAAAGAAGACATATTAAATAACATCATATTAAATAACATCGAAAGACAGTAATTGAAATAAGCTGTGGACAAGAGGTACGGAATTTCGAAAACACCAGAAAGAAAAAGCGCTTAATTAAGTGAGAATCTCATCAACCGACCTTTTTGAAATAAAACTCGAAAACTAAAATGTGTACACATTCCATGGTCAAAGCCTCAAGTCTTTTTTTTTTTATCTATTTATTCAATTATTTTAGCTTAGTTCAGAAATGATTAAGATGTGAGCCTGGAGACACACACACGCACGCGCGCGCTCGCGCGCACACACACACACACACACACGCACGCACGCACGCGTCCCCCCACCCCCACACCCCTCCCACACACACGCATGCATGCACGCACGTGTACACACACACGCGCACGCGCGCACAGAGAGCGAGAGAGAGAGAGAGAGAGAGAGAGAGAGAGAGAGAGACGCGCGCACACACGGATACACACACACGCGCGCGCGCGCGCGCGAAAGGTGAATACATTCGTGGTGCTTAAATCTTACATTTTTAGCAAGTGCACAAACATTTTTCATTTCAAGTCTAATGTCAATTGTATGTTTGAGATTCTGAGTAATTGCTCCAATCTTACCTAACGGGCCGCCAAAATAGTAGAAAGAAACTCGTGGAGAGTGTGGCAGCAGAGAGTCCTCAGAAGAGAAGCCCCCTTCAAGCAAGTGTTCCGGCCCTTATCTCCTGACAGTCTAGGGGGATTGGATCACACCCGGTTCATGACTCCGGATGTCCCTCTGCTGCCCCTTTTTCCCATCTTGGGACGAGCCATGGCTGGGATTCGAAACCAATGACCCTCTCTGGACATGCTCATTTTCCACTTAATGACTCGCGCATTAACCACTGAGCCACCTGATATTTGTAGGAAAGTTAAGCGTTATGAAGTTCACTTTTGTTCATCCAGCTTGAACACCTCTCTGCCGCTTCTGCCATTGTTTTCAGGGCTCTGTTTTTTTTTTTTCCCTCCCTGCAACTGTGAGAGCTGTTTCATGAGGCTGTATGCAGACGTTCCTACAACCCCCTAGCTCCAATTTCTGCAGTGAGGACTTTGAACTGATAGCCTTCTCTCCTCAGGCTGTTTGCCAGATCAGCATACTTTTCAGTCTTGTACATTTGAGCTGCCTCCATTCTGCTCTCATATGGCACCGTGAGCTCGATCATGATCAGCTGCTTGGTTGACTGAGAGTGGACTACTATGTCTGGTCTCATTCCACTCTTGCTGGTGATCTCTGGGTGACTCTTCCATTCTGGAAGGTCTGCAGTGCACTCCCACATCATCTGCCCAGTCCAGCAGACTCTGCCTGCATGTTCCGAGTGGCACTGTTGTTCTTGGCCATGATTCGCTGCCTCCTGCCGTGAAGAATGTTGCGGGTGCTTTTGGAATCCTGATTTTCCCTTTTGTGGTGTTGGTACTAGCCCAGACTACTTGTACAATCTCTTTGAGCACTTGGTTGTGCCTCCATGTGTACCTTCCTTGAGCCAGGGCTACTTTACATTTTACATGAGCTTAGGACATGCTCCACTGTTTGTTTTTCATGGCAGAGGGGGCATGCATGAAGGATCGTCTGTTTTTCCCCACTTCACCAGGTTTGCATTTGAGGGCAGAAGGTCATATGCAGATCTGAGAATGAAGCTGATCCTGAGAGGGGCCATGTGCCAAATGTCATTCCAAGTGAGACTTCTTTGGAGTCCATTCTCCCACGTTGTCAATTGCCCTTGCTGGCTCTGCTGGACTGCTTTTTGGAGTCTTTTTTGGTCTTCTTCTTTTCTCATCTCTGAATCATCATGTCTCTTTTGGCTTTTCCTTTGGTCTTTGACCACCATTCAGTTTTGGTCACCCCCAGTCCTTGTCTGTTGGTCTGTGTGTGTCCTGTTATTTCTCTGATCTTGAGACTTTCTTTTTTGCAGAATCCATCGCCTCTTGAACTTTCCATTTCCTGCCTGTCTTCAGCTGGGGCTTGATTGCTTCTACCACCTTGTCTCCTGAGTCTTCCAGCATGCTTTGAAGTCTGATCTTCCCTGCTTTGTATTCCTCCGGGATGGATTTCAGTAGTAGTTTCAGCTTTGCTTGGCGACAGTACAGCGCTATGTCAGTCAGACATGGTGGGACACCACGCCATTTCCTTTCCAAGTTGTAACTTCTCTGCTTATCATGGTAGCAAAGGATATCTTAAAGAACACGATGACAATGAGAAGAAGAAGAAGAAGAAGAAGAAGAAGAAAGAAGAAAAGGGGGAGTAACAGCAACAGCAACAGCAGCACAAAAAGTAGAAAATACAAAATATAGACGAATAAAAAGAACGTGGAGCAGACAAAGAAGAAAAAGAGCAGGGAGAACAGAGAGGAGGAAGTTTCAGATTCATCAATGAGGCGTCAATGCATGCGGAATTGTCCATATACGCTACACAACATCCGCTAAGTTTTGAGACCACACTGTGCATGATTTAAAGCTGATGGATAAATAAATTAACAACTAAGGTGAGAGAATTTAAGAAGAGGGTCTCGTGGCTACGACTTAGCAGACAGACGTCCGACCTTTTGACCAACGCATTAGAAGAAGTAAAAGAAGAAGCAGAGGGTGGTGATGAAGAAGACAAAGAAAAAGAACACGGGAAGACAAAGATGGACGAAGGAGAAAAGAAGAATAATAAGAGAAACAGAACAAGAAGAAAAGAAAGAGAACAACAGTAACAACAACAATAACAATAATAACAACTGGATATAGAATTGACAAGAAACAGAAGAAGAAGAAGAAGAAGAAGAAGAGACAGGGATGAGAGAAAGAAGACGAGAGAGAGAGAGAGAGAGAGAGAGAGAGAGAGAGAGAGAGAGAGAGAGAGAGAGAGAGAGAGAGAGAGAGAGATGAAATGTTTATTCCATAAGGCCCAGGCCCTCTTTGGAAGAGGGGAACAAAAATATATATATAAACACCATTACATACAAATACATCAATATGCATTCAAGTTACAGCAATCTGCCTCACTTTAACGCTTGATAAATATAAAGTGCTAATTTTCTGACTATTTATGTTCGTTGAGGCCAACAAGAGAGATAAACGAAAATCAATTGGATTATAAGAGAACTTTTGACCAATGAACTTTTCTCTTATGCTCTTGTGAAATGGCAGAAATGCCAAATCTTAACTTAGTTATAATATATTTTAAATGCCTGTCAAGATCCATGCATAGAAATATAGCTAGAGAGCCACCCGGATTACAGAAAGTTCTATATACAGAAAACCTATCACTCTCATTCACGTGTTCACTCCATTCTTGCCATCCAAAATCATTAATCTCTGCCGAAAGACACACAAAAATTCATTGATATCACCCACACCTAGCTCCAGCCACACAAATCCAAAACCATATCTAAACAAACATTATCTAATGTGTGTGACCCAAGTGGTCTTTCCTCTATTATCAAGATCACAGAGCATAGCATAAGCCTTCTTGGGTAATGTCATTTGACATCTGCAGTATTTTAAACTAGTAACGGTACATTGTACAACAAAATTGATAGTGACAGGAAATCTGTTCAATTCTTTATAAACTAAATCGTTTTGGAGTACTAAGACAAACACCTAAATACTTCTTCAGGGCATATAAATGCACCTTTTCACAGTAATAAGCTGCTTTTTCAAAAGAGAGAGAGAGAGAGAGAGAGAGAGAGAGAGAGAGAGAGAGAGAGAGAGAGAGAGAGAGAGAGAGCTAGCACGAAGAGAGAAAGAAAAAGATGGAGAACAAATGAGAAATACAGAAAGAGAAGAAAAAAATAAGAGGACGAAGATGAACATGAAGAGAAGAGAAAAAGTGTGTTGAGAGTAATGTCTATTTGGCTTATTTGGTATGTACATTTCAGGAAAGGGTAGATGGGAAATGGGGAGGGGTGTGTTGATCATGATTGTTAAGACAAAGTACCTTGATAAAGGAATAAAAATAAATGTAAAACAAAACTTGCACATGCAGTCTCTTAATTTTAATCCACAACAAAATCGAGAAATTCAACTCATCTGGCTAAAATCCTACTACTGAATATCTAAACTTAATTTTTCTACTTTAAAACCAAATGAGCAAGCAAAACAATTCCTTGCTTGCAGATCACACAACAGTGCTTGTTCCTGCTTCTCGTGCAGAAGACAACGGGAAGGTGATGGTGGAAATTGTGATACTGATGGTGACAGTGATGAAAAGTCACGCTACTATTAATGTGGCAAATTGTCATTAGTGCCTGGACATCATATCCACAGAACACAGTTAATTTACATATTCCCGCAACGGTAGCGGGCGCCCTTCCTAATACCCTCGTCAGTTTCGAGGTGCATTGACTTGCCCGAGTCACGTTCCGGTAAGTTCTTGATTTTACTCATCTACAGTCGCCTGGTGCTGACTGTTGTTCTCTCTTCCTCTAATCTCTATTTTTTTTCTCCCCTCTCGTCTGTTATCTCCCTGTCTTTCTTTTTCAATACGCGTGTCAACCGTCAAGCATTCCTTCCATTTAAGTATGAAAAAGAAAACTCCAATGCTCCCACACTGAGATCGCAATTCATCTTTTTCATT
>JADBJO010001749.1:94233-151733 GCA_016801955.1 Conus betulinus
GTTGACAGTGATCACCGTAGGCTGTGCTGAAACACTTTATGTTCTACTGATTTACTATCGAAACCACTCGTGTCACTAAAGACATTTCGCCCCATGTTTCAGAAATGACTGATCTGTGTGGCTCGTGAATCATATGTGCCTTCACTGAATGCCAGACTAAATTTGAGTTTCTAATACCTGTGTTCAGTGGACGTGACTGATTGGAGAGCGCTCCATAAGTGCAACGCATTTGTGCAAAACAGACTTGGACCTATAGACAATTCAATCTGAGAGTCAGCATATATATGTATGATCAGATAATATATGAGTTGGTGACTCTGTGCGTGCAACATACAGGATTTGTGTTTTTTTTTAGTCTTGCACTACCTCGTCCTGTACAACCTGACAGCAATTAGTTGTGTGCACATTAGACTGTAAGTGCTTTCTCAGTCACCTATTTGCGAACCACTGCTGCTGTGGTATCTAATCTACCAGTTTGTTTGATTTTGATTTTTTTTTGTTTGTTGTTGTGTTGTTCTTGTTTTTTTTTTTTTGTTGTTTTTTTTTTTATCATTTATTTTACTTTTTCTGTACGTGTCCTTTCTTCCTCTTCCTCTATCTTCTTTTTTTCTCCTTTTACTTTTGCCCTCAGGACATAAAATGACCACAAACCATAACTCATGGCCATCGAGAGATGGACTGAGAGTTTGCCATTTAAATATCAATAGTGCAGTCAGTAAAATCTCGGATATCTCGACCCTAATATCAAACCACCAAAAGCCATTCCATGTTCTGGGTCTCTCCGAATCAAGACTAAATACCTACATTAGCGATAAAGATGTATCAGTCCCAGGTTATAACATTGTTCGAAAAGACCCTATTAAAGACAAAGAGACAGGTCTTCTAGTGTATGTCAGTGAATCTCTCAACTTCAAGAGACTTTCCCACCTAGAACAGCATGACGTAGAAGCAGTGTGGATACAAATCGCACTGAACAAATCACGATCCATTTTAATCGGGTTTTGCTATCGGAACCCAGCAGAAAGAGTCAGCTGGACTGATAAATTTGTTACTATGATGGACGCAGTTTCCTTAGAATGTAAAGAGATTGTTTTACTCGGCGACTTCAATGTAGATCTTATGAAACCAAACAGCCAATGGAGCCAAACGATAAGGGTGTTGAATTTACATCAGATCATCAAAACACCCACCAGAGTCACACCAACTTCAAAGACAATCATTGACCATATCTATGTCTCAAATGAAAATAACATACTAGAAGCTTGTGTACCAGTCTTCTCTTCTAGTGATCATTACCCAGTGTGTGTTACATGGTCTAAACATGGAGTGAAAATCCCAAAACCAGGCCACAAAACCATAACCTATCGTTGCTTCTCAAAATTTAATGAACAAAATTTTTTGTTTGATTTAATGAACTCAGAACTTTATAAAGTATACAATATTACTGATCCAGATTCAGCGATTGACTTTTGGATCGAAATTTTTACAGAAGTCTATAATAGACATGCTCCATTAAAAACAATCAGAGTAAAGCATATTCCCAAACCACCGTGGTACACGAAAGAATTACAGGAGGCATGCTACCTTAGAGACCTTTTGAAAGAACATGGCTATGAAGAAGAATCAAGGTCACTAAGAAGAAATGCAATAAACTCTCAGAAGCGCAGGGAAAAAAACAAAATACTATCGCGAGTTACTAACTTCCAAACAAAATCCAAAACTGGTTTGGCAAGCAAGCAAAACCAGCTTAACAATAACAGTTCTTCTTCAAAATCAACTGTTATCAAAGGTATTTCTGCTGAACAACTTAACACTCACTTCTCTACCATTCCAGATACAGTTGTTACTACTGATCACTCAAGCTCTAACGAACTTAAAGAACTCCATCAATTTTGTCATGACACAAAAAAAATCACGTCTGAACTACACATTCCACCCATAACTGTGCACGAGGTGTATCAGTACCTACTTCATCTCAAACAGTCAGGAACACGTGGACTAGATGGCATAGATGGCAAAATTCTGAAACTCTCGGCTCCAGTTATAAACTGACACGTTAACGTATATCTTTAATTTGTGCATAGATAAAAATTGTTTTCCAAATGCGTTCAAAAAAGCAAAAGTTATTACCCATTCATAAATCTGGTGATAATACTGATCCTTCAAACTACAGACCAATATCAATCATATCTATCCTTTCAAAACCACTAGAAAAGCATTTAAATAAACACATCCTTCATCACTTCAACAAGTACGATTTGCTTCATCCCGGACAGTCTGGTTTCAGACAGAAACATTCCTGCCATTCTGCATTAATCAATCTTGTAGATGTGTGGTGTGGCTTGATATATAATAACAACAGATATTGTGGTGTCTTATTCGTTGATTTCAGAAAAGCGTTCGATGTCATTGACCACAATCTCATTATTCGAAAACTGGAAATATACGGTCTCTCAAAATCCGCCCTTATCCTTCTAAAATCATACATCACAAAACGACAACAATGCGTCTTATTAGGGGACGACTGTCTCTTCTGTAACAACTCTTAAGTATGGCGTTCCACAAGGCTCCATTTTAGGCCCGCTACTCTTCTCAATCTACATTAATGACCTACCCCTACATGTGAGATCTACATGCGACCTCTTTGCAGAGACGACACCACAATTCACACCAGCCATACTGATCCTTCCAGTCTCTCAAAACATTTGCAAGAGAGTACCAACGATCTTGTAAAATGGACCGAACTAAATCACATGTCACTTCATCTTCATCCGCAAAAAACTAAACTGATGTACATTACAACTAGGCAAAAAAAAAGACAAAAGCTCACCGATGATTTCCCTCCTATACACCTCAATAATATACTGTGTGGAACAAGTTACTGATCATAAAGTATTAGGACTAATAATTGACAATAGTCTCAGCTGGAATCCCCACATAACTTTACTGTGCAAAAGGCTTTCCCAGAAAGTTTACCAGCTCACCAAAATCAACACTTTTTCTTGACTTTCATTCACGAAACTTTTTTTCCATGCCCATATTCAGTCTTATGTTGATTATGCATCGACTATTTGGGGACTCTGCAAGTGCAAATACACTAAAACCATTGTTCAGCCTACATAAACGAGCGCTAAAATTAATCCTTCTGAAAGAAAACTAGCCTCGAAAGCTCTGATTATAAACATCTTCACATTCTTCCATTCAGCCAAAGACTCAAATACAACAAAGGACTAATGATGCACAAGATTCTGACCGGGAATGCTCCAACAACTTTAATGAGCCGATTCTCAAAACATCATAAGTAATACCAGCAAGTAATCTCAAAATCATAAATCATCCCATTTTCATGTACTTAACATTTTTTTTTCTCTATCTTTTTTTTTTTTTTCATGTATCTTTATATTTTTATATATATATATATATATATATATATATATATATATATATATATATATATATATCACCAATGTGTGTGTGTATGAATGTGTATATATATGATATATGACTATATATATGTATATGACTATGTGTATATGTATGTATATATGTATATATATATATATATATATATATATATATATATATATATATATATATATATATATATATATATATATGTATGTGTGTGTGTGTGTGTGTGTGTGTGTATGTGTGTGTGTGTGTGTGTGTGTGTGTGTGTGTGTGTGGATACATGTATGTGTGTATATGGATATAATCTTATGAAAAATGATTATATGCTGTGCCCTCTCTCTCTCTCTCTCTCTCTCTCTCTCTCTCTCTCTCTCTCTCTCTCTCTCTCTCTCTCAGTGCGTGTGCGTGTGTGTGTTCCGAATTCCTTACATGCTTTGTCATATTCATTTTACTGTCTGACTTTATACATGCTAAGTATTGTACGTTTTAGTATATTTCCATTCAAATTATTATATTTCATGCTGTACCCCCCCCCCCCTCCTTTCCACCCCGTCTCTCTCTTTTTTTTTTTTCTCTTCTCCCCCCCCCCCCCCCCCCCCCCCCCCCCCCCCCCCCCCCTCCCTTCTCACTATGCTTAATACCTTCTACTACGTATTTTCATGCCTTACAAAAATGATTACATGCTGTGCTCTCTCTCTCTCTCTCTCTCTCTCTCTCTCTCTCTCTCTCTCTCTGTGCGTGCGAGCGTGCGTGTATGTGTGTTCTAAAATATGTACGTACTTTGTCGTATTCATTTTATTGTCTGTTTTCATACATGCTAATCTTGTACGTTGTAGTACCTGCATGTTGTAGTCCCTACTCAGGGCGAGGACTGGATGTAAAAAAGCACGTTAGTGCTTATCTATTATCCTCGTAAATAAAGAATTTTGACTTGTCTTGTCTTGTCTTTTTGTCCTCTGCGATTACGTGAACTCCTAAATTATCACACTGATAAAGTGGGGAAAATGTGTGTGTGTGTTTTTTTTTTTAACCGATTTGCTTATGGCGATGACCCTTCGCTCATTATTATCATCCTCCATGTCACAAAATGGGGTGTAAGTTGATAAAACATTAATTATGATATATTGACAGTCTGCGGTCGTAAGATCAAAATTGTTCGTAAAACCAGCCGCCGTGGCGAAATGGTAAGCATCGCGGACTCCAGGTTAGGAGATCCTGGGTTCTGTGTGTGTGTGTGTGTGTGTGTGATATTTTTTGCCTTTCTTTTCTCTTTAGACTACTTGTCTCACATTGTAAGTCTCGATGAAGCTGTAACTGAATCCAAGGACAGCTGTACACCGTGATATTCTGAGACAACAAGGCGCAGTTGCAGTGTGTAGTCTAGAAACCCTTACACAGCCAACAAAGCTTGTCTGACGGCTGAGCACCTTTTCTACTGCACGAATGGCTCTTCCGGCCGATAAACGTAGTGGCACGTTGGATTGAAGCAAGTGTATAAAACACCAATGCGCAAGAAAATGCGCTCTTCAGTATACATGTGAACAGAACACACTTGAAAGAACCCACAGAACCGGAAAACTCAATATCCCCATGGTGCATGTCCTAACCAATTCGATTTTTTTCGTAAAACCTGGGGGGAAAAAAATCAGTGTGAGGGCAGTATAGTTGTCTTCTGCTTGCAATTGATAAAGGACAGAATGTCTGCGCAGCAGCAAGGGCGATGTGTCTTATAACATTTAACAGGAAAACCCATGAAATGAAACATAAAAAAAAAAAAAAACGAAAGGAAAGCTAGAAGAGAGAAAAATATAATTCTATGGCGACATGCTCTCTTCGAAGGGAACTGACCGACTAAAAAGAAAAATTTGTGGTAAATATGAAAACAAGCAATACACCGTTTGCTCCAGTTCACGCTCTAAACGTTTTTTTTTTTTTTTTTTTTTTCTTCTTTTTTTTTTTTTTTTAAACAAGACTACCAGTAGACTCCCACTGAACTGATTCTCTTCGCGACATAGCTATACGTGAAGCATATGCCCAAGACTCATTTGGTCGGCCAGCTTGGTGGCCATGTATCTTTCACCGTATACTGTTCGATGTTGATAGACGTGCAGTCATCGCGGAAAACGTGTCGACCTACAACATCCTTTGGGATGGTCTTTGACAGACAGTCATGCCGGAATACATGACCGCCACCAACAGTACGTTGCGGGACGGTCTTGGATAGACACCCATGAAGGAATCTATATAAATCCTCAACTGCACCCTGAAGGATAGTCTTGGACGGGAACTCAGAAAGAGATACATATCTGACCTCTACTGTGTCATATAGAATGGTCTTTTACAGGGAGTGATAGTGATACACTTATCCACACCCCACTGTGCACTGCAGAATGGTCTTTGACAAGGAGCCATAGTGAGAATCATGTTCACCACGCGCCGTACTCTGCAGAATGGCTTTGGAAGTGGAATCATGATGAGATGCATGTCCGCCCTCCACAGTACCCAGTAGAATGGTCTTGAACAGGAAATAATGTCGATACATGTCCACTCGCCAAAGTATCCTGTAGAATGGTCCTGGACAACGATTCATAGTGAGATACGTGTCCCAACTTCCTGTTGCAATCATGAAACACATACCAATCATTCACTGTAACCTGTAGAACGGTCCTGGACAGGCAGACATGGCGAATACATGTCCAAGCCCTGCTGTTCACCTTAGGATAGTCTTGGAAAGAAGTCATGTCCACCCTCCACTGTATCTTATGGTAAGGTCTTCGACAGATCCATGTCCACCCTCCACCGTGCCTTTCTGGATATGGTGTTGGACACGGAGAGCAGGGAAGGGGGGGGGGGGGGGATCATATCCTCTGTACCCTGTAAAATCGTCTTGCACAGGCAGTCAAAGTGAGATACATGTTCATCCTCATTCACCCTGTCGGATGGTAATGAATGGGGAGTCCTGGCAAGACACATGTCCATCCAACTCTGTAAGAAAGCCTTGGGCAGGAAATCATGGCCAGTACTGCCCATCCCCCACTATGCCTTTTAAAATGATGTTGGGGAGTCATGATCCTTTATGTGCCTTACCCACCCCAACCCACTCCCTGCCATAGACATTTCATTCGCTCTACGCTATAGAATACTAGTCTTGGTCACACAGTATCAGTCATCCACTGTTCTGTGTAGAATGGTCTATGATGGGAAGTCAACGATACATTTCCAACCTCCGCTGTAGAAATAAAGAATTGTTTGGTCAGGAGTCATGATCAGATACATACATATCCACAAACCCCGTGTTGGATCTAGGGAGGGGTCTTCCCTGCCAGCGGATATATCGACCTACCGCGCGACATGCTTGTCGTCATGCTCCTCCTTGAATGAGAATCGATGAATCTTTCTTAAGTTTATTCTCAAACATCTGGTCTTTTGCCCCAAGCATTGGAATGAGTATTTTGTATGATAACTTGGAACTTTGATGGGGGAAAACACCATTCTGACCAAAGTCTGCATGTATGTTGCCACTTGGGAAATAGAAAAACCCACTCCGTACTTCACTGCACACTGCCAGGTTTCGGTATATTCAACCTTCGGTTTTGCTCTTGGACACACAGCAGATATTCTCTGCATGCGACACCCATTAGCTGCTATCACTGCCATCATGCAAGCATTATCATCATTCCCATCATTATTTTCATCATCATTACCACCAATTCTATTGCATAAGCGCCTGAACTTTGACATATAAGTCTTTCACTGACAAAAACAAACAACAGAATAACTTAATAATGAATGTTTATTAAATCACCAACACCACACATAAGCACCAGAAAATACTATTTTAGTGTACTGTCAAACACTATTAGCACGTGCACGTGAAAAGAAAAGAAAAAAAGGAAAAGAAGATGAAAACAGGGATAGCATTGTACCACCTAGAGCTCAGCACAAAACGATGCTAACTTCTAGAATATATTTTTTTATTTGTTTTTTTCATACCGTTTTCACAGTTCCGTTCGGAGTGATGAAACAAAATGGCGGGCATGGGGGAGTGAGGGTGGGGATGGACTTTTTTTTTTTTTTGGATGGTTTAATTCCTTTTTTTTTTTTTTTAACTGAATTCACAGAACACAGATTTGACCAATTACAAGCCACCATCACTTTCGATACACATAAAATAGCAAACCTGTAAGCTGTCAAAATGGTTACATGTTCTTATCAAAGCCGAAAACCGACTGCCACTGATTCTTCAGAACATTAATTGGCTACCTGCTAGCAATTCAATTCATTACTTAACCCACACATCAAAGCTGTGCCGCATTCCGATTTACTTTCTCTAAGAATGAATGTTCAACATCACCTGCCAAAAGACTGTCGCTTTTCTCAGAAAGAAAATGCTTGGCAGATCAACTCAATTCAATTCTTAATACTTTATTAATCCACGCTGAATTATTTCGTGAACAGTAGTTAGATGTCGGCTGCCTTACTTAAAAGCTGTAAAGGTTTGTGTGCAAAATTTTGTGGAACAAGATAGGAAAAGAAGCAAAAGAAAGAAAAACACTACGAAATAAAATTTTCATTTCTGAAAACACATTCTTGTAAATATGATTTCACATTTGGGTATCGAGATAATCTTCAAAGACAGCTTGGTCTATTCATTCATATTCTTTTATCATCGCTAAACACAATGAAAAACAAAACCAAACGCACTAAAATGGTCATGCTGAAAATTACAACAAAAAAGAAAGAACAAAAAAAAAGAAAAAAAAAAACCCACAGTGAAACAATTAATAAATCAAAATCAACAACAAAAACACGAAAGAACTCAGCCTTTTAATAACAAAAACAGTCTTTAATTGTTAAAGCAAAAATTCAGACTTTAATTTGAAAGGCTTCATAACATCAACAAATCAACTGAACTGATGCCAATGTTCGTTTTTTTTCTGGCAGTCTCTGTGGCTGTTCGGCACCCCTAACCAAACACAGACAGAGACAATGGGATCAAAACAACTAGCAGGTTAGACATCTGGCAGAACATTATAAAATTGGAGTAAGTGACCAGTCCACCATAGTTAGACAAGATCATTTGGCTGGGGTGGATTACTCTGTCCAAGAAAGGAGGAGAGGGTGTTTTCTTTTAACCCTCGAACGACCAAGTGGGTTCCGTTTGGACCCCAACAGCATATTTTTATGTGCCGTTTTTGAGATTTTCGTTAAGAAAAAAAGTTTCCTGCATGAATTTGTCAATCTATGTCTCTTTGAACTTCACACGCATTTTCACAAAAATCAGCATAAGGGTATGACAAATGTAGTGAACATTTCTTTGGGGTCCAAATGGACCCCAGCAAGAAATATATGTCATATGATGTTATTGTCTTCAATTTTATAAACTTTTCACATCCTACTAAATGTTTCGTATTGTGTTACATTAAACCATGGACAACAGAACTAGTTTCAGGTTCTTTCATCTATTATTTCTTGTTTTATCAAATAAAGAAAATACGTTGTTTTATAAGAAAGATTCAAAGTGAGTGAAATCATTATCATTTTATTCTTATTAGTTTTGATTTTGTACAATAATAACAAGATGCGCTGAATGCCAAACTCGGTTAAATTTTCATTTGTTCTTTTATTATTTGCTGTTAAGGATGGAAGAGTTTTGTTTTATATCAAAGAATCAAAGCGTTTTGCTAATTTGTACATGACGTGCTGAATGCATAGTTCGGTTGAATTTGCTTTGTTTTTTTTTTTTTTTTTATTTGTTTTTATGAAAAAAAGAAAAAAATGTTTTTTTTTTTTAAAAAGCAGGCAAAATCTGTTTAAATAAACGTTAATTCTTCCTTCTTTCATAAGTTTTTTTTTTGTTGTTGTTGGTTTTTTTTTTTTTTTTTTTTTTTTTTTTTGTTTAATCTTTTTTGGTTCACAATCTTTTTTCTTTGTAAACCATAATAGCATTTGAATATTATAATATTTGTAAAAGTTGAAAAAGCAATAAAACTATTATTTAAGGAAAACTGACTCAGTAAAGCTTGCATATCAACAGACCCCACTTGGTCATTTTCGTAGGTAAAATAGCTTGGTCTTTTGAGGGTTAACAATGTTCAGACGGCAACGGTTTTACATAATACTGACACACGGTAATCCAGCTAGAAATTCGCTTGCTACACACACACACACAGAGATGAACAGGGATTGTCGAATGGAGTATGGGCTGTATGTAACAAAACTTTTTCATTAAGAGTCTATGGATGTGACTGGAAAGGTGGGAGAATGGGGGGAGAGGGGGAGATGTTGAAGAGAGAGGGACAGCCAATACAACAGCAAAACAGTCCTCATTAAGCAAAGAGGGTAAGGAGTCATTGCGATGGGAGGGATGGAATGAGGTGGACGGGGTGGGGATGGGAGTACCAATCCTGTGCAACATCCAGTATGACATACCTTGCCAACAGACTCCCTGACATTTTCTGTGTATTGTTTGTTTTTCTTTTATAAACACTTTTCAATTTGTTTAATTTCCCAGAATGGGTCTGGAGGATGGAAGGGAATGTACGTGTCCTGGAACACTTCATCACACTTCCTTCCCATTTTCTCACACCTGCAATTCAACTCTGCTGGCTAAACCAGTCAGTCAGATGATATCAATAATCCAATGTGTGATGTGATGGTGATGATGACTGATCTTCGACACAGCCTACTGGAAAACCTCTTTAATCGCATTCCATAGAACTGTACAGTTTCTTTTCTCCAAACATACTTTGCACAGGTAGATATCTTCAATGGGGGCTAAAATCCTGGCAGCGTTTCTTCCAGTTAAATACCATTTCAGCATTATAGAGGGGATTCAAAACAACTGAAGCTAGACCTGAGTGGTCTAGTGGCTCAAGCCTTGCCCTCTTGGTGTCGACGGTCCAAGATTAGATAACAGGGACTGCGCTTGCCACAGCCCATGTTTCCTCTTCAGGTTTCAGATCTGTGCAGCCTTCAATGCCCCTGTAAGTCTCCTCCCAAAGAGACTTTGAACAGAAGTCCTGTGTGTGGTAACATGAAGTAAAAAAAATCACTGAACGCAGGTACAACCCATTCCACTATTTGTAGTTACCTTAATCGCAGGATTAAAAACCAGTAATACAGGTACAACCCATTCCACTATTTGTAGTTACCTTAATCGTGGGATTTAAAAACCAGTAATACATAGGAACTTTAGTGTTGACCCAGGAACAAATAAGAAAAAAAGGAGTAATCACTATCAGGAGATGTAACAAACAACTTGAAAATTGTTGACATCCTGCTCGTGAGAAGAGAAGGGGGAGGGAGTGGGCAGAACGGAGCACGAAGAGAGGGAGAGGCGAGATGAGGGTGTGCATCACATGTATTACTAATGTCACAGCTCGAAAAAATGTTTCAGTTGGTGCTCACAAAGATATTCCTATGTTTCCTTAAATGAATCTTTCATCAAAATCAACGTGACATAAAATCCAAATAGGAACAATTATATGAATTAACGATACATAAAGCATGCGAAGGAGTCCATATGCCAATTATACAGAGGCGATAGCTTTGAACGTTTTTTGACACGTGTGCGCCACTCTGAAAGATTACATGAGTATTCAAACCAGATGCAGTTACAATAGCTTCAAAACAATCAGCGTATATGCAGTTACAACAGCTTCAAAACAATCAGCGTATACGCAACAGTTGGTGTGTGTGTGTGTGTGTGTGTGTGTGTGTGTGTGTGTGTGTGCGTGCGCGTGAGTGTGTGCGCGCGCGTGTGTGTGTGTGTGTGTGTGTGTGTGTGTGTGTGTGTGTGTGTGTGTGTGTGTGTGTGCGCGCATCTCTGTACGAGTGTGTTTGTGAGGATGTGCGTGCATGTGTATTTGCAGGTAAGTGCATCATACACAACTGTTTGCTATCCTCACATGTTACATTACTTTCATCAGAAAATGAATTGGAATGGTCTTAAAAAAGAAGGCCCTTCATGGGAGTCTTCTTCCACAGAAAGCCTGGAGAGAAGTGTTCAACAGAAAGCCCTGGGAGAAGCCTTGGACGGAAAACCCAAGGAGCAACCTTCATGGAAAACCCAGACAGTAGCCCTCAACGGAGGGCCCGGCAAATAGCCTTCTTCACAAAACCTTGGTGAGTTAACCCTGGAGTAGCTTTCAAAGAAGGGTCCAAGGAGTTGCCTTAAAAGGAAAGCCAGGGGGAGCAACCTTTAACAGAAAGCCCAGGTAGCAGACCTCAAATGAAGCCCCTGGGAGTAGTCTTTGACAGTACACTTTAGTTAATGAGTAGCCTTCAAAAGAAAGCACTAGGAGTAGCGTTCAACAAAAAAAACCCAGAAAGCAACTTTCAACAGAATGCCCAGGGGTAAGCTTAAACAGAAAGCCCATTGAACAGCCTTCAACGGGAAAGGACAAGGAGTTTTCTTCAATCAATAATATAACCTATATTAGCTTTCAATAAAAAGAAAAATCCAAAGAGATATCTCTCAATGAGAAAGGACAAGGATGTTGAATCTGCCAATGGATGTGGGCAGAGCATCTGATGGGTGGCCTCCAGCAGACGTCAGTCTTAGTCTCGCAGTCCCTGTACCTCTTAGTTCTCATTGGCTAATATAGTCGATAACGGAGCCATACTTATTTGTTGTAGTAGTAGTAGTAGTAGTAGTAGTAGTAGTATATTAGGGACTTAGGTTCTCACAGCCTTTATGCATCCCATCTTTATCACAAGTGTATAGGTCTGCTTTGTGCATTCAAAATTTCCAACACGAATCAACATCAAATTTCCTAACTAAGCAATTTGGGTCTCTATCTAGTAGATTTTTTAACTGATTAATATCTGGTGCATTTTTAGTAGTTATTGAAAGTGCATTCCAATGTTGAACAACTCTATAGCTAAATGTATATTTTCGAAGGCAATGTTGAACAACTCTATAGCTAAATGTATATTTTCGAAGGTTAGTACGGCTGTAATTAAAAAAAAATAATTGAAGTCAGAGTGCCTTGTTAATCGTGCAGTATTAATACTGAAAAATTTATTAAAATTTAAATCATCTAAATTATTCATTATTTTATACACCTGAACAAGATCTCCTCTGAAACGTCTGTATTTCAGAGATGGTAAATTTAAATATACTAGTCGTTCTGTATATTGCCAATCCTTAATTTTACGTATCAACCTAGATGCCCTTTTTTGTACTCTCTCTATAGCTATGGATTGCCTCTTTAAGTATGGAATCCACACAGTTTTACCATATTCTAAAATGGGTCGCACCACTGATTTGTATAAACACAGAAAAATGATCTTTTTCAAAGAGATTAAAGGATCTTTTAATTATTCCAAGAGTTTTATTGGCTTTATTAATAGCACTTGAAATATGTGAATCAAATTTTAATTTTTTATCAAAAATCACACCTAAATCTTTCTCCTCCTCACACTCTGCGATCATGTGCATACCATTTTTACCTCTCATAGTATATATCTCATTTGGGTTATCATTACCTATATAAAGTATTTTGCATTTAGTTTCATTAATTTAAAATAAAAATTCCATTTATCTGACATTCATTTAATTTGTCAATATCATTTGGTAAGATTTTATTTTTAGTTGAGTTATATATTTTTGTATCATCAGCAAACACTTTGCAACAACTCTGTATGCCTTCAGGTAAATCATATATAAAGAGAGTAAATACAATAGGTCCTACAATACTGCCTTGTGAAATACCACTTAACACTTTAGCTTCTGAAGAATATTCCATACCAACTCTGTTGTTTTCTTGAGTTCAGAAAGTCTTTAATCCAACTATAAATGGATCCTGTTATACCATAGCTTAATAGTTTTTGCAATAAACGTTTATGTGGTACAGAATCCAAAGCTTTCTTAAAATCTAAGTAGATAACGTCCAAACTTTGATTTCCATCAATAATTTGAGTAAAATCTTCCATTACTTCTAATAACCGAGATACACATGATCTATGTTTGCGAAAGCCATGCTGACAAGGCGAAAAAAGATTATAGTCTTCCGTGTATTGTATCAAAGTATCCCTAACTTAAGATTCTAATATTTTACAGGTAAACAAGTCAAACTTACAGGTCTATAATTTCCAACGTTGGATCTAGTACCTTTTTTTTTTTTTAAATGCCGTCACAATTGCGTTTTTCCAATCAATTGGAAGTTCACCCGAGTCAAGAGATTTTTTGAATAATATACACAGAGGCCCACTTAGCTCTTGGGCTTAATTCTTTTAATATTCAATGGGGAATGAGGTCAAGTCCTTGGGCTTTATTAGGGTTAATATTTTGCAATGTATGTTCAACTGCTTTGGGCGTTACTTGTAAATCAGTAATAGTTATACCACCTGAATTTTCTCATACTTCAACATTTGGCAAGTTAAAAGTAGTTTCTTGAATAAACACACTTGAAAAAAAAACACTATTTAATTCTTCAGTTTTGTCCTTATCTGTTGTTGCCATTTCTCCATTTAATTTATAGAGAGGACTGATTCCAGTTTTTTTACTTTAGTTTTGACTGGACATACTTCCAAAAATATGTAGTTTCTTTTTTTTTTTTTTTTTTTTTTTTTTTTTTTTTTTTTTTGCCTTCCCTTGCTATTCACTTTTCATATTCTCGTTTTGCTTTCTTAATTTGTTTGCATTCATTTCTCTTTTTCACATAATTTTGATGATCAATATTTTTGTTAGAATTAATATACTTTTTGTATAAATTGTATTTTTCTTAACATTCTTTTAATAGTTGTGTTTATCCACAGGGATTTAAATTTTTTTTTTTTTAATCTTTAAAGGGTATATACTTTTTCATCAAATTACTTACTTCATTCTTATTTTATTCCAACAGTCATCAACAGTGCCTTTTTAGCAAGTCACTCCACTCAATATTTTTACAATCTCTTCTCATTGATACACAGTCTCCCTTTCCAAGTTCAAAACTATACTCAGCATTAATTTCCGGTGGCTCTATTTCAGTATGAAGATCAAAGATTATGGTTTCGTGGTCACTTTTCCTTACAGGGTCCTAATGTTTTACATCAGAAATAAACTGTTCATCATTCACGACACTTGATCAAGTATATTTGATCTTTGCCCTTCTCTCTTTTCTTTTTTTTTTTTTTTTTTTTTTTTTTTTTTTTTTAACCATTTGAATTAAAGAGTGCATCTTGAATAGTTTCTAAAAACTCCATGTCAATAGAATTTATCCCCGCACCATTCCATTTTATATTTGGAAAATTAAAATCTCCCGTAATAAATATTTTGTCGAAGTTCTGAAAAATTTTATTATTGAAAAGATTGAATAATTCCTGGGTATTTTCTTCTGTTGAATTGGACTCCTATATATACAACCTATCAGAACCTTTCATGATTCACACACAAGAAGCAAAACTACACCAAACTGATTCTTGAAACTTTATAGAATTTAAATCTTCACACTCAATTGTATTCAAATCTCTATCAACATATAATGCCACTCCTCTACTTGGTGAGGTATTAACGAATAAATCATTCCCTTGAATTTCACATTCTATCATATTAAAATCAGTTATGTTTTTAGGTTTTATTTCAGTTACCGTTTTCATCTTAGGGTTACTATCTTCAACTGTCACAAGTAGTTCTTTTTTGTTAAGTAATCCATCAATATTTGCATAAAATAAAGTAAAAAAGAACATGACAAAAATTACAATCTTTACCAATACTCACATGTTGATTAAAAACTATGTACATTAACTTGGATTTCAACAGATGGTCAATTTTCACTAACAGTCCCTTGCCCAAATTGGCCAGGCTATATGTTGTCTAGCTTGTCTTTTCACAATTTTATTGGAGCAAATTACTAAATCCGTTTCACCACTGTTTACTCGCCTGTTCAATTCTTCTCTTAAATCTCTGTGTGTTCAATTCTTCTCTTAAATCTCTCTACTCTTTCTCTTTCTCTGGGTGTGTAGTCATTGTTTACATATACCCTTTTGCTTTGGTCAGCAACTCCTTTGTTTAATTTGAAGACACTCTTCCATGATTTTCCCCTTTGTTTCTTCATTTTGCATATAGACATGGACGATTGTTCTACATCCCCTTTACTGAGGCCACAAATGTCAACAATAACATTTTCACAGGTTATTGGTTCCATCTTGAACTTGTTGAACTCAATAAACTTTTCTGTTAACAAATTCAAACATCTGAAGAACTAATTGTTGTTCCGTCGATGTTATGCCACAGTGTGGCCCTGTCGACTATCCATCAAGATCAACAAGAATAAACAACTGACAGGAAGTCTTCTCATCTTTCAGTCAACAGCTGATTTTACAAATCAAGTTTTTGTGGGACTCGGAACATATCAGCCACTTTTAGTAATTACATTAATGACAGTTGGTGTTGACTGGATGTTGGCAGAAGGTTGAACTTCTTGATTAAGGGTTTGAAAATCAATGTATGCCTAGCGCCTGGGCTTCAGAAGACATGCAGTTTTCCTGTTGTTGACACTGCTGTTCTGGTAAAGTAGATGTTGCCTTAGGTGGAGACGACGTATTCTCAAATTGCAGACTGTTATTTCTGTGTCGAAGATGACGACCGTTTCTTCTCTGAATCCCCCTTTTTGTTCGTACAGTAATATAAGAACTGTTGTACTGAGAAGATGGTGGTGATGACTGACTCACTACAACAGCTTCAGCATTTTGTTGGGGTTTTGATCCAAACAGCATCTCCTTCCTTCAGTCGAGGTAGTGGTCTTGTTCTGTGTTGCCCGTCAAAATAATCTTTTTGTCTTTGTTTCAGTTTTGAGTCTGTCTCCAGAAAGTTCTTTGCACCGCTTCCTCCTGGTACATGTTGTTTTGGGATGAGTTGGTATTCTTGTTCGAAGTTTTCTTCCCATCAGCAGTTCTGCTGGACTCTGTCCATGTTGGAGTGGTGTTAAATGGTAATTCAGAAGAGCTACATAAGCATCATCTGCCTTGTTTAACAACATTTTGATGGTTTTGACAGTTTTCTGCTTCCCCATTTCCTTGTGGGTGCAATGGACTGCTTTACAGGTAAGTGAAGCCATATGATTTTGCAAATTATACAAAATCCCAAGAGCTGTACAAAATCCCAAGAGTTGAACTGAGGTCCATTGTGATTGTCTGATTCTATTCTTTCCAGAATTCCATGATGAGCAAATACTGATTTGATGTGCTCGATGACAGTTGATGAGGTGGTTTGTCTCAGAAGGGCAATTTTCAATCCACCGAGAATAATATCCTCAATCAGCAAGTATGGGTAATTTTTCTAATCAAAAAGATCAATTCCAACTCTCTGCCACGGAAAATCTGGAGTTTTTGTATGCTGCAATGGCTCTGGATGAAGTTTACTTTTTCACATGCTGGCTGTCTTTAATCAACTTTTCAATTTGCTGAGATATCTTTGGCCACCACACATAGCTTCTGGCAAACGCTCTGGATTTAACAACACCTTGATGTCCTTTAGTGCAAAAAATTTGAGAATGTCTTTTTGTAAAAGATCACGAATGATCAGGCGAGTTTGAAAAAGCAATATAGTCATCCTCCACTTTCAGTTCATTTCATACTGTCCAGTACAGTCTCAGTGTTGGGTCACTTTTAGCTTTTTCTGGCCACTTTGTCAGTAGTTTTTCACTTTGCTGCAGATCTCATCTTGATCCTGTTTCTCCCTGATCTCCTGGAGTTTTTGATCACTTGCAGGAAATTCTTCAGAGACTGATTTGACGCTCAGCTGTGTTTCAAGCTCCATAAAGTGATCCTGTTCAGCAGGAACGACGACAGGAACCCAAGACAGTGCATCTGCAGTCACAAGGCTTTTTCCTGGAACATGGAAGATCTTGTATGAGAAGCGCATCATTCTCATCCTGAATCTCTGAATTCACGGAGTCAGTTCATCCAAATGTTTTGTCTTCATCAGTGCAAGAAGAGGCTTGTGATCTGTTTCTATTGTGAAACTGGACAGTCTGACAAGAAAGTCTTCAAATTTTTCACAACACCACGTAATTGCAAGCGCCTCTTTCTCCACTTGAGCATAATCTTTGCTCAGTATCAGTAAGTGACCTTGATGCATAGCAGACAGGCTTCCAAACTTCTCCTTCCATATGAAGTAGGACACCTCCCATTCCCGTAGGATGATGCGTCAGCTGAGATCTTGGTTGGCTTTTCAGGACTGTAATGAATCAGCACAGGTGCCATACTCAGTTGCTTTTTCAGTTTCTGAAAGGCTTTTTTTCTTGTGGCTCATCCCAAATCCATGAACTTTCTTTTTTTTAAATCTCTGAGAGTTTTCATTGTTTCAGCCACGTTTGGCGCAAACTTTCCGATGTGATTGATAATACCAAGAAATCTGCGGACATCAGGTACATTTTGCGGTCTTGGTAGCTTAGTTATTGCTGTCACTTTCTCTGGATCAACATGGATTCCCTCCTTGGAAACAATATGTCCAAGAAACTTATGATGTCTGCAGCGAGGACACATTTCTCTTTAAGGGTCACTCCAGCTTCTTTCATCCTTCGATGGACTGCTCAGAGTCTGCCATCATATTCCTCTCGATCCTTTCCACTGATCAAAATATCATCTAAATCACAGACGACTCCTGGTATCCCTGACAAAATGCAAGTCATTTATCTCTGAAAGACCTCAGGTCCTGAACTTATTCCGAAAGGCAGACATTTAAAACAGAACCTTCCGAATGAAGTGAGACTCTTCATCCAATGGAACTTGAAAAAAAAACCACTGTTGCAGTCCAGTTTACTAAACACGGTGGCTCCAAAGAGTTGTGCCGGGAGTTGATCAGTTGTAGGAAGGTGAAAATTTTCTCTTTGTACGTTTTGTGAAGTCTACACACAGTCTGATCTTTCCATTTGCCTTTGGAATAGCAACGATAGGAGCGCACCAGTCTGTGGGCTCAGTGACAGGTCTAATTATGTCCTGCTTGTTCATTTCTTCCAGTTCATCTTCTACATTCTTTCTGTTTGAAAGTGGAAGACGACGAGACACTGCAATCAAGAAACGTCGTGCATTTTTGTCCAAAGTGATTTTATATGCACTTTTCATCTTGCCTAAACCTTTAGTTTGAACTTTGGAAATTCCTTCTGAACATTCTCTTGTACTTTATGCACATCTCCTTGCTGGTGTACCCCATTCAGTGATTCACTCTTTCTAACAAATTTAGAGCTCAATAGCAGGCCTTCCTAACAGGGGTTCTTTTAAGTGATCGACTACATGAAGATCCTGTTCTGTGGAAGTGTTTTCTGTTGAGAGTGTTGCGCGTACTACTCCCTTCACACTAAGTGAATTTTGTCCTGGACCAAAACAATTTCTTGTCTCTCTCTCTCTCTCTCTCTTTTTTTTTTTTAAATCAATAGTGAAGTATTCTTAAAAAAATATTTCTAGAACAACTGTCACATCTGCTCCAGTGTATAGTCTGCATGTGGCAGGTTGTCCCTATGGTCATGATTTTTGCATGCCACATGTCATCTTGAACAGCTCCAATGCAGTCTGTTTCTCTTTCAGATACAACAGAACCTAGAACAAAATCATCTTCCTGTTCATTTACAGCACTTACAGCTGTCTTTTTTGTCTTACACATCACAGCATAATGACCTTTCTTTGAACATTTGCAACATTCAGCTTCTTTGGCAGGACAGTCTTTTCTTCCTTGCAAGGGACTTTTTCCACACTGTTGACACTTTTTGTTTCTGCCACCTCCAAAGTCCTCAGTTTTCTTTTCTTTTGTTGCTTTCTATTGACATGCACCCTTGATGCTTCCTGACCAGAACTGATAGTCTTGGACTGTTGTCTGGACGTTTTGCGTGTTCTGCCAATGGACAAACATTTATCCAGGGTGAGCTTTTTATCTTCAAGAAATTTTTCTCTGAGACTTTCTTCTCTCACTCCAACAACAACTTCGTCTCTAATAAGACGATCTTCCACATGTGGATTCCCATTGTTTACATGACTTTGCTGGCTGACGAAGTGAAGTGATGAAAGCTTCAATTGTTTCATCTCGTTTTTGAAGGCGCATGTGAAACTTGTAGGTTTCATTTGTTTCATGTGTCTCTCCAACACAAAAATTTTCAAAAGCCTGTTTGACAGTCCCCAATTTCTTTTTAACGCTTTCATTCTGAAAATGAAAACCATCAAAAATTTCCATTGTTTCTTCACCCACGGTAGCGAGGAAAAGAGCACACTGGAACTCTTCTTTGTTTAACTGGCTTGCGATCGCATAGTTTTTCAAATTGTCGCCGAAACTTTTTCCAATTTGGCACAAGACTGCTACCATCAGTGTTCAGTTTAGACGGTGAGGGAACATTAGCCGAGTACTGTCTTGGGTTTGTCATGGTGAAATGTTTGTTTTCAACTTCGAAAACAAAAGGTTCCTATTTTCGCTCACGAACCTTGAGTGTGAACAAATGGCGGGAACAAATGGCGGATGGCTTTGTCACTAAATCGACGTTCGAAAGACAGGCAGTAAACATCCACTTACTTTTCGTTTCATGTCTGTTCGTGCATGTGGTAGTTTTTTCTTGCTTCGTCTAAAGCAATCCCACTTCTGACACCATATGAAATCTGCCAATGAACATGAGATTTACTTATATGGCAGAGCATCTGATGGGTGGCCTCCAGCAGACGTTAGTCTTAGTCTCCCAGTCCTTGTACCTCTTAGTTCTCATTGGCTAATACTGTCAACACCAGAGCCCTACTTATTTGCATATAGACAAGGACTATTACTCTACAGCTTACAGCCTTCAAGAGAAAGACCAGAACGGCTAGGAATAGCTTTAAATAGAAAGCCACATGAATAGTCTTCGATGAAAAGCTTGTTAGAGCCTTCAACAAAAACACAGCAAGTATACTGCAATGGAAAGCTCAGGGGGAAACCGTAGACAGAAATCCCAGGAAGTAGCCTTCACTGAAAGCCTAGTGAGCAGCCTTCAATGGAAAAAAACTATGTGTAGCCTTCTACAGGAGTGAAGGAGCTAGTTTCATTTGAAAGGAAATATCAAACTAGTCAGGAAGACAAAAAGACTTCATAACAAATGAGGAAGGCAATTTTGTCCCCATCGTCAAAGTTGCATGCCCCGGCTGCCAGAAGCAGCAATAGACGGTGGAGTTACTGGTGTATACCGTTTCATCATTGGAACAAAAACTGCCTGCCTTGTTAAACTCTGAAGGATATAGAAGAAAGAAAGGTCAAAAGGAGCCAGCATAACATCAAACATAAAAAGCCTGATTCGCCTTGAAACAGATGCTCCAGTATAACTGGAAAAACAACATCATCACCTCCCACTCATCCTACCATCAAAAATAAATTTTAAGCCAACTTAACTAGAAATCAGAAGGGGCTTCTTAAATTTGGGAGTGTATTGATTTGCTATATATAAAAGTGTCCAGGCCATTTTCACTTGAAAGATCCGGTTCCGACTCCACTGAAAAGAGCTATCTTCACTGGAAACTAAAACAACACAAAACGTTCATGTCACAAAAAGACATAAACAAAAACAATATCATTTCATTGGAAAGTTTGGCTTGAAACAAACACACAAAAAAACAAACACTTCAAACCCCTCTGCGCTCTCCCTTCCTCATCCTGGCACTGATTCTTACCAACTGCACCAGCAGACTTCCTGTGTTCACAGATGGGGGGTTGCCAAGGCACCAAAGGCTCTCTAACGGAAACAACTGGACATGCCTTTCTTGGTCGTCCCTTTCCCACTACTTGGTCGTCCGGTCTGGTCTGGGAGGTCTGGTCGATGCCCTTTTCATCAGCATCATCACAGGTGTTAATTATTGTGACCTGCCTTTCATGCACCAGCACACTTGTCTTTAAATCAAACAAAATGTTTCCTCTCAAAGAAATTGATTACTCCTGGAATGCTCTTCCTTTTTCTCCATCCTCCTCCTTACTCTCTTTCCCTCGAAAGTACTCTCATTATGTTCACTGGGTTGATAAATACTTGTGTGCATGAAATAATGACAATATTAATAACAGTAATGCTTATCATCATTATGTTTGCAATAAGAGTAATGTAATGACATGATAAAAATCCTGATCTGTCATATAGATATTATTGTCATTCAATTGAATCTCATGCAGTGAAATTATTGTCATTCAATTGAATCTCAAACACTCAAGACTTTCACTCATCCCTTTGATTTTTACAGAGGTTGCATGCCCATGCATGTGTATACATGTAATCTATACCAATGGCCAAACTGGCCTCTTCTCAAAGTTGGTGAAGGAATTCTACATGTGCGCATGATCTTACATGGAACATCAGTTTGTAGTCACATTCCAAGAAATGGATTCTGGAAAGAAATGGAGTCTGAATCAATGTTAATTGTGAGGTAAACTCCACCTGTACCAAAACAGCCTGGCAGAGATTCAAACCTACAATCCAGAATCACCAAGATCATGGGTACAGTGCTGTACCAACAGACCTATTCCAGCCCCCCCAGCCCCCCCCCCCCCCCCCCTATTTTGCACATAATAAATCCCCTGTCAGTTTTTGATGATATTTCATTTTGCACAGGACAAACCAGAATTTTAATTTTCATAGGACAGAATATTTCATTTGGCATAGTACAAACCATAGCTCAGATTAGATTAATGTATCAGCCCAACATTTCTCAAAATCTTCTCAGATTTTTCCTTTTTTTTTTACTGTTTTGTCTTGTTGCTTTTTTTTTTTTTTTTTAATGGTTTAACGGTCTCATCTTCTGCACAAACTCTGTGGCATTACTCCTGAGTTACTCAGTCCAATCCTCCATACAAAGCTCTGAAGAAGTAAGGAGGAAGTTATGAGTATCAGATTTTCATAGTCCACAGGAAACACAGAACTATACTGAGTCACTTTAGTTATTCTTAGTGTTGCCTGTTCTCATCTCATCCAATAATTGTAACTCTTCTAAATCTCTACTGACAATAACTATTGATTTGTATGGCCCCAACATTGATAATATCCAGCTCTGGATAATGCAATATGTATTCAATCACTGACCCACAATACTCTATCACAGATTGGAAAGCCAATCTCTATAAAAACAAATAGAATTCTATTTCCAAATCAGCATAAAATATCATTTGTTCTGAACACACATACATATGCTACTGATGCTATCATGAAAAAGAAAACTTTTTGGGGCATGTCATACATGTATGATATATACATGTCAACATAATTTCATATCATATTAATATATCAACACACTGTATTATAAATATATGCTGTATGTGTATTTACTTTCCAACTTATAGTCTGGCAGGATCATCATGTAATAATACCAGTAATTGAGATTATACACTTAACATCACAATGTTTCTTCAAAAAAGGAACAGCACAATCGAGATCAAGTGTATGAAAAAATCATGAGTAACAGACAATAAAACATGGGTATATTCTATTCTTACTGATCTCCAAAGATTTCACAAAGTCAGAAGCCACACCCCAAAATTATTTTCTATGGTTCATGTTTACAGTAATCACCAAGATTTTCTGATGATGAAACATAAAATATATCAGCCTTTGGTATATGTTTTAATTCAACTTTCATTTGACCAGGAAAGCGGACTGTTGCATTTGTAGCATTTGACCTTTACTGATTAGCCTAACTTTGCCAACACTTTTATTCACCCCTTTGCCTTTGCCGAGTTATAGATCGCAGCTGGTCTCCAAAATTATTCATGCAATCACTGACTTCCTCAAACTTGATGGTTACAGAGTACGACCAGATGGGATTTGCACAGTAGGTGATCTACCACTGCCTGCCTTTCAGTCTTTCTTTGTACTAAGACAGCAAACATTTACCCAAAGTGAAAACATTTTGACTCCTTTCCACAGCCAACACAAAATCTGGCATCATGACTAACCTTTGAGGAGTGAAAGTAGTAATCCTACAGGAGGGGGTGATTACAGAGCAGTGTGAAAGTCATCAACTGACACAGCACCATTTCATTAAAAAGGAAAAAGCTCTGCATGCATGTATAGAGAAGACTGTAATCACATTAGAATATGTGCATCTGCAACAACCAAAGCCTTCTTTTTGTTCCCTAACCTTCATCCCCTCCACCCCCTCCCACCCTAACAGCTCCTTTTGGGGCCTTTTTTTTGAAAAGGTAAAACATCAAAGAAGGTAGTTTCAAAATGGGGTGACTGCAGGCAGAAAATAAAACAAGAGCAAAGACAACATTAGTGCACCATCAAATGAAAGAATAAACGATTAAAAAAGAAACATAATGTATTTTTACCTAGCGAGTCAAGATCAAGATCAAATAGGTCAAAATGCATTGTGTAATTTACTAATTCTTGTGTTTGGCAGCACACTAATTCTGTCTCTGCAATTGAAGAAATTAGTGATATTGTGCCAAGATCTAAATATCATTTAAAAAAAAAAAAAAAAAAAAAAAAAAAGACAGCTCGAATCGGTCAAATGAATGTGCTTCACATCATTTTTTACAATTAACAAGCGATAAAAAGTTTTGTATTCTGAACAGAAAGACACCTTTTTTTTTTCCTGTTTGCTTGTACCTTGACAAACAGTTCTTTTGGGGGAAGGGAGAGAGGGGAGAAAATGTGAGCTGAGGCAGGAAGAAGTCAATGGTAAAGAACAAACACGATAGGCAACATTTGCTCTTCTGGTAAAATGAAGACATGTCCCTTACTCAAAGCCAATGCTGCTTACAGCATCACTTCATCTAGAGCATGTTTCCTGGTTTGTTCTCTGTGCTTTTGTGTCTGTATCTGTGCTTGCTGTTGCTGGCGTGAATAACATGCAACTATTTCACCATAGAAGCAGAAGACATCATCCTTCTTTGTTATTTCATTTTCTTACGTATTTTTTTAGTTTGAAGGTGAGGAGGGAGAAGGCGGGTGGGGGGCGAGTGAGACTCTAATCAATGAAAACTGATGTACAGTTGTAGATACTGAAATATAACAAAACAAATGGCAACCTGCAATTTCATCAAAAAAGCCACTTGATCTGCTAAGTATGTCACAACCACCCAAATCACAGATAATTCACGTTCATCTTCCAGAGGAGTATAATGCATAAAAGAAGTACTGATTGAGGAAAAATAATCTGTCACGTATTTTACTTGTACCAGAAATGCCTGACCGGCTTATTTTTTTTTACAAATCTGTCCAATCAACCTGTAACATTCTGTGCATTTTTTTAAAAACAAGTTTGCTGCTTTAATAGGATATTAAAAACATGCCCATCTTCCCTCTTCTTTTTTTTTTTAAATGAATCACAACTTGTGTATTTGAAGACACAGGCCTTACTTTACTGTAATGTATTCTTACAAAATTACAAAAGACTTCTTTATGTTTTTTTAAAATTATATCAGCTGTTCTTTCTGAATATATTTCATTAATAACAGTGGCAATTTCAAATAAAATGCAAATTTCTTTGTCATAAAAACTGTGAGGTGACCATTTTTATACATGGCATTATCAGTCAGTCCCTCTTTTACATGGTATATATAAAATACTTACTCAATAATATAGCATCATGGTATTTTACCTTAAAAATTCAACATCATATGTTTAATTGTCAAGTCTTCCATTTATCAGCTGATCTTACCTTGTTTCAAATTCTATGAACAGTAGGGGTGCAAGTGAAATCTACAATTTTACCAAAAATGTATAGTGCATATGTTCTGCCATTCTACCATTCTGGTACATTTAACATCCTTCACATTTAACAGATGCATTTGGACATTTTCAAACAAAATCAAAGTTTTCCATCATATGTAATTTCTTTCACACTTACTGACCAGACAATAAGCATAATTTACTTTGAGTAATCCACACCAAAGTAAGTCAAAAGTGATGTAGACAGACACATCCACCACAGATTTAGAGAGGTGCATTTTTTCTACTACTGTCAGACATCAGTTGTCTGCCTTTTCGTCTTATTGTTCTGTTTTTGTTAAGCTTTTACCTTTAGTTGTGACCCCATTTGACCTGTGAGATGGATTCACTGGAACACACCCCCCAAACTGGCAACTCTCTACCCTTGACCTGTTGTGTCTGAGCTGCTCAAGGGCCCAGTATCCATACCCCTCTGCTGTCACTTCCTCTCAGATGGGTCCACGTAAAATAATTATTTTCAAAAATTCAAAATTGTTTTTATCACACAAAAAAATATCTTTTGTAAAATTTGTAGTTATGTGATTCTCATCTCCTCTCCCATTTGATTTTTACAAAACAAAAAGCCAAAGAGTAGAAAAAAATATAATTCATAATGATAAAAGGGGACTTGACAGTAACTGTGTTTTTTTTTTCCCAGTCCCCGCCCTTAACACACTTCATGAGAGTTGGGTGTGACACCCTGGTCCCCTTCTCCTTGGCAGAAGGAGTTCTGTTCACCCCTGTCCCCCATCTCCCTGCATAGCCAGCTGTCATGGAGAAGCCAGTGAACCAGTCGCCTGACTGAACCTCACATTATGGCAAAATGTAAGCGTGATGAATGGGAAACAGCAAGCTGTGTTTCGTACCATCTGGAGGAACAAAACAAACTTTTTTTTGTTAAGAACTGAATCATTTTTCAACCCTGAAAGGCCTGCAGAATCCCCTTCAAAACTGTGTGATATTTCATTGTGGTGCTCAAAGAAAAAAAAAATATTTTGTTCATGAATCCTTACACCAGGACTGTGTCCTCCTGATATTTAACCTTCCAGGAAAACTGTCTCTTTTTCCAATGTGAAATTTATTTTGGACCTGCTGGAAGCTGGACATGAGCCTTTGACTTTGAAGAATCCTAGTCTAGGACCTGGGAAGATTTCCTCCTAGTTTACTTTATGCTTTTGCGATTCCTCTTGAGCAAAGGAATTATAGAAATTATGGAAAACTTAAGAGACATAAAATGCTTAATTTCCCTTGGAAAGCCCTTTTTTTTCTCTTTACAAGTTTTAAGTGATTTGAGTGACATTATCTCTTTTTTTTTTCTTTTTTTTTTTTTGGCCTACCTATTGCGGAAGTCATCATGTTTTGAGTGGAGAAGTGTTTAATGTTATGAGTGTATTTTAATTTGAGTGCAATTGAAAGCTTCCCTACACATTGGGCAAGGGTCCAATAGTTGATACTCAACTTCTTCGGAAACATTTTTGAAAGTAAACTCACCCTTCCAACCCCCACCAGGATTAAAAGCTGTTTAACACTTGGCTCCTGAGTCCCCCAGATGGAGACCCTCTTTCCAGCCATTCTCCAGATTGCTATGAATTAACGTGATTGAAAGTTTGACACTTTCAGATGAGTGTGAGTTTGCAAAAAGTTGGCAGCTTTCAAGGGAGTGAACTGTCATGGTGATGGACATGGTCATTTGATGCAATTTAGGGGTGCGAAGGCTACACTGTTTTCACTGTGCAAATGTGTGTGTGTCCCTTAATGTACTGACCCAATTGTTTTGTGGCCAGTCACAAAATACAGTTGTAGTCGTGCAAGTTTGATACAAGTGATGATAATGAAATTTGACTGAGCAAATGTGTGAGTCCCTTAATGTACTGACCAACTGTTTTTGGCCAACAGCAAAACACAGTTGTAGTCTTGCGAGCGAGTTTGATACAGCTGATGAAATTTTTTTGTTGTTGTTCCAAACACAATCCTCCACAACGTTTTTCTCTACATGATGTTTAAATCCAAATGGTATAATATCCCTATTTCTATGTGATCTAAAACACTATAAAAAAGTCAGTTATCAAAGTTAACTACTCAGATGATAGCTATACTGCAGTGAGGGGAGGCAAACTAAATTTTGGAAGGAGTATGAGAGGAGGAGGATTGAACTCAGTGCTGGGTATTTTCAACAAACAGCATTCACCTCAAAGTCAATGACAGAAGCAGAAGAGATCCCAACAGAGAAAGCAGTCATCCTCTTAAACATCAGAGCCAGAAACAAAAAGACATTCGAGCATCAATTCTCATAAGCAGCAGCACAGGTCAAGTCTCTTCTTAATGTGAAGAACGGAGCAACTCTTCCGCCAAGAAGAATGCAAAGCAAGTCAAACATCAGGAAGGAGAATGAAGAAGACAGGAGACATTTTAGAGTCAGCTCTCAAGCCTCCTTGTCAGTCTTAGAGGTCTCCCTTTGTACATCCTGAAAGAAAAAAGATAAAAAAAAAAACATTCGAGGGTTCAGGTTAATCACCACTGTCAGAAAATAAAACTGCAAGATGGGTCAATGGATGGGAAATGTAGAACAGCCGATGGGCAGCCTATAGGAAAGCGCCGAGACACATCAAAGTGAGACATAAACAAACAACTAATTCAAGCCCACCCACCCACCCCCAAATTGCTTCAAAAATTAAACTGTCACAAGAAATGTGTGTGTGTGTGTGTGTATGTGTGTTTGACAAAAATAGAGAGAGAAAGAGGGAGTGTGAGAGAAGGAGAGATAGAGTCAGAGAGAAAGAGAGAGAAAGAGAGAAGAGAGAGAGAGAGAGAGAGAGAGATGGTAAAAAGAATGACAGGATGAAAACGGAAGACAAAGACATAATAAGTGATATCAGCATCATAACTGAAAAAATGAGCTTTAAATCAGATACAATATAATTATCATCTGAAGGATACTGTTCAGAGAGAAATCTGAACTTTAGGAGTACTGTTCAAAATCATTTTACACTTGTACTTTTTCATGTAGAATCATCCACTAAAGCTTCATAAAACTTTGCCAAGATCAGCATAAATCTTAAAAACATCAAAAGGCAAAGAGAAAGGTTTTCATAGTGTACATCTTGAGTAGCACAACTGTTTGAACTGCTACTGACATTAACATAAAGGATTACCCATTTCCCAAAGCAGTAAAGCCTTGGCAAAGTACAAGAATTAAGGGAAAACAAAAAAGAAAAGGAGCAGACAATGGACGAGACCACACAAGGGAAGAAAATGAAGGTACAAAGTGCAGATGAATGAGAAGATGATGACAATGGGCAAGAACCACAACAGAACAGAAAAATGACACCATAATGACAAGAAAAAGCCCATGAAATTAAGTTTTCCACAGTATTATACCAAAAGGCACATGACTAGATTTCTGCTGGGTCCCTCATACTGTGGTCTTTACTGAAATTTGCTGACAGAGCCCATGCTGAATTTTGTGCTTCAGCAATTGGCTCCCTCACAATATAAACTAGTCAATCTGTGCTGTTCTTTGAGACTTCTAAACTTAGTAACACATTTTTTTTAACACAAGATTTCAAAGATGGTCTCACTCTCCTTTAAAAAAAAAAATACTAAAATTATCACTCAAGAAGACCTAAAAGCATGTAATTGAGGAAGTATTCAAAAATGTAACTAGCATTTTCTCCCCACCATCTACTGTTCGACCACCCTCACAGTTTTCTTTATTAAAAAAAAAAAAAAGAAGAGAGAGAGAGAGAGAGAGAGAGAGAGACAGACAGAGAGAGAGAATATACTGAAGATATGGTGTTCTAAAAAAAAAAAACCCTGTATAATTCTAGGCAGTCTGCAACATCCAAAGCTGAAGTTACTTGTCAAGCCATCATGGGAAACTCCATGTGATGTAAGAGTGAATACTTGTATGTTAAAATCACCTTGATTATTCAACTGACAATGAAGAAGAAAAAAACAAAAGCTTGCTCCAATACCAAACGATCATTTGCGCATAACTCACAACATCTTGGCCTGAGAGTTTCACTGATGAGTTGGATAAAAAAAAAAAATTGTTCCCCAATACCGAAGAATCACATACGCGCACAACCCACGCACACATGTTGGCCTGGGCCAAGACCATTAAACTGAAGTGTACATGCACACCTGAATGAATGTAGATGTGTGCAAGCCTGTATACGCATGATATATAAAACGTTTTTTTAATGATGCTCCATACTGCTTAAAACAGCTGAGCAAAAATGGTGATGATCATGGTCAAATTCAGAGAACTTCAAGAATCTAGCATATCAAAACAGGTGACAGCCCCACCTAATAAATCTGCACTGCACATACTCATATTCTGATCTCAAACCTGAAATGTTCCAAGTAGCTCAATACTTCCAGCAGATTACGTTAAAAAAATGTATACTTAAAACAGAATCCTCTCTAGCATGGCAACCAGATATTGTTACATCTTTACAACAATGAAAAAAAAACAACAAACCAAAAAAAGCTTGAACTAATCAAAATGAAATCATTATTGCTGAAGTTTAGACACTTATCTGGTCCCAAATTATTACAAAGGCTTCCATCAGATTATGTAAAAAAAAGAAAAATCTTCAAAACAGAATGAACTCATGCTTGGTAAGCTGGTTTACTGTTAGCTCTTTAAAGCAAAACAAGGAAGAAGAAGAAACAAAAACTGCAATCATTTTGCAATAGTGTTAGCACATACCTTATTACAACTTATAACACAGAGGTCATCAGACATTTATTTTAAATGAATCATCCTTGAATATCAATAAGAGTATTCCTTAAAGGGAATGCAAACTCCAGATAATTCTTATCCAAGAATTCCAGTAAGAGTTGGCGTATCATGAAGTTGACATTTTAACCTTATAAAATTATATTCTACATCTTTAGCTTTATTCAAACCAGTCCCAAATTCAAATCTATACTCCAGAAAAACTAGAATTATTCCTTGTCTGCTGATTGGTCAGACGTACACATGTGGAGGACAAAACCATGCGCATGCCCCAGTTGATGCCAATATGCAGAGCCAGACGGACGTGTGAAAGTGATTTTTCCCAGTCACTATCTTGCTTCAACAATTTCCTTGGAGCTTCATAATTCCTTTCTGGTCAGAAACAAACTTCGTAACCACAGCAGAATCATTAGATTCTAACATCTAGGAACTATTGTTCCAAAGTTAATTTTATTAGACTTTGTGGCTTTCTGATCAACATTGGTAGTCTTGATAATTTGTCCTTGACTCCTTCGAAGTTAAACTTTTGAGCACACATCAGCGGCTCTTTCAGTGGCCATGTCAGAGGGTCTTTCAAAACCCATGGACAGCAGCGGGCCCACAACAGTCCCAGAATCAGTTATTGGCCTGATTCAAGAACTAGATGCAATTTGAAACAAAAAATTTGAGACCTTAGCGGGACTACTTAAGAGGAACCTTCCAGACGAAGATGGGGTCCACACACCCTGCCAAATTTGCCTGAGTTTCTGGAGATGATTCGGAGTCAGAACAGGAACACAACAGTCATGTTTTGGAGCTGAGAAAAGATGGGGAATTTGAAGATTTGGACGAAAAACAGGCACAGCTTTTAGCATCTCACAATATAAAAGCTGACCAGTTGGAGACAAATTTGATATTGCTGAAAGAGACAGCCGTTGAACTGAGTGGTAAGGACAAACCTATACGTGAAGAAGTGAGAGAGAGGAACTGGCAGAAATTGTGAATGGCCAATTCATGAACAAACTAAGCCCAGATCTGCAGAAGAAATTTGAAGCCTACAACAGACCGGTGAATTGTCAAAAACTGATCATCCCAACAGTAAATCACGAAATGTGGTCAAATTTACCCATCAAATGTGACCTGAAAATGCAGCATATTCAAAAGAGCTGTTATCAAGGCGGCAACTACATGTGTGCACACTGCGAATGGATATTGATAGTGGCTTGCCCTGTTCAGAGGTCAGTTCTAAAGCCATGAAGCATTGCACCAATGCAGCACAGATGCAGTGGCATCAGACAACATGTAAACAAACAGTTTTTGCAGATCTGCGATGAATCAGTCCAATCACAAACCAGTTGTTTGCCTGCAACACTCAAATATGTGTGTGAGACTGACCGCATCAGTTCCAGTGGTGGCAATGAATGACTGCAGATATTGCGTAAATGCTAACAAGCCAGTGGTTCTTACTACTTGAAATCAGCTGCACACATGGTCATTTTTTTTTAGGTCAAAGGAACAGACCAAACAAGACAGCACTGGTTCCAGCAGAAATGGGGACATCAGAATCCCAGACCCCAGTAGAAGAGGTGAGCTTGGTTCCATCTTTAAAAATCTCAGAAACATGAATTTACTACTGGGAGATTAAGACAGTTTGAAGATGTGTGGTCTAGAATCACTTCAGACCCCAGAGATTTTAAGCATGACAACAGGGATTAACATTGAATTTGACTGTCCTTCAGACCAGTTACCCAAGTTATCTTGCTCAAAAAACAGTGTCACAAATCAGAATGAATGCAAGACCATTCATTCAGAAGTTCAACATTTGATAGCCAAAGTAATATCCCTTGTTAGCATTACCCTGGTTAAGTTATTTCTCCAGTTTTTACTAGAATAAAGAAAGATGGATATTATCACATGATTTTAATCTAAAAAGACTCAATTTCATCATCATGGATGTCTGTTGTGGTCGACGAAGACGTCAGTGACTCCGCATGTGTGAGCGCAAAGCAAAGCTGGACGCACAAATACGTCCGCACTCTGGGCATGCAACAGCTGTCATTGGGTCAGGTCTCCTCTCTTTGTGGGCTTGATGCTTCTGGTCCAATTCCTGCAGACGCTTCTCGAAGCTGTTGCAGGACAGCAAGTTGCCAGGCACTGCGGTCTGTGGCGAGTGTTTTCCCAGACCTGAAGCGGGATGCCACAAGCCGCCAGTGATACTTTCAGGCTGTCCCTGAACCGTTTGAGTGGCCGCCCAATGTTACTAGTTTCAGCTGCCAGCTCAGAGAAGACCATTTTGGGAAGTCGCATGTCGTCCATTCGTATCACATGCCCCCAACCCACCTCAACTGTGCTTTCATGATCAGCGCCTCAATACCAGGCATCTTTGCTCTGCAAAACACTTCTGTGTTAGATATCCTGTCCTCCCAGGAGATGCCCATGATCTTATGCAGGCAGCGGAGGTAGAACTGATCCAGAGTCTTCAGTTGTTCCCTGTACAGTGTCCAGGTCTCACAACCATAGAGCAGCAAGGTGACAACTGCTCTGTAGACTGCCAGCCTGGTGCTTAGAGTGATGCCACGCTCTCCCCCCACTCTGTTCCAAAGCCTGCCGAAGGAAGCTCCTGCTTTTGCCAATCTGTTCGACACTTCTTTATCCATGCCACATGTTGGAGACAAGCAGCTCCCCAAGCAGGCGAAGCTGTCAACATTGTTGTTCAGGGTCATGTCCTCGATCACGATCTTTGGTTCTGGAGGAGAGAGGCCAGGTGCTGGTTGGGGCATCACTTCTGTCTTCTGCAGGCTGATCGTCAAGCCAAAGGCCTTTGCTGCTGCAGACAGGCAACTGGCAAGCTCTTGCAGGTCTGGTTTGATGAGTGCTGCGAGTGCACAGTCATTGGCAAACAGGAAGTCTCTCACAAGGGCCTCAAGAACTTTTGTTCTGGCCTTCAGGTGCCTGAAGTCAAAGAAGCAGCCATCACATCTGTAGCGGACAGTGATCCCCGCATTGGTACTGGAGAGAGCAGAGAGAACAGCATTGTGGTGAACATGAGGCTGAACAGGGTTGGTGCCAGGACACATCCTTGCTTTCACTACACTGGACACAAGGAAGGGGTCAGACACAGTGGTCAGACATGATCTTCGCTGTTCGCCAGCTGCAACAGAAGTGCCGGGAACAGAATCAGAACCTCTACATCCTCTTTATGGACCTGACAAAGGCTTTCGATACAGTCAGTCACGAGGGTCTGTGGGCTATACTGTCCAGACTTGGCTGTCCACTGAAGTTTGTCAAGATCATATGATCCTTCCATGACGGCATGATGGTTCATGTAGTGGAAAAAAAAGACTCAATTTAGAAGTAAGTTCTCAACATTTCAAAATGGATACTCTGAACACAGCCTTGACTCTGATAATTAAAGGCTGCTTTATAGCCTCAACTGAATTGAAGGAGCCATTATAGTGTAGCAGTCCATGACCAGCATAGGAAGCTACTCAGATTTCAATGAAGAGATCAGCTCTACGAATTCAATGCTTTACCAAATGGCTCCCTGTTTGTTCACAATGTTGTTAAAACCTGGCTATCCTCCCTCAGACTGAAAGGTCATGTATCTACCAGGTTTTTGGATAATTCTCTGTTGATTGGACTTACAAAGAGCTACTGCATGAGGAATGTTACAGACACCACTGATTTGTTTCAAAAGTTAGGGTTTATCACTCACACAGAAAAGTCCATTTCTCAGCCCACAAAAAAGATTGAGGTCATCATAGATTCTGTCTCCATGAAAGTCACACTTAGTGCTGAAAGGGGCTATCAGCATACTGTCTAGTTGTCAAAAGCTTCTTGATGAGCAAAGTCACACAATCCACGAGGTTGCTCAAGTTATAGGAAAAATTGTGGCTAGCTTTGCTGCTATCAAGTATAGACCTCTCCATTACAGACAGCTTGAGAAAGACAAAAACATAGCTTTGAATAGGAATAGAGATGACTTTGACCAAGTCATGCAGTTGTTTGAAGACAGTAAGGAAGAACTTAAATGGTGGATTGTCCATGTGACTGATACAGAAAATGACATTTGCAGTACTGAACCAGATATGATTGTCACCACTGACGCTAGTGACACAGTTTGGGAGTGTGAGCCTGTAAGTACAGCTTCAGGTGGACAATGGTTGCAGCATGAAAGGGTCTTTCACATTAATTATTTTTAGAACTGAAAGCTGTTTACTTGCTTTACAGTCGTCATTTCAGGGAAAGCTGGAAAACAAACATATCCACATAATGACAGGCAATGCAACAGCAGTCAGCTGTAGCAATCGCATAGGAAAGAGCCATTCAGATGCTTGTAATGACATCACCTTTACAATCTGGTCTTGGTGCATTCCAGGGAAGTAGAAAAGCACAGCTGACAAGGAGTCTAGATGTCAGAACACTGATGCAGAATGGAAACTGGATGAGCAGGCTTTGCCGTCTGCCTTCTAACAGCTCAGAGAGCTTCTCCAGAAATTGACCTCTTTGCTTCCAGGTTGAACTTGCAAATGCAGCAATATATTTTGTACAGGCCGGATCCAGAAGCAGCAACAACAGATGCTTTTTTCCATCTTTTGGTATGCATTTCCAGCTTTCAGCATCATAGGAGAGTGCTGCAGAAGATCCAGAGGGACCATGCAAAGGGGATAACTGTGGTACCCAACTGGCTGACAAAACCATGATTTGCTGTTCTTCAACATCTTCCCTGTTGCCCTCCAGTAGAACTCAGGTGCAGACGCCGACTTCTTCATCTACCCAGTGACCTCAGAGCACTTCATCCTCTCATTCAGAACTGTCAGCTTAACCTGCATGCCTGCAATATCTGAGCAAAAATTTCTTCTTCTGGTTCATCAAAAGATTCGGTTGCTCTAATCATTGATTCATGGAGACCCAGCAACCATAAGTTTTACAATACCTACTTTCAAAAAAGGCAGAAATTTGCAAGCAGAAATAAAATCACAACTTTTATTTGTGCATGAGGCAAATTTTTTGGCTGAACTGTATGCTGCAGGCACCAGTTACAGTACAGTTAACTTAGTTAGGAGTGCTGTTTCAGCATACCTTTGCGCTAATAACACAGAAAAAATGGGTCAACATCTAGTAATCTGTAAAATTATCAAAGGGGAGTTCAACAATAGACCATCATTCCCAAGAAGTGTGATACATGGGATGTAGACATAGTCTTTGATATGTTAGCACAGTGGCCATATGAAGAACAGCTCACACTTAGAAAACTTATGTACTTGCTTTACTCTCTGGTCAGAAAGGACAGATTCTTCGTGGTCTTCTGGTTGATGATGTAAAAATCTTTGAGTCCAAATGTGTACTTGTATATAGCTCTCTTTTAAAACAAACCAAACCAAGGACTCACTTAAAGTCTTTAGTCATATCTTGTTTGGAAAACAAGAGATTGTGTCTAATTCACCATCTTTGACAGTACTTAGAAAAGACTGCCCACCTATGAACTGGGAAAGCACTATTTATCAGTTGCATAAAGCCTTTTGCACCTGTGAAAAGAGACACAATTTCTCGCTGGATGAAAGATGAACTGCTTATGGCAGGAATAGACATAACGAAGTACTCAGCTTACAGCACTCGGGTTGCTGCTAGTACTTCTGCAGCATTAAGCAGAGGTGTGCATCTAGACAGCATCCTTCAAGTAGGGGGATAGACAGCATCCTTCAAGGAGGATAGACAAACATGAACATTTTTCAAGATTCTACCACAGGATCATTAAACAGAATGTAGATGACAATGGTGGCTCTACGAAGACTAAAAGTTTTTCCCAGCCTGTACCAGACACATTTGTGACAAAGGGAAGTAACTCATGTTATGAGCTGAATGCCTTTCAGAGCCCGACATGTTAATGAATAATGTGTGTGATCCCCGACACTAAAATCTCCACATGGATACATCTGACCAATAAGCAGACTAGGAATAATTTGAAAATGAAATGAGATTTACTTGGATGTTGAAGTTTAATGAAGATTATTTTGAGGATGCTGTTGTATAGAGGTTTACATGTGCCCACCCATCAGCAACTTGAGGTACTTCAGTTAAACCCTCCCTTCTGAATATGTTCTCGTGGATCACATGTAGCTGAAGTCTGGGGCGCAGGCACAGTTTTGTCCTCCATATGTATACCTCTACCAAACAGCATCCTCAAAATAATCTCCATTAAACTTTAACATCCAGGCAAATCTCTTTTAATGTTCAAATTACTAGAAAGAAGCTCTAAGAACAGCTTGACAGCAAAAGCTCTTCAGAGAAAAGACCCAACTCAGGTATATATTTCAGTCCAGAACTCCTTACACTCTTAAGCCGGTTGTGCTGCCTCCAGGTCAGGACTCTTAAGGTGCTTAATTTCCCACTCTAAGACTTTTTTTTTTTGTTATCCTGGTGCCGCTTTCTGGATGGGTAGGCGCCTCAAGGCACTGCTTTTCATGTTGATGGAGATCTTACCCTCATTTCTGTGGGCCACCAGATCCTGCTGGAACTCTTTTCAGCTGCCTCTTCAGGGCTCCAGTCTTCTTCTTACTAGAAAACATGCGCTGTTTCATGAGATCAAATGCTGATAAGCCTATAAATCTCTTTGCTCCAACCTCCATGGTGAGGACTCTAGCTTGGAAGCCTGATTCCCTAAAGCTGCTGGTTAGAATAGCATACTTCTCCTTCTTGTAGATGTGATCTTGCTCCATTCTGCTTTCATATGGCACAAAGTTCAAACAGAATAAATTGTTTTGATGAACCTGAGTAGAATATGATCTCTGGATGGTTTTCCCATTCTGGAAGGCTGCTGTGGACTTCCAGTCATCCACTCCTTCCAATGTACCCTTCTTGTATGCTCTTGTCGTCATGGCTGCTGTTTCAGACCATGACTTGTGGCCTCCTGCCATGTATAATTTCACTGCTGGAGCCTCTGGTGGTGTAATGTTTCCCCTGGAAAAGCTAATCACATGTGCTGTCTCTATAAGTACTGGGTTGTGCCTCCTTGTGTACCTTCCCTAAGGACAAATTTCATTTTTTGTTTGCCCCCGAAAAGCGGACACAGTGGGTCATCTGATTTCCCCTATTTTACCATTTGAATCCGAGGGAAGGAGATCATATACAGACCTAAGGATGAAGTTAATCCTAAGACGTGCCATGTACCAAATTTCATTCTAACCAAGACATCTGTGGTGTGCTTTTTCCTACCTAATCACAGTTCAATCTGATGTCAGTCCAAGTCTTTGTCTTCATTAAATAACTCCTCAGTTCAAATTAACACAACAGAAAATGAAAACTCAAATTATCATACATTTAATCTGAAAGGATTTATCTTAATGAAAGACGTTTGGACAAAAAATATAAATATATATATATATATATAAATACATATATATATATATATATATATGTATGTATATATATATATATATATATATATATACCACTCAGACTGTTCCGTATCTTTTGATCTCCCTTGCATCCTTAAATGGATCCTCAAGCATAGGCTCAAAGCTTGTCCTTACATTTTATACTGTTTGCGTAATGTTTTTAGTTTTCAACAACTTTTTTTCCTCTCCGAACTTTCGTTTTGTTTAATTCTATTACCTTTCGCTGGCTGCTTTGGGGGTGCTGTTGCATTCTTTTTCGAACCCTTGGCGGTCGGAACACCACAGAATTATGGACTGTGGTGTGTCTCTATCTGACGCCAAGAGTACAGACACAATCAGCCGTGTCTCCCTGATGAGTCCGATCCAGCGGACGAAAGGCCTCGGAGCAGGCGACACATATAGATCTGTCTTTTGGGAGGGACTGCGATATAGTTTTCTTCATGCAGCTAGTGAAGGGGTTTTCATATTTATGATATACATTTTCTCATTTATTTCATCTTCAATTTTTTTTTTTTTTTTCCCTCTCAATTTCTAATCTTTGCCTAATCATTACTATAATGATGGAAGAATTGTTAACCTGCACTTGTTTTTTCCCCCACTACTTAATTGTTCAGCATTATACTGTTTGGTCCAGTGGGTGATTGCATCTCTTACGAGATCCAAGGAAAGGTTGTTCTGCACAATTCTTAGCCACTGACAATGCTTGGGTTATTGAACAGCAGAGCTGACCACTCAGACTGTTCCATATCTTTTGATCTCCCTTGCATCCTTAAATGGATCCTCAAGCATAGGCTCAAAGATTGTCCCTTACATTTTATACTGTTTGCGTAATGTTTTTAGTTTTTCAACAACTTTTTCCTCTCCGAACTTTCGTTTTGTTTAATTCTATTACCTTTCGCTGGCTGCTTTGGGGGTTCTGTTGCATTCTTTTCGAACCCTTGGCGGTCGGAACACCACAGAATTATGGACTGTGGGTGTGTCTCTATCTGACGCCAAGAGTACAGACACAATCAGCCATGTCTCCCTTATGATACACATTTTCCCATTTATTTCATCTTCATTTTTTTTTTTTTTCCCCCTCTCAATTTCTAATCTTTGCCAAATCATTACTATAATGATGGAAGAATTGTTAACCTGCACTTGTTTTCCCCCACTACTTAATTGTTCAGCATTATATATATATATATATATATATATATATATATATCACTAAAAAATTAAAAATAAACACAGAAATAACAGCAATGCATAAACCACACATTTGACTTTACTGGAGGATATGGAACTAAGAAAGCTAACATTAACTGAAAGATACTGATGCATGCTGAAAAGGGATGATGCACAATTTTAAAAAACTATGAAACAACATTGCAGGATAAAACAAAAAAAATGGCAGAAAAGAAAATCACCACTTAAATGTATCAAAACCAACAAAACTGAAAATGAACATCAATGATGCAGCCTAATGTGGCACCGATATTTATCGTCACTTGTCATATATGAAGTACTTTAAAGTATTAATGCCTTTCCCCCTCTCACACACACACACACACACACACACACACACACATATACATATATATATATATATATACATATATATATATATATATATATATATATATATACACTCATGCAATCCTTCTTTACATATGAATGTTGCATAGACAAAAGTGTAAACAAAATAACTAACATAACCAGTCCTATAAAACTGTTTACAAAAACAAAAGCATTTTGTATGCCTCTAAACCATGTGATGAAGAGGCTAACATTTACAGTGAAATAAAAATCTGACTGTCTATTAGCAAACCGAAAAACTATCAAACCAAAAAAAAAAAAAAAGTTTTTGCCATTAAATGGAAATAATGTGACAGACCAAACCACTCCCAGGCATAATCTCTGTGACAAGAAAGGTGGCTACATCATAACAATTTCCAAGACAAGACAGGTGGTTACATCAGAACAATTTGTGAGCCAAGACAGGTGCTGACATCACAACAAGCTGTACCAAAACAAAGGAGTTACATCATGACAGTCTCTGCCAAGACAGGTACTGACATCACACCAATCTGTATCAAGACAGAGTTACATCACAACAATCTGTACCAGACAGAGGGTTACATCATGACAATCTCTGCCAAGACAGGTGCTGACATCACTACAATCTGTACCAAGACAGAGGGTTAAATCATGACAATCTCTGCCAAGACATGTGCTTAGAACTAACAGAAGACAGGACAGGTGCCTATATCACACCAATCTCTATGCCAAGACAGGTGTTTATTTTGTTACAATCTCTGTGCCACAACAGGTGCTGACATCACACCAATTTCTGTGCTAAGAGAGGTGATTACATCACAACAATGTCTGTGCCAAGACAGGTGGTTACTTCACAATAATCTCTTTGCCAAGACAGGTGCTTACATCACAAGATAGGTACCTAACTCACACCAATCTCTATGCCAAGACAGGTGCTAACATCACATCAACCTCTATACCAAGAAAGGTGCTGACATCACACCAATCTCTGAGCCAAGACAGGTGCTAATGTCACACCAATCTCTGAGCCAAGACAGGTACTGACATCACACTAATCTCTGTGTCAAGGAAGGTGCTAACATCACACTTATCTTTGTGTTAAAACAGATGCTGACATCACACCAATCTCTGCCATGAAAGGTGCCGACATCACACCAATTTCTGGGCCAAGAATGGTGCCAACATCACACCAATCTCTGTGTCAAGACAGGTGCAAACATCACACCAATTTCTGTGTCAAGACAGGTGCAAACATCACACCAATCTCTGTCAAGACAGGTACTAACATCACATCAATCTGTCAAGACAGGTGCTAACATCATACCAATCTCTGCCAAGACAGGTGCTAACATCACACCAATCTCTGTGTTAAAACAGGTGCTGACATCACACAAATCTCTGTTCCAAGACAGGTACTGATATCACACAAGTCTCTGTGGCAAGACTAGTGCTATGACAAACATTATCATGATAATTTACAAATCAACACTAAGACATCTAGCATCTAGCCTCTGAACCTTATTTTTTGTTTCTAGCCAACCATATCTGTGCTCAAGAATCCACCAATACCTGTGTCCAGTGGTGGGCATTATTCCACAAAGTTAACCCACAGACTTTTCAAATCAGCTGACACGTTAAATTCAAACACAGATCAGCACCAACAAACAAGCTGAGGAGGCTAGAGATGCATTTCAAGCAGCAAAAGCAGCGCAAGCCACGTACTAGACAGAGGCACTCACACACAGCAACAGCCAATCCATAACTGCCAACTTTCTGTTGTAGGATGTTTGAGAACCAGAGGATAAAGTTGGTTCAGTTAAGATTTAGCATATACCCCTACCAAACTTGATATGGCAGACACAGATGACCACTCCCAGAAAGTCAGGGGAAGTGAATCATATACTACTGTTACTACTCTTGCATCTCAAGAACAACACGTACACAGGGGCATGAAAAATGGCCAATTTTGATGGTGAGCTTCAAAAGGATTTAAAGTTGCAAAGACCAACAGCTAACTTGGTGCTGCTCTAACACAGAGCCTACCAGGCTTAGCAACATGAGATGAAGAGGAAAGGATGTGGCCTCTTCATTGACAGCTTTTCAGTTTTTCCCATTCTGAAGTGTTCATTACAGGACAGGCATCTTTTACCATATAGTAAATGCTATCATTCACAGCTTGGCCCTTTTTGCTCTATTCTTTCCAAAAAGGACCCTACAACGCACCCTTTTTTTTCCCATATGCTCTTTACCTGATTTGTTTATGAAGGCATGGATATTCTTAAAAAAAAAAAAAAATTGGCAGCTATGGCAAACTAACTCTGCATGAGTGTCACATTTCTGTGTTACCACTTTCTACGACTAATTACTGTTTGCTGGTTGCAAAGTGAAATGACTGCAGGCAGGCGGAAATCTAAACAAATCTTAAATAAATGTCAGCGAACCACCCAGAGAAACATGGACAAATGAGTCACAAGACAACACACAACGCGGTTCGACCTCTTAGGTCTTCCTCAGGTGAAACAAACACGAACAAAATAATGAAAATGCACTTAGTTTTGATTGCTCAGATTGCTTCTGAGTTCAGCGCAAGGAAGAAGGCGTTGAATGAGAACGAGGCTGTCAGAAGGGAAATAATGTGCGAGTCAAAGTCGTAATGATGATAATATTGATAATTGTGTGCGTGTGTGTGTGTGTGTGTGTATGCATATATGTGAGGTAAGTAGCATCGGCTCCTGATGAAGCCTTTTGGCGAAAGCTTGGATAAAAAATGAACTCTGTGGGCAGTGTTGACAACTTATTGTTTATCTATATCTATCTATATATATATATATATATATATATATGTGTGTGTGTGTGTGTGTGTGTGTGTGTGTGTGTGTGTGTGTGTTCGTTCGTTCTTTAATTTAATGTCTATCCACTTTATAGTGATCTCAGACAAAAACAGGAGACAAACGAACAGGCAAACAAAGACAAAAAAAAAAAAAAAAAAAAAAAAAAGAAAAAGTAAAGGGACCAGTGTATGTGTATGTGTGTGTATGTGTGTGTGTGTGTGTGTGTGTGTGGGGGGGGGGGGGGGGGGGGGGGGGCATAAATGTATGTGTTGTTTTAAAAAATGTCATTAAAAGTGTATGGAGTGTCGAGGTAGTGTAGTATGCTAATCTTTGCATGCATAGTCTATCTAAACAATGAAATACCAATAAGTGACAATCACTTAACCCATTCTAATCTACCGGCACAACAGTAAACTACTTTAGCCTGGATTCATATCTGAACATTTTTAAAAAGAAACAAAATATTTTTAACAAATTGACATAATAAGAGAACAAATCACACAAATAACTCGAGAATCAAAGTAAATGTCCTACTGGACTCTTAACAATTGCTTTAACAGCTTCTATAGCCTTCGCTTTGTTCCCAAAAATGTCCCAAAAATTTGCGATTGATGGGTTCAAACTTAATAACCAAGTAGGTAAATATTTTTTAGTATTTCTGCAAAGAAAGATGACATGTAATGGAGTAATATTTTGGCCACAAATGCAGATGGCATTTTTACAATATTTTGTTTTGTATGCACACACACACATCCTTCCCATAACTTATATCTTCTGTTTCCTTTCTGTTCTTCCTGTCCTCCCCTCTCTCTCCTCCAGTTGGTTGTTGTTGTCGTTGTATACCTATATATATATAGATGCCAACTTTTAAAACTGAATTTTACTTATTTGTTTATCTAATCAGTATACCTTTACTACAACTTCATAACTAGTATTACAAATGTCATATTTACTACTTTCATTAATGTAATCATTATTCTTTAAAATATTTCTAACATTTCAGCTTACCACTTTTCTTGCCTCCTATAGCATCACTACAATTACTGTAGAGTTACAATCACAATTATTAACAAAACTATTACTGTAATTATTAATATACCTATTGGATTCCATCCTTCCCATAACTTATATCTTCTGTTTCCTTTCTGTTCTTCCTGTCCTCCCCTCTCTCTCCTCCCCTTTGTTGTTGTTGTTGTTGTTGTTTTTTTTTGTTTGTTTGTTTTCCTCCTTACTATCAGAATTTATACCTTTAGTACCATAAATATATAACATTGTTATTTTTATTTTTATTTTTATTTTATGTTCATGTATTTATTCTAATACCATTATTTTTCAATTTTTTATTTATGCATTATTATTCATCATTATCATATATTTCTTTTTAATGTTTCATTTAATTATTTATTTGATTGTATTTTCTAAATATAATTCTGTATCGTGCTTTTATTACCTTAACCTTCACTATCGTTGTTAGTAGTACCATTCAGTAATAATATTGCTAGTAGTATTGATACTACCACCACTAGTATTGACATCACCATCGCCTTCGCCTCTGATACTGTTGCCACGGCAACCCTGCTGTTTAAGAATCCTCTAACCCACTCTCCTTTCTCCCATACCAATACTTATTGACACCAAGATTGGTAGTAATCTTGTCTTAATTTTTTTTTTTTTTTTTTTTTTTTTTTTTTTTTTTTTTTAATATTTTGACCATTATTAGTATTCCTATCAGTAATATTATTATCATCATTACGACTTTGACTCACACATTATTTCTCTTCTGACAGCCTCGTTCTCATTCAACGCCTTCTTCCTTGTGCTGAACTCAGAAGCAATCTGAAGCGATCAAAGCTAAGTGCATTTTCGTTATTTTCTTTTCTTCGTCTTTGTTTCACCTGAGGAAGACCTAAGAGGTCAAACCGCGTTGTATGTTGTCTTGTGACTCGTTTGTCCATGTTTCTCTGGGCGGTTCGCTGACATTTATTTAAGATTTACTGTTTGCTGGTTTGTCTGGCAGTTCAATATAAACAAAGTAAACAGGTGAGCTTACATTTTAAATGACTACACTGCTCAGCATCATAGACCACAAGCAAAATGAGATACTCTCCTTTACAGCTTTCAATCTGAGGTAAGCACCACTTTTAATGTGGTGTCCAGCTATGTCAAAGAACAAGTGTCCATCTTGAGCCATGTGATGCAGTTATGAGCACTCATCAATACAGGTCTGTAGAAATGACACTACTGCCTGCTTTTAAGTGGTAACAAAATATCCCCTATGTATTGAAGAACTTCAATGACCAAGTCATCCAAATGACTCAAGACAGAGGAAGGAGGCTCTAAAAGCACACAGCTTGAGAAGCCATGATAAAATAAAAAGCTAGCAATGCACTGACAGTGTCAGTTTGTATACAGGCTACTTTTTGTTTTTTTCTACCATACCTCTGAAAACAGCCTTCTAGGGAAACAACAAACAAGAAGATTGCAAGACAAGGCAAAAGATTCATTACACACAGGATACAGAATAAGTTTCAAATGTGTCTAAACACCTCTTCCCCCAACAAACAATGACTGCTGGATGCAGCAGCATGAACTCACTCCTGATAAATCAATCTAAAAAAACACAGCAGCAGGCAACAGCCCTAATCCCTCACGCAACCCTCAATCCTCCCTACCCAGCAGAGAAACATGCAGGTTGATGACTGCCTCCCTCATCATGTTGTGGCGCGTGGTCAAGGTGGCAGTGCCCAGGTGTGGGGTGATGATGCACTTGGGATTGCTCATCAGTGTGGTGGCTCGTGGGCAGGGGCTCTGGATCTGTCACATCTAGGGCAGCAGCCATGGGCCGCCCAGCCTTGAGGGCAGCATCCAGGTCATCATGGTCTACAATCACCCCACGGGCAGTATTGATCAGGATGGAGCCTTCCTTCATTTTGGCAAAGATGCTCTTGTTGAAAGCTGCAGCAGACCATGCAAGTTTTACAACATTGTAGTCCTCTACTTTGGAACTCGCTTCCATGAAAACTTTGGTTCCACTGAAAAACAGGATTAAGAAAAAAAATTTACATTTCAAAAATTCAATCACTAATCATGACTACATTAATAAATTCAACTATGTTGTTTCTATAACATTTCCCAAGTAAATCATCAGCTTCCTATAAACAATATTTCATACTGTTTGAGACCCGTTTGATCAGATTTAGAACTGACTGTGCTCTCAATACTGGGCTGAAACTGACACACAATCCAGCAACATGTTTACCATAGCCAAATTTATAACTGGCAATGTTGGCAAAAGGTTCTCAGATACTCTTGTTTCTCTGTTTGGTATACATATGCTTCTCAATGCACTGTGAATGTATGTGGCGAAGTTGGGGTGGCTTGGGTGGGGGTTAGGGCGGGGGGGGAAGGAGGGAGGGCAGGAAAGGGAGTTGTGGGGGGTGAAGGGGATAATTAGGTAGGTGCTGATATGAAGTAAACTTTCTCTCCATTTCACTTCGCTATTCGTGCATTTTGTTATTTTTTCCCACCATTTCATACGACAGTCTTTTTTCCCTTTGTGGAATAATTGTACTTTCCCTGAGCTGAAATGTGGGAGCCTGGAGAATGGGATGGGATGTGTATGTAAATTTTGTTGAAAGAATTTACTGAAGGCGCAATACAGACATTCATATGTAACTGGGCACAATAAGACATTTATGTCTAACTGGCTTATTATATATGCATTGCCTTTTATTTCATTCGATGGTTTCTATTTGAATGAATACACAGGGGTTTTTTTTTTCTTGTGTATAAGATATGTTGGGTGGTAGTGGTGGTGGTGATGGTAGTAGTATAGTAGTGGTACTGTTATTATTATTGATTGATGTTCCTATATCTCTTGTTGTCAAGTTGAAATTGTATACGTATTATGTGTACGACTGACAAATATGCCAATGCAGTATTGAAATCTCCAGCGCACACTGTCCTCTTTCAACCCATTTGTAAGCTCTGATTTGTTATTAATATAAAAAAAAAAAAACGCATGGGGAAAAAAAAAAGTTTTCTGTAGCCTGTGCCAACTTTGGTCTTATCATAAACACAAAGATGATGGAAGTTCTACAACAACCTGCACCAGGCAGACCCTACAATGAGCCTAACATCACAGTCAATGGTGCGACACTCGCTGCAGTCAGTAAATTCACCTGTCTTGGCAGTACACTGTCCCAGAATGTCACCATCGATGACGAAGTCAGCATCAGAATTGCAAAAGCAAGTTTAACCTTTGGCAGACTACACACCAATGTTTGGAAAAGAAGAGGCATCAGTCTAGAGACCAAGCTGAAGGTGTACAGAGCAGCTGTATTCGCACACTCCTCAATGCATGTGAAACGTGGACAGTGTACCAACAGCATGCCAAGAAGCTGAATCACTTCCACACAACCTGCCTCAGAAGATTGTTAAACATAAAATGGCAGGACAAAAGCCCAGACTCAGAGGTGCTCGACCAAGCAGGCCTGCCAAGCATCCACACAATCCTGGTGCTGTCAGCTTCGATGGGCAGGTCTTGCAGCTTGCATGCCAGACCACTGACTACCCAAGTGACTCTTGTATCATGAGCTGCACCAGGAAAGTGATCCCATGGAGGTCAGGAGAAACACTTCAAAAACACTTTCAAAACGTCCTTGAAAGCGCTTAACATCAACCCTGACACATGGGAGCAAACTGCTATGGATCAAGCTAGATTGCGCTACTCTATCCACAAAGGTGCCAATTTATGTAAAGAAAGGAGGACAGCTGCAGCGCAACAAAAAGATAGGCAAGGAAAGCCTGCGCCAGCAATCAACAGGTCTCCCACACTGCCTTGTCCAAGCTGTTACCCGCATATTCCGTGTACACATTGGCTTGAACAGCCACCTGAGAGTATCATCTCACCACACCTCACCCCAAGATGATTGAAGTGGTCCTCGTCGTTTTGTTGGGATGTACAACATATTTCAAAAATGTATCATAATCAATCTGTAAAGTTCTCCAAGTGATTTTATGTTGTTACTTAATAGCACTACTGTGATATCAGTTGCTGCTGTTCATTTTGATTAGTAATGATGTGTCAATGTATCTGTGAATCGTATGTACAAGTAACTTTGTCCTACCCACTACCCCTTCCACGCTACTTCCATGCTACTACTCCCCTCAACCTGCCCTTCTTCCCAACCCAACACTTTCTTTCTACCTTCAAAATCACTCCTTTTCATGAATAAGAATCTTGAGAGGGACGTGCTCTTAAAAGTGACCGAACGAATAATTCTATTCTTATAATATTACCTCATGCTAACAATGATGACAATCAAATAATTCTATTCTAATCATATGACCTCATGTTAACACTGACGACAAAGTAACTGGGACAAATCTTTCCTACATTAGCTGTTTCACTGCTGACCATTCTGCATATATTCCCAGTGCCACCACTTTTTCCTGAAACACCAATTCATGCCAGACTACATGAAAGGCGATTATCTCTGGAACCAGACAAGTAATTCCTTGGCCTACGCTGGCCTTGAGGTTATTCTAATATTTGTCCAATTTTTTATGTTTCTTGCTCTTCCAGTAAGTCTGAATGTGCGGCCACTTCCTCTCTTGATGTTGAGCTCTGAAAGATGGTCTAGTAGCTTTGATCTTGTTTGATGAGGTGGCTCTTTAAACTTCTCATCACATTAAAATGGCCAATTGTAATCCAGTTCTTATCATTGCCTCACCTGCTCTCTTATTTCCTTTGACACCTGCATGTCCTGGGCAGTACATCCATATGAGTCTCTCCAATGAACGGCTGCACATTATTTCATGCCAAGCAGGGCTTCCCATTACATTTCCGCTTTTTGGAGCAGGTTTATGGAGTCAGTCAGTTTGATGGCTTGTTGAGTTCTAAACTGGTTTGTGAATGACAGCCAGTGGAATGCCTGTGTCACTGCTTCTACTTCCATTGTAAGACTTGAAGGTGTTACTATGTATGCAGTTATTCTGCTTCACTCTGAATCTCCAGCCTGATTTACATTTGGTGATGGAACTATCAGTGTATATAACAGTATCTTCTTTTGTGCCAAGGTTCTCCACCTGCACCTGAATTCAGTGTTAATTTTGCCTTCTGGTCATTCTCGGCAATGTTTTCCAAGCTCTGGAGCGATGTCACCCTGGTAGAGGTGTTTGAAGTGGTCTGGATACTTTTCCCATTCCTTCTTTTCTCCGAGTTCTGATAACTGGTTCACAAGCTGTCTGTTGTCTTCTGCCTGACCCATCCATGATTTTCCATAGCCTAGACGAATGTGTTTCATTTCTTGACTGCTGTATGTAGTGGGCTTGGGAGATTTTCAACTGCTCTAAAATAATGCTTTCACCTGTTCCAGCTTGTGTCTGACCTGCAATGGAGGAAGATTTAGCAGATATCGCAAGTTTCAATTGGTGTGTTGTTCGTAATTTTGAAGATCAGTCTCACTGCTTCATTTTAAAATCTTTATAATTCAAGAAGATTACACTTACATAGTGTTTAAGCCCTAATGTATAATCAATCATACTGAATACCACTGTGTGATACAGTCTGCATAGATGGCACTGTTTAGTGCTGTCATTGCTTTCATGGCAGACAAGCCCTCTTTGAATTTAAGGACAATACTCTCAACATGTGTTTTGTAAAGCAAAGGTCAGGATTCTACCAAAGCTTATACCCAAACAGTACAGGTTGTCAGTTGATTCCATTTGTATCCCACTGAAGGAATCTGGTGATGGTAATTGTCCTGATGTCTTCTTGTTGAGATGCAGACCCATGTCTGGGCTTTTGTTGGTTGATGGACCATCCAGTTTCTTACACACACTGAGCAACGTTGTTCAACTGCTGCTGAACTGTTTTCATTCTTCATTCTTTCTTGAGCATTCTTTGATGTTTCCTAGATCAGTTCGTCATCCACTAGAGTAAACACTCAAGCAATCCGTTTCTAATGAAGTTTGCAAGATCTTTAGTGCAAAAATTGTACAAAACTAGGCAGAGTAGAATCCCAAAGAGAATTTATGAGGCTCAGACATCTGATCTCCAAATCATAGGATGATGTTTACTGCTGAAGTGCTGCTGCAATCCATCATGTAAGTGTCCTGCTGACTCCATAGTCATGGAGTAGCCCTATGAGAAGAAAGAACTGGACTTTGTTGTAAGCGTCTTTGTTGTAAGCGTCTTCCAAGTCTATTGCAACTGCGTGTATCTTCCTTTCTTTGGAATCCTTCATATACTTCACAGGCAAAAGTGGCTGCATTTTCTCAGGTACTTTTACCTCTTCTGCAGCTTCCTTGTTTTCACACACACACACACACACACACACACACACACACACACACACATGCGCACTGCACACACACACACACACACACACACACACACACACACACACACACACACACACATGTGGGCTTATGCCAAACCATCTATGCACACATATACAGACACACATTTGCTCTCAGCACAAGCACCTACAATCTTAACAGTGGTACAATGTTAGGTCTGACCAGCATGTTAGGCTAATGCACAGGTCAGACATCTAAGTCGTTGCTATGAGACCCTCTTCTTAATTAAGCTCTCTCATTTCAGTCATGAATTCAATTTATCATCAGCTTTAAACTGTGCACAGTATAGTCTCAAAACTACGTAGATGTGGTGTAACATACATGGACTAGTCTGCATGGAGTGACACCTCCTTGACAAAACTGAAATTGAATGGAAAGTTACTAACATTGCCTCAACTGCTGTCACCAATACACTCAAGTAAATGTATAATCTATTCACCTTCAAACAAGCTTAAGTTATGTCTTTGTCCAAATGGCAACTCTGCAGTCCTTCTAACTACTGAACTATATCAAAACTATCTTCTGTCAAAACCACTTCAAAAGTATGTTCAAACATTCATATCATATTTTAAGTATTATGATTTGAATCATGTAAACTAGTCAAGCTTTCAAGAAAATCACTCTTGCCATGCATCTCTAATACAGCTTTTTTTTTTTTCAATTGTTGACTATCTACTGAATATAAACGATATGAAATTACTAAAGCACATGACATTATCAATCATTCCCCTCTCATAAAAAAGCTTACAAATTACAAAATGCAAAACAAAATTTGAATTCTAGTAGATCTTTCCTCACCGACTGTCAACAACTTGTTAAATTAAGTTCCAGGTCAGAGCTACTTTCTTTGGAATGTAGTGTTCCTCATGAACACAACAAGCACATGCATAACCATGACTGAAACAAGCAGAATGATGGATATCGTTAAGATGCTTCTCGTAGTTCCAGCAATTCCATGCAAAAAAAAAAAGTCAATGAATCATAATATCCCTAACTCTGAAATCGACATTTTGGGCAATAAAATTCATCTTATAAATTTTTCATTTTCTTAAAAATCAATCTGTGATCACTTACAAACAATTATTTTATATACCAATAACAAGTTAAAGTTTGTCAAGATACCAGCCGCCGTGGCGAAGTGGTTAGCGTCGCGGACTCCCGGCTGGGAGGTCGTGGGTTCGAATCCCATCAGAAGTCATGTGGGTTTTTCTGCCCCCGACCGGCTCCTACCCAGAGTTGAGTTTGCTGCGGGCTCAGTTGGGAAGACTGGGACCACACAGTCGAGTTTCATCCACTTAATGGATGCGTTTCTGTGAGTGTTGCTCAAATTTCCTGACCAACACTGCAGGTGTCTGTATCTCTCGGGCCTGGTTGAACCCGGGATATATTATATGAAAGGAAGCGTAGAATACAGCCCTGTCATGTAGTCTCAGACCGAAATGGAAATCCGTAGCATCATCTTAATCATCCTCATTCTCATCGATCAGCATTAAAAAAAAAAAAAGTCTCAAATTCTGTGGCCCTTCATGCCCTGCTCTCATGGTGACCTCAGTTTTGGTGTCCTCTCCACGTCTGTGGCCTTAATTTGGTTCCGTCCGGGTCACCGGTATCGGCGAGTCCATGGGGGACTGTCGTTGGACAGACGTGGTGGCGCCCTCCGGAGGGAGAGCTCACTCACGCCGGCTCCGCGACTAAGCAATTATTGTCGTCAGTAGGGGGCTTAGTAGGTGGTGTCCTGCGTATGTTAGATCAGAACAGGCGCCACTGAACACCACTGAAATGACTCGGCAGCAATGCAGTGTCTCCTCCGGTGGGTCGCCTCTTGACGACTTGATATTGACTGCTCCCTGTGGATTGCCGGTGCCGGGGCTGCGGCGGTGCCAGCTGGGCTGTGGCTGTGGACGGGGTGTCGGAATGAGCGGCGTGGGTGCACTGCCTCTGAGGTGGCGCAGAGGTTGGGACAGCAAAAAAAAAAAAAAAAAAAAAAAAAAAGTTTGTCAAGATTAGGCTAGCAATGCCATTTCTACCAAACGAAGTGGAGATACAAAATAATTTCATACATGACAGAGACCAGTGAAAAAGGGGAGAGAGTGTGGGGGTGGAGCTGGGGATGGCAGAAGCAGTGAGTAGAAGTCGGTTTATTGTGCATAAGGGTGCTGATGAAATAAGTGGCCAGTGTGCTCAAAAGTGAGCACTTGCTAAGTATGCATTTGATGGTACGGTGTGTGTGTGTGTGTGTGTGTGTGTTTATGTGCACATGCATGACAGCATGTTTTTAACTGAATATACATGCCTCCGGTGTTCTAAATGACTAAACAGAGATTCTTCATGAGATCCACAGGTTTTATGAATCATTGTACAAAAAATATGGAGGACTGATCTAGTAAAGCTCATTGAAAATATTCCACATTAAGACCGTGACAAAGCAAATAATTTAGACAGAGAAATTAAACTGGTGGAGACATTATCGCATTAAAGAATGTGAAAAACAACAAAAGCCCTGGCACTGATAGTTTCACAACAGAATTTTTTAAGTATTTTTTGGAGCAGAATAGGTGTTTTTTGTTATCAGAGCTTTAAATGCCAGATTTTGAAGCAGGAAGCTTTCTTGTGTTCAAAAGGGAGTAATCGTATGCATACCAAAGGGAGATAAACCAAGACACTTCGTGAAGAATTGGAGACCAATCTTGTTATTAAATGTTGTATATAAAACAGGGTCATCGTATATAGCCAACCGTTGAAAACGTTAAAGTTGATCTCAGCAATGAGGATCAAACAGGTTTTATTAAGAGTAGATTCATAGGTTATAAGATTAGGCTCATTTATGACACAATTGCTTATTCAGAAGAACACAACTTACCAGGGCTTTTATCAAACACTGACTTTGAGAAAACATTCAATTCAGTGAGCTGGGGATTTTATGTTTAAAGTATTGAAACAATGAAAGCGTACGGTTTTCAACTGGGCTTCTGCAAAAGGGTTGAAACATTCTATAAAAATATTAACTCATGTGTCCTTGTAAATGGTCAAGTTTCTATTTGGTTTGAAGTAGACCACGGATGCATACAAGGTGACCCACCACTGCCATGCTTGTTTATATCATAAGTTGAAATTCAAGAATTAATGTTTCAGGAAAATATAAACATATGTGGAATATTATAGATACAGTCAAACATAAACTTTCTCAATATGCAGATGATACAGAACTTCTTTTAGCAGGTGACAAAAAATCATTTGAAACATGTATAAACGTACTGGAAATGTTTGGTCTATATCAGGGTTATATGATTCCTGGAAAAACTAGCCCTGTTTGGTTGGGGAGCTGTAAAAATCTGCTGTTTGTTACATGGACCACTTAGGTATGGAGTGGAACCCACAAAAATTGAAAATTCTCAGAATCTGGCTTACCAACGATTTGCAAAACTGTACACATATTAATTATTCAGAAAAATTAACGGACATGAAACATTGTTCAAGATTTGAGTGAGAAGACAACAAACTCCTTTGGGCAGGGTGGCAGTTTTAGAATCATTTATTTTACCCAAAAAACTTCTCTATTTGTGGATATTACTACCTAACCCACCAGACACTTTTTTCCGACTTTACAAATTTGTCTGGAAAAAAAAAAAAAAAAAAAAAGAAGAAAAAACAGACAAAATGATGAGAAAAAGCTGCACACATAAAAATATCCAAAATGGTGGTCTTGGAAACCAGACCTCTGTAAAGACAGTATTACACATATGTGTTTTTAATTCTATGGTCATATATAACATTTTTGGAAATGCTGGGGGGGTTTCATGAAAAAAATGTATGTGTGCATTTAATTGGCAGATAACTGAAACCATTAGCCATAGCTGGAGAGTTGCGGGTGGGTTGGTGAAGAAGGACTTGGAATATTTTTCTCTCTACTAAACAAACAAGTCATTTACATAAATAAGCCATAAATGCAGTCAGCTTAAAGCTAATTCCTTGACAGGGGAATCATTATAAAAACTTAAACATTCTTCCATTTAAATATAGATTTCTTTTAAACAAATATTAGTAAAAATGTAGCTAACAGAACAACTAGAAAGAAAATTATTCCAATCTTTGTTAATGATTAAAACAGACATGCACACAAACTTTCCTTTCTTAGACACCATAACAATGTCACCAAATCTAGCTTAACATATTCTAGAGGAACAACATGAAAAATTTTACATTATTCAAAATGAAAAATGAGTATTTTGAAGTCCTTGTTGAAACTAAAAACACACAAGCTTTTCCAGTCTTAGACCCCTCAGCAGGCAACAGTGAACAGTCAACACAAGGAAAAACATTTAAGTGAACATCAAAAGAACATAAAGGATAACTCAACAAATGACATTAAACAAAGTGATGTCATAACAGTATGATGTAAATCTTTTCCCCTGGTAGGGCTGCATAATGCAAAGGTTTGCTACATGTTTTAAGTCTGTTAGGTTTCTGCTAACAGCCTCCCTATGAATTTCTTCTCAAGACTGGCACAGCCTTTTAAACTTGAATAAAGTCAGATAAATACAAAGACGAACAATCTAATAGTGGGGGAAAAAACAAGTGCAAGCCAACAACTCAACTGTCTTCATAGTAATGACTTGGCAATGATTTGGACTTGGGGGTGGGGGGTGGGAGGTTGAAGATGGAGAAAACTGGGAACATGAAATTAAGAAAATATATTACAGATATGAAAACTCTTCACTAGCAACATGAGGGAACCATCGTAATCCCTTTCGAAGGCAGATCTATTTGTATTGCTGCTCTGAGGCCTTTCGTCCACTGGATTGGAGCTCATCAGGAAGACACGGCTGGTTGAGTCTGTGCTCCTGGCATCAAATAGAGACACACCATGGTCCATAATACTGTGGTGTTCTCACCACCAAGGGTTCAAAAAAAGAATCCAACAGCAACCCCAAAAGCAGCCAGCGAAGGGTAGTAAATGATACCAAACGAAAGTGTGGGGAATAAAAAAAAGTTGCTGAAAAACTAAAGACATTATGCAAACAGTATAAAATGCAGGGGACAATCTTTGAGCCTACGTTTGAGGATCCACCAAGGATGCAAAGGAGATCAAAAGACAAACACAAAGACGGACAAAAACAAATAAAAATAACCTCGATTTAATCGAAACGAAATTGAAAATGAAATGAGGCAGGGTGCAGTAGACAATAAACAGTAAACAAGTAGGGTAACTCTTGCTCCCATTAAGAAAACCTTACACAGAGCAACTTTTATTCAAGACTGGCACAGCCATGATGGTTCGGTTCCCTCATGCAGCTAGTGATGAGTTTTCATATCTATAATATATTTCTTAATTTCATGTTCCCAGTTTCTTTATGTTCAACCCCCCCCCCCCCCCCCCCCCCCCCCCCAAATTAGGTCCAAATCTTTGCCAAGTCATTACTATGAAGACAGTTGTGTTGGTGGCCTGCACTTGTTTTTTCCCCACTATTAGATTGTTCGTCTTTGTATTTATCTGACTTTATTCAAGTTTAAAAGGCTGTGCCAATCTTGAATAAAAGTTACTCAGTGTTAGGTTTTCTTATGGGAGCAAGAGTTACCCTACTTGTTTACTGTTTATTGTCTACTGTTCCCTGCCTCATTTCATTTTCAATAATAGATGAACAGTTTTTTACAAACCCATCACATCTCAAACTACCAAAGAAGATACCCAACTGGTGAGGAAAACCATCCAAACAGCAGTGAAAAACGAAAAAACTGCCATCTGAAGCGGAAAACCTCACTGTGAAAAACCAAAAGAACCTCACTCTTACATCCTTCCAAAAATGCATCAAGAAAACAACCCTGGTAGGCCAGTAGTATCAACTTGTTCGTGCACAACCAAACTCATCTCATCTTTCCTTGACTCTGTCCTACAGCCTATTACAACCTCCCTCCCTAGCTATGTGAAAGCGACAAACCATGCCCTCAACATACTGGACTCATTTGATTTCAACCTCAATTCCAGCCACAGAAATATTTTCACAATGGATATCTCATCTCTTTACACAACAGAGGACTGATGGCTATGCAACACTACTTGAACCTCTACCAAAAAGAGTATGACAACACAACATTGCTCGATTAGCTGAACTAGTGCTGAACTCTTTCAACTTCCAAGATGAGCATTTCAAACAACAAAAGGGAGTGGCAATGGGGACCAAAATGGGTCCATCACATGCATGCCTTTTTGTTGGACATTTTGAGGAGCAAGTGCTGAAGAGCTACGCAGGACCACTCCCTGAACTGTTCTACCAGTACATTGATGACTGCTTTGGAGCTTCATCACTACCACGAGCAGATGTTGAAAGGTTCATCAAGTTTATCTCTGAATTTGATCCAGACTTTAGGTTCACATCCGAAGTCTCAGACGACACACCACATCTTTCCTTGACATCAATGCATCCGATTCCTCCAACAGCACCAAAGTGAAAACTTCGGTTTTCTACAAGCCCACTGATGCGCACAACTATCTGCAGTTTTCTTCCAGCCATCCACCACATAATGATGCACAGCATCCCTTCCTCACAGTCTCATCGTTTACGCCAGCTATGAAGTGAGGAAATTGACTTCAAAACCAGACTGAGAGGATGTCAACCTTCTTTGAACAGAAAGGTTACCCAAAAGGTGTCATCAAAAATGAAGCTGAAAAAAAGCCTCAACACTTCATGCCAAGATGCCCTAGCACCAAAATCTCACTCAAGTCCATCAGACCACCCAATTCTGACAACCCACACACCATCCCCACAACATCCCTATCAAAAACATTCTTCTGCGGAAATTTTTTTGCATTCTTTGCGGAAATTTTCAATTTTGCTCACCCCTTTCTAAAAAAGCGTTTGCATCCCCCCCCCTCCCCCCCCCCCCAGCCCCTCCTCCATGTAGCATACAAAAGAGACACAAACCTCCATGATCATCTTGTGCATGCAAGTTTGCCTTCCACCTCTAGCACAGCCCCACTTCCAGGAACCCATCCTTGCAACACTCCTTAATGCAATTGCTGCCCATCATCAACTCGGCCACTACCATCACTGGCCCTCATGACTCATTCACTGTTCATCATCACTTCACCTGCAAATTGTCTGGCATCATCTACATCATCATCTGCCGCCTTTGTCTAATGTTGTACGTGGATGAATCATGCTTGCTTGCTGGGCAAACAGAAGAACACCTCCGATCTATCCATCTATATGACACTACAGTTGGCAACCATTCCCACAAAAATAACCATTCCCATTGACAACTTCTCTGTATGTGCCATCTGGAAAAATGGGCAGACATCTCCGAAAATTCACAGAATCCCATGTCATCCAAAATTTGGAACCTTTCAACCCCTGGGCATAAATGTGAAAACATCACACTTTTTACTTTTTGTGGTTTACTGTGAACCTCATTTTACTGTTTACATTAGGATACTACGAAGAAGAGAAATTGGAATATAGTGGTGGGAGGGGGGAGGGGTTGGGGCGGGGGGGGGGGGGGGGGGGGGGGATAGTGTTTCATCATACTATTATGACATCACTTTGTTTGATGTCATTTGCTCTTTTATGTTTCTTTTTCGTCACTTTGATATTTTTCCCTTGTGTTGACTGTTTACTGTTGCCTGATGAAGGGTCTAAGACCGGAAAGTTTCGTGTTTTTAGTTTCAACAAGGACTTCAAAGCACTCATTTTTAATTTTGTCATTATTAAGTCTAGCAGTCTAGCAGTCATTTTATATGTTAACTTTATTCTTTAAAATCATGTCCACTGAAACCAGCATTTAGAAAAGTACTGAAAGAGAATTTTTCTGTCTGTTGCCATCTCTCTGTCCCTACCTCTGTCTTTCAGTTTTTCTGTCTGTCTATATGTTTGTCTTTCTGTCATTTCTTTAAGGTCTAGACATGCCCTATCTGATTTTTCATGTTTTACAGAATGTTAGATGGCATTATGAATGTGATTCTGATATTGTCAGACCTTTTCAGTGCTCTGGTTACTTTGTATTTGGGGTTGCTTCGCATGCCTTATTTTGTAGTAGTTTTTTTTTTTTTCTTCTTTATCATTGTGATTGACATTACTATTATTTGTGATAGGACAGGAGACAAAAAAAAAGTCATAAGGCTCATTTTTTAACCCTCAATAAAGATAATTCTGACTTGACAACATTCTGATGTTATTTCAGAATATCTCAATATCATGTACTGCAGTGTACCCTGCTTGGGTGCGCATGTAATTGTGTGTATACACAAGTGTGTATACATGTGTGTGCCTCTGTGTGTGTGTGTGTGTGTGTGTGTGTGTGTGTGTGTGTGTGTGTGCTTGTGTGTGTGTGTTGTGCGCACATGCATGCACGTATGTGTTATGCTTCTTGTTAAAACTAACATATAATCATAGCATATACTGAGTCTTTAACATCTTAAACTTCCAAGTTACTTTAATCCCGTGCGTGCATGCGTGCGTGGTGTGTGTGTGTGTGGGCAAGCGTGTGTGTGCGTGCGAGCGTGTATGCATGCATGTGCGTGTGTACAACAAATTGCCATCAACCCACAAATCCATGTCATATTAAAGAAAAGAAATGACGACACAGCTATAAAGTGTCCATGGCAATG
>JADBJO010001749.1:156733-184233 GCA_016801955.1 Conus betulinus
TGCACCGACATTCAGCTGAATATTTCACTATCTAACAGAAAGCACTGGGGAGATTCTCAATGTGTAAGCCTCTCGGGTCTGATATTTCATGGCACTTGCCTCTTTGAGGTGTTACAGCCTTGTACAATTTCATAGTCTGTATCACAATTGCGAAGGTTAAACTTGATGATTTTTTTTTTTAAAACTGAAATGCTGCGGGGGGCCAGGGGCTACACAAGCCCCGTGGAATATACGGGCAGTGTTCCTATTCAGGAGTCAGGGGAGTAAGATAAGATAAGATAATGTTGCTTATAGCCCAGCCGACCGAGGGCCATATCAGGGCTGTCACCACGTTAAAATCAACTCACAAGTCATTCATCCACACAATTCTTTAAAAGACATCGTCTAAAATCTCATCCAAAACTTTGTTAAAAATCTTTCCACTGTAAAATCTCAGATTCGATGAAAAATGTTAATCTCTTTCAAGAACTCGAAGATCGCGTCAGGCGGAACATCTCTGAACAAGGTTTTCATGGAATCTGCTGTAAAATGTTTGAGTCTCACATCGTGCAAATCCCAACACTCTAAAAGAATATGTTTCATTGTGAGTGGCACATGACACGGAATGCACCAAGGAGCTTCTTCACTCTTTAAAAGGTAGGAATGGGTAAAATAGGAATGGCCGGTGTGCAGCCAGCACAGAACTGTTTCTTCTTTACGACCACCAGATGAAGATGAGAGGAACTCTTTAGGTTGGACGGATCTGAAAGAGTTTGTTATTTGTCTGTGTATTCCAGTTCTCCTGCCAGAGGTCTCTGACAAACGTTAATTTTGGGTTTCAGATCTGAGCAGGGGATAGGTGTGTTTGACAGTTTCTCTCGTACGGCATTCTTGGCCAAACGATCAACCATTTCGTTCCTTCCAATACCAACATGACCAGGAACCCAAGCCAAAGAATGTTGTGTAACCTTCTACTTTCAACTTGGTAAAAAGTTCAAAAAAGTGTAAAAGTTCGGGGGGTGCTGAAGGTGCGGCCAGCTATGGCCTCCAAAGCTGACAGTGAATCCGACAGAACCAGAAAGTCCCTCTTCGTAGATTGGGATTATCCGTAGTGCCAGAACCAGAGCTGTAACTTCAGCAGAGTAAGCAGAAGCGTCTGAAGGAATATGTTCTAACAGTATTTGAGAAGGAGCACCAGGGCAGTAGGCTGCACAGGCCACTCCATCTTCAGACTTGGAACCGTCAGTGAAAATTTTCTGATAGGATGAGAATTTCGAACAGAGGTCAGCATACAAAGCCTTGTATGCCAGAGAGAGTGGACTCTTTGCGAAAAGCTGCAAGATCAAAACGAATCTCTGGTGTGAAAAAGGTCCACGGAGGCTCATCTGGAAACTTGGAAAAATCGGACACAACTCCTAGGTCTAGACCTGCATTCCGTGCGTGAGGCTGCATACGAAGACCAAACGACGGAATACAGTTAGGGTTGTTTTCAAATTTGCTTTGAAACTGAGGGTCAAAGACACAGTCATAGGCAGGGTTTTCAGGTTCCGAGAACAGTCTGATATAGTAATTCAAAGACAGTTTCAGCCTGCGGTTGGACAGTGAAGGTTCACCTGCCTCTGCGTACAGGCTGTACACAGGGGTGGTGCGGAATGCTCCAAGACAGAGACGAAGCCCTTGATGGTGGATAGGGTCCAAGAGTTTTAGATACGACGGTCTGGCAGAGCCGTACACAGCAGCACAACCATAGTCCAGTTTGGAACGGACAAGGCTCTGTAGAGGTGCAGCAAAGTTTTCTTATCAGCGCCCCAGTCAGTGTGTGCTACGACCCGCAGAATATTCAGAGCTTTCTGGCAAGAGGTTTTGAGGTGTTTAATGTGGCTGAGAAAGTTGAGTTTTTGGTCAAAAATAACTCCAAGGAATTTGGCCTCTGTGACAGCTGGAATGGGAGATTTCCCTATTTTGATTTCAGGATCTGGAAAAAAAACTGACGAAAATTATGGAAGTGAATGCACTGTGTCTTCGTAGGAGAGAAAGTGAAGCCGTTTTTCATCTGCCCACTGATGAATTTTATCCACACAAAGCTGGAGCCTGCTGGCACTCGGATACAGGCTTCCAGTTGCATAGACAGCAAAATCATCCACAAACAATGAGCAGTCTGAACCCTGCTGAACTGACTTGACAATGTTGTTAATCTTGATGCTGAATAGGGCCGGAGACAGTATGCTCCCTTGTGGAACACCCAACTCCTGCTCATGAACATCAGAGAGAGTGGTGCCAACCCGGACCTGAAAACTGTCGGTCTGCAAAAAATTTTGATGAAAAGTGGAAGATGACCCCGAAAAAACCAAGATCATGGAGATCATGAAGAATTCCAGATTTCCAGGTGGTATCGTAGGCTTTCTCCAAGTCGAAGAATATAGCCACTGCGTGGTGTTTGTTCAGAAAGGCGTTCCGAAGCGTAGATTCCAGACGAATCAAATGGTCCACTGTAGTATGATGTTTATGGAAACCACACTGTTCTTTCGCCAGAAGGCCGTCGGTTTCAAGTTTCCACATGAGTCTAGCGTTGACCATTTTCTCCATCAGTTTACAGACACAGCTGGTCAAAGCTATGGGACGGTAGTTTGACGGGTTGGAGAGATCTTTTCCAGGTTTGGGAATAGGAATGATGAGGGCTTTTCGCCAAGATGGTGGAAAGAATCCAGTAGTCCATACATGGTTGTATACATGTAGCAGGATGTGCAGACCTTTTTGCGGAAGATGTTTCAAAAGTTTATAATGGATTTCATCTTTACCCGGAGAGGAATCGTTGCAAGAAAGTAAGGCGGATTTCAATTCATTTAAAGTGAAAGGAAGATTGTAGTCTTCCATGTTGTCTGACGAAAAGTTGCAGGGTGATTTTTCTTAAGGGCTTTGTTTTTGACAAAACTGGCTGACTTGTTAGAAGAGGAGGAATTCTTTTCAATGGTTGAAGCAAGCAGATTAGCAACTGCTTTTTTCTCTGTTATTAAAGAATCAGAAAACTTGAGGTGGTTCACAGTGGGGCAGGTGTTCTTCCCTTTAATTTTCTTGATGATTTTCCACAAATTTTTTTTCTTCGATGTTTTGGATGTGAGACTTGAGCAAAACTGTCTCCAAGATAATCGCTTACTGGTCTTATATATGTGTTTAGATTTGGCCCTCAGTTTCTGATGCGCTCGGACGTTGGGCATCGAGGGTCTGCAAGAGACCCTATGTTGAGCTCTTTTACGGGTTTTGTTAATTTCTTTGCACTCAGAATTGAACCAAGGAACTTTTGGCATTACTGGCTTCTTGGAAGATGTCTGGATGGTTGACTTTGCGCAATTCAGTATGAAATCTGAAAGACTTCCTGCCGGATTGTCACTTTGCAGGATCTTGTCCTCTTCCAGATCCATAAGAAACTTAGTGGCAAAGAGGTCCCAATCTGCTTTGTTGAAATTGAGGCGTTCTGGCAAAGACTCGCTCTCTGCATTCGTACACCGAAGCAACACAGGAAAGTGGTCACTACCATGCAGGTCCTCATCAACCTCCCAAACAAAATCCAAAAACAAAGATGGATCACAGACAGAAAGATCCAGACAAGATGTGGTGCCATTAGCGGAGTGAAAGTAAGTTGGTGATTTCCTATTCAAGACACACAGATCAAGCTCCGAAAAACACTTCCTCTAAAAGCAGACCCCGTGGTGAAGATCTCTCACTTCCCCATAGAGGAGAGTGGCCATTCAGATCACCCAACAGCAGGAAGGGTCGAGGAAGCTGCTCCAAGAGTGAAATGAAATGGTCCTGTTGGTGACGCAGATGTTTGGAGATAAGTACAAACTACAGATAGTAACTGTTTTGTGGAGAGTACCCGAGCTGCCACTGCCTGAAGCGGAGTCTGCAGAGCAACTGGGCTGTACAGAACAGAGTTGTGAATGAACAAGGCAACTCCACCAGAAGCACCATGTTCAACAGACTGTGCAGGTAGATTTAGAAAACTGTAGCCAGAAAGTGAAACATTTTTGTCAGACTTGAGAAGAGTTCTTGGAGGGCAATTAGCATCGGCCTAGCCTCACGGCACAACAGCTGCAATTCTTCATAATTGGAAGACAGTCCCCTGATATTCCAATGTATGACTGAATCCATTGTGGATGAGTCCATCATAAAAGAAATATGGTGAAGGAAAATAAATCTCGTAACTCTTCCTTTTATGCCATATCCACATCATCTGGATCCGAGAGAACTGCAAATCTGTTGAAATTTCTCTCCGCTTTTTTCTCTCGATCTGATAAAATTATTTGGCGTTTTCTTTTTAGGCGGCGACTTGGTCTTTCCTCCAGAACCGCCAGCTCCCTTGTTGACAGCTGTAGGGTGCCCTTTGGATTTTGAGGGGGTGGTCTTGTCTTGCACTTCAACCACTTCCACGCTCTGCCGCCCTGAAGTGCCTGTAGGTCTTTTGCCCCCTGTTGGTCTGGGGGCAGGAGTAGGCTTCGAAGACTGACTCGTATCTGAAGGCGATGACTGCTGGGTTCATCGCATGCAGTGGTTCTGCCTGAGGCTACAGACTTGGTTTCTGGCTCTCTCTCAGCAAACGAGGACTCCACCGTCTGCACTCCGATGCTGACTGTTGTTGGCTTCTTTACTGCAGCTGCAAACGAGAGCCCAGCAGTTGGTTGACTTTTCATAGCAATCTTTTTCGCCTCAAAAAACGGGATTCGCTGTTCAGTCTTTATCCTCTGAATTTCCTTTTCCTTTAACCAGTTTGGACAGGTCTTCGATGATGATGGGTGCTTGCCTCCACAGTTGGCACAGAGTGGTGGACTGTCACACACACCCTGGTGGACTGGCTGGCAGCAGGTACCACACACCTCTTCTTCCGTACATCTATCCCTCACATGGCCGTACCTCTGGCACTTGAAACAGCGCAGAGGTGATGGGATGTACAGCGACACTGAAACTCTCAGGTAGCCCACCGTAATCGACTCCGGGAGAGAAGTAGAGCAGAAGGTCAGGAAAAAGGGAGTCAGTCGGAACCCTGTCATTACTTTTATGTACAAGCACACGATGATGAACGTGGGTCACTCCTTGAGATGCCAGCTCTGACTTGATTTCAGCCTCCGACACTCCTCTCAAATCTCTGCACCGGATTACTCCCTTCGAAGAGTTGAGAGATTTGTGTGGAGACACTCTGATCGGTCGATCCACCAACGTTGTCGATTTTAACAGCATCTCTGAGTGCAGCTTGGAAGAGCACTCTCAACCAGAAGTGACCCATTCCTCAGTCTCTTGACGCTCTTTGAATTCCCGCTGAGGCCATTGATTCCCTTCGCAATCGCAAAAGGACTCAGGCCTGACAGAGGTCTATCCTCATCTGCTCCCTCCACAATCAGCCAGCTGGGCCAGAAGCCTAAAAGGACTCTCGTCTCATGTTCCGAATCCGTGTCCGTCTCTGTTTCTGAATCCTGCCTGTGTCTTTTTTTTGTTTTTGGTGCCATGGTGTATTCATTAGAATTCATCTCTCTTGATTCCCACCCGCCATCGAGTCCCAACAAGGGGGATTTTATACGGAATTCCAGTATATCTGGGCGCCAGGACTTCAAAAGAGATATACACAGGCCTGAAAGCATCCCTGCCACAGAAGCTCCCAAACCCGTTTGACCCGAGCCGCGCCGCCTTCTAGCCTGAGCTAGGGCATGCACGCGACCAGCCGCTTGATCGAAGTGGGCCACTTCGATCACCTGTCTAGGGGAAGTCCAGGCCAAAGAGGTGTGTTGACTTGATGCACCGCAGTCACATCAGCGGTCTCAACCTCCAGGATCCTATTCTCCCCCATCACAGGACGCACCGCATGGCAAACACAGTGGGCCTCGGAGAAGACCACAGAGAAAAGAAGAGTGTTGGAAAGAAGACTTGAAGGGGAGACAAAGATAGAAAGGCCAGACAGCATCTTCACTTTTCAGGCCTAGAGGCATTCTAAAAAAACTAGCCTATCTTCAGTATTGATGCCCCCGCCAGCAAAGCCTAAGGGATCACAGGACCACGCAAGCCCTCCGACCACGGCAAGGTTGCAACCCCCGGAGGGAGTCAGGGGAGTGTCTGCCTGAAGCTGAATACTTTTTAATAATTTAAAACAGTCTGAGGCATTTTCAGTGTTCATATGTGGCGATATTTTACATTTAACAAGTTCTTTTCTCAGAATTTTGCTGTCGAGTACTGTTTCTTTTGCTTCAAGCTGACAGACACCTGTCAGCCATAGAGCCATAGCCCAATTTAACACATCCATAGTCTAGCAGTTTGGTGGACTTGCGGATCAGAGCCCTGTAAAGATGAAGAAGGGTGGGATGGTTCTCCTGCCTCAGCATTTCGGAATTATCATCTAGAGTTTTAAGGTAAGCAGGTCTGGTAGAGCCATAGACAACACATCCATAGTCTAGTTTGGAGCGGATCAGACCGACCTGTAAAGATGAAGAAGGGTTTTTTTCTTATCAGTGCCCCACAATCCATGTGTGCTGCTGCAACTCTCAGAATGTTCAGAGCTTTTGATTCAAACATGCAGTTTTCAAGTATTGGATGTGACTTTAAAAAATCACTTTTTTATCAAAAAGAATACCCAGGAATTTCGCATCTTAACATGAACTGCACATCAGGCAATTAAAAAAAATTGCTGTCTCAGTATCTGCATCAATCATTTCTCTGAGAATTTTTGAAACCTTAATACTTTTATGTGTAGCCGGGATGCTAACAGTGTATATTTCTTGGTCACCCGTTGTAAACGAGATATTTTGTTCATGAGTTATCTTCCCCCTTACCTCCTTTGGTTGAAATCTCATTTTTTATTGTGTAAATTCCTTAAATCATGAATGAATACCTCAGAACCTACAAAAATTAATGTGTGTATTCATTACTATCGTGTTGAACTGAGAAGCCCATATTTTCCCTAAAACTGGGTGTTTCAGCCCAATTAATCTTGGCGCCATTTTGAATTGTCCGACGAACAAACCGTAAATAATTCCTGATTTCACAAAAAGTATGAGAGAATCCAAAGAATCCACGAATGCTCATTGAAAGTAAAGTCCATAAGCTCTCATTTCATATATCACATGCCTATGATCTTTTCTGTACAAGCTTGCGACTATACGAAATGACTGACGGCACCGGTCTCTTGAGCAAGTCTCCTTCTTTGTTCATTGTCAGAGTTTTTATCTAAATTGTTGTTTTATGAAATTCAGACTTCCCTGTCGAAATCTTTTTAATGACTGCGTTTCTATGACAGAAGCAACCAAAAATATATATAAATTATCATCCGATGGACCATTCAAAGGGAATAACATTTTATCGAAGATCGTGATGGAAAATAGTGTTAAGCAGACCGTGGACATAATCTGAAGCTTAGGAAAAGGTTTTGTGATAGTTCACTGCGCCAGCACTATTTTGCCTATAGAGTGGTGAATCCTTGGAACGAGCTCCCAGAGAAAGTGGTTAATGCACCATCTCTCGACAGCTTTAAGGCCAGTCTGGATAGTCATTGGGCAGACCGTAAATACATGGTTAGTCAAAAATTTCAGATTTCGGCGCTATCATCACCCACGCAAAAAAAAAAAAAAAAAAGTATATAGTGTAGGGATTACCAGTTTTGTTTGAAAAAGATCAGACTAAAGGCTTATAGCCTAATCCAGCCTGTAGCAGTATAGTATAGTATAGTATAGTGTTAGACGCACATGGCGACGGCCATGTGACAATAAAGCAAGTTGTGTTTTCTATCAAATTTTAAACACAAAGTTCTCCGCAGAGACAACATCTTGGATAATGAAATTTATATGTATAAAAAGAGCGAAATGCCAGCTTTTCATTCATTACGAAAATATTTCATGCTGTTAAGTATTTTTCATCGAAATAAAGGAAAATATGATGTAAACTCGTTAAAAGTGGCTTCATTCTTGGACTTTAATTGCCATAACTTTACACAACCACACAATTGTCAAATATGACTTATTGCATTTTATTCCTTGGGTTCTGAGGTTTTCATCAACGTCCAATATGTTTGGATACTTTGAATGGACAGCGAGCTAGACAACGCAGAAGCTGCGGCAGATAGCACAAATTTTGTCATCTGCTGTCTCGCGAGGCTCATCTTGCCTACGACACTGCATTGTCGGCTTTGCGGTCCGGGCATGCTGTATATATTTGTGGCTCGTGGGGGTGTCCCCGTGTGTCGTCCAGAGTGTTGCCTATTGTGGTCCCCGAGAGCGTGTCCTGAGAGAGTGTTCAGTGCGCTGAGTGCTGAAAGAGAGAGAAGTGCTCCAGGGCTATTTCCTGGTTTGAGCTTATTATGGATGAGAAATAAAAGAAGGAAAACTCCACGTCCTCTCTTGTGTCTTCTTGACTGGCTGCTGTCCCTTGGTACCTGCACTTCACCACCATCTGCCTGTCTTCACCTGCACACCCCTTACCCCTCCACACCATCACATATGTAAATCTGAAATGGCTGTCACTTTAGTCATTCTCACTTGGTGTGCATGAAACTAATACAGTTAACATCATTCTGCTGACTCTTGCAAAGGTACAGTAGCTTCTGGACAATATTGTAAGGTCAGCTCTCATTGATCTGTCAGCTCAGATGCCGTATTTGTCACTTTTTCCCCTTAAGTCTTCACTCCAGTAAAACTGTATGAAAACATCTCTTCAATCTTTCAACAACAACGAAAGTTTCAAAACAATAATCATACATGGGAAGAGAGGGATGGGCTAAATGGCAAGAAAAGGATCCTACAAGGCACTGTCATCAGCGTTGAAGAAAATAATTATGTCATCATTCTATCAATGGCATCGCTTAGAGTGAAGACAAACTGCCTGGATGAGACTTCTGCAAATCCGCTGGGCTCAATTGCAAATATTTCAGGCCAGTGAAAAAAACTTAAGTGGACTGGCGGAATTTGTTAGTCACTAGCTCAGTTGGCTAGTTAAAGATATAACACTTTTCCAATCCTAACAAATGTAAAACATGGGGAAACACTGCTGAGCGTATCTACAAGAACTAACGATTTCCCCAGCTGCTTGATTTCCCTTTCTGCTTGAATTCCAAGCTCACCTTCTAGAAGTCGTCTGGCCACCAGCAGGACCAATGTGACAGCAAATTCAGCAGCACAGTCAGAAGCAACGTCTTGGACCTTGCACACTCAATACCGCGTTTTTTACATTCAGTCATGTTGATGTGAGTCTCGCCCACTGACATCGTAGAAATTACTTTCAGCTGTGGTCCTGAAAATCAAAAAAAGACGTAGATTTAAAAAAAACCTAGCAGATTAAAAAAATATTACTTTGAATATTGACTAATAATCTTCAATCATCAATGTGAATTCAGAGGGAAAATATAAGCTATTACTCTCTTCTGCAGTAATGAAAAAGAAAACATACATCTTTTCTGGCATTCTCAATCCATTCAAACTATTTTGGGGAGATTTCCACACTGTAACATACAACACATGCGCACCACTGATTGTGAAGATGTGAAGAAACTGATGTTACTTCAGCAATCTATCTGTACTTTCTCTTCCCTGCTGGGCCAGTTCAATTTATCTGTACTTTCTCTTCCATGTTGGGCCAGTTTAATCTATCTGTACTTTCTCTTCCATGTTGGGCCAGTTTCTTGCCATATTTTGTTTCTAATTTAAATGATGGGTATATTTTAGTGTTGCATCCTTGAAGATGATTTCTTTCCTGCTTTACAATATTTACATACCTTTTGAGAGGGGAGAGAGAGAGGTTAGTATCCATATTCCTGTCATTCAAGACTCACGTTAATCCACACCTGATGCACTTACGTAGCCAGGTGCTAACAGTGTACATACTTCTTGGTTACACTTAGATGCACTTACATAGCAGGTGCTAACAGTGTACATACTTCTTGGTTACACTTGGTAGACAAAATGTTTTGTTCGAAAGTTACATTTCCCCTTACCTCCTTTGATTGATGATCAATTACTTTGTGTAAACTCTGTAAAATGTGAGTGCTTCAGGACCTACATAATTTTATGTACGTCACTGAAGTCACAAAAATTAATGAATCTCATTTGTTACAACTATACTGGACGGAAAGCCCCATATTTTCTCTACACTGGTATTTTGCACAATTAATCTTGCCCTTTTGAATCCTCCTCTGGCTTCAAACCTTGAAATCTTTCTTGATTTCACAAAAAGTATGAGAAAAACTGAAGAATCTGAAAACTTACATTAAAAGTAAAGTCCACAGACTCTCATTTCATATATTGCATATATCTAGAAAATTTTCTGCACAAGTTTGAGACTGTGAAATGACTGATGGTGCTGACCTCTCTTGAACAGTTGCCTTCTTCGTTCCACTCTTTGTCATTGTCGCAGTTTTGATCTGAACTGGCATTCTATGAAATTCAGACTTCCTGAACGAAGGCTTGTTAATGACTCCATTCTATGAAAAATACATCTGAAAACTATAGAAATTATTACCTGGCAGTCCGTTAAAAAATTCCTACTGGTTGTAACTTTCGGGGAACACCCGGCCGGTCCCACACCCGGATAAAGGAGGAGGGTTGGGCACACCCCATCCCGTAAAAACCAACTTGTTACAGAAATGCCAACAACAGACCAAGGAACTTCTACCCTGGGAGAGGAAAGGGTCCTCCTCAAGAGGACATATGACGCCGTGTAGTGAAAGCCGTGAGTAAACGGAAGCCACAAGGCCGACCCCCCTTCTATTGACTAGGGACCATCAAAGTCAGAACATGGAATGTGAGGACCATGTATGAGACGGGGGAAAAACATTACAAGTAGCAGCAGAAATGAAAAGCTACCACCTCACACTGCTCGGAATCAGCGAGACCCGTTGGACACAGTCAGGACAAAAGAGACTACTCAGCGGAGAGATGTTGCTGTATTCCGGACATGAAGAAGACAACACTCCCACACACAGAAGGCGTAGCACTCATGCTGTCTCAACCTGCTCTGCAAGCTCTGATAGCATGGGAAGCACACGGACCAAGAATCATTGCAGCATCCTTCAGAACTAAGAAGAAGAAGATCAAAATGAATGTCATCCAGTGCTATGCTCCAATCAATGACAGCGATGAAGAAGCAAAAGACTGCTTCTATGACAGACTGCAGGATGTCATAGCCAAGTACCAAGAGAGAGATGTCAACATCCTCATGGGCGATTTCAATGCCAAAATCGGACAAGACAACACCGGGTATGAAGAAGTGATGGGAAGACACAGACTGGGAGAGATAAATGAGAATGGCGTGAGATTTGCAGACTTCTGTGTGATGAACAACCTGGTCATTGGTGGCAGCATTTTCCCACACAGAAGAGTACACAAGGCCACCTGGGTATCACCGTATCTAATGACAGAAAATCAAATTGACCACATCTGTATGGCCAAGAAATTCAGGAGGTCCCTACAGGATGTAAAGGTGAGAAGAGGAGCGGACATTGCATCAGACCACCACCTACTGGTCACCAGGCTGAAGCCAAAACTGAAGAAGAACTGGATGAAACCAGCTACAAAGAGGCAGAAGTACAACCTCAGCCTACTGAAAGACCCAACAACTAGAGAAGATTTCAAGCTGTCCCTCACCAACAAATACCAAGTGCTACAAGAACTACTTGAGGAGAGGCTGATCTGGAGATCCACTGGCAAAAAGTGAAGGAGACACTCACATCAACCTGTCAGGAAGTAGTGGGCCTCAAGAGACACCAACAGAAAGATGGATATCAGCAGACACACTGCGCAAAATACAGGAGAGAAAGCAGAAGAAGGCAGCAGTAAACAACAGCTTAACAAGGGCAACAAAGGCCAAAGCACAAGAAAACTTCACAAAAGCCAACAGAGAAGTGAAGAATAGCGCAAGAGCAGATAAGCAGAAGTATGTTGACAGCCTGGGCAGAAGAAGCAGAGGGAAGCAGCAGCAGCCAGTAACAACATGAAGCAGCTGTGCGACACCTCCAAGAAACTATCAGAGAAGTACAGCAGACCTGAGCGACTAATCAAGGACAAGGTAGGAAACACTGTCCAGGGAACAGAGCAACAACAACTGAAAAGATGGGCAGAGCACTCTGAAGGGCTTCTGAACAGACCAGTCCCTCCAAATCCCCCTGACATCGATCCAGCCGACAGAGACCTAGACATCAACTGTGAGCAACCAACAGGAGAGGAGATCAGGAAAGCCATCAAGCTACTGAGGAGCGGCAAGGCAGCAGGACCAGACAACATCCCTGCAGAAGCACTCAAGGTAGACCTAGAAACAAATGTAGAGATGCTCTACCCTCTTTTTGGGAAGATTTTGGGAAGAAGAGAGGTACCAGAAGACTGGAAGGAGGGCTACCTCATCAAGTTACCCAAGAAAGGAGACCTCAGCAACTGCGCAAACTACAGAGGAATAGCGCTTCTGTCAGTGCCAGGAAAGGTCTTCAACAGGATCCTCCTGGACAAAACGAAATGTGCAGCTGACCCCCTCCTCCGAGACCAGCTTCCGCCAGAACAGATCATGCATCGACCAGATTGCCACCTTGCGTATCATCGTTAAGCAGTCTAGAGTGGAACTCATCGCTGTACATCAACTTTGTCGACTATGAGAAGGTGTTTGACAGCGCTGACTGCGAAACCCTCTGGAAGCTGCTACGCCGTTCTGGAGTGCCAACTAAGCTGGTCACCTTGATCAAGAACTATGAAGGAATGACTTGCCGCGTGGTCCATGGTGGACAGCTCACAGACAGCTTCGGTGTGAGGACTGGAGTCAGAAAAGGCTGCCTCCTGTCGCCTTTTCTTTTCCTCTGGTGATCGCCTGGACCATGAAGAGGTCAACAGCACACAGAAGAAATGGAATCCAGTGGACACTATGGGACCAGCTTGACGACTTGGACTTCGCTGACGACCTAGCCCTGCTTTCCCACAGCCACCAACAGATACAGGACAAGACAACAGAGCTGGAAGCCACCTCTTCACGAGTTGGTCTCAAGATCCATGAGGGCAAGACCAAGATCCTCAAGATCAACACGAAAAGTGAGGACCTAGTCACACTGCATGGAAGTGAGCTGGAAGAAGTGGAGGCCTTTACATATCTGGGCAGCATCACTGACAAGCAGGGTGGCACTGACGCAGACATCAGAGCAAGAATCGGCAAGGCAAGGGCAGCATACTTGCAGCTGAAGAACATATGGAGCTCCTAGGTGGTATCCACTTGCACGAAGATCAGGCTGTTCAACTCCAACGTCAAGACAGTGCTACTGTATGGAGCTGAGACATGGAGGACAACAAAGACCACCACCAGGAAAGTGCAGGCTTTCATCAACAGCTGCCTGAGAATAATCCTCCAGATCCACTGGCCCAACACCATCAGCAACTCAGACATGTGGGCAGCGTACCAACCAACTGCCAACCGAAGATGAGATCCAGCGCTGAAGATGGGGATGGACTGGGCACACCCTGAGGAAGTCAGCCAGTAATATCAGCAGACAGCGTTATCATGGAACCCCCAGGGAAAACGGAAATGAGGAAGGCCATGAAACACCTGGCAACGGGACCTTGAGGCAGACAGCAAGAAGATGGGACACACCTGGAAACAACTAGAGAGGGCAGCCCAGGACTGAGGACTCTGGCGGACTGTTGTTGGTGGCCTATGCTTCAGGATGAGCGACAGGCATAACTGAACTGAGTCCGTTACAACAGAGTATTTCTTAATCGAAAATTGTATCAAAAGCACATGTCAACAGCCAGATGACAGCCAGTTGTGTTTTCCGTCAATTTTCAAAGATAAAGTTCTCTGCTCACACACACTCCTTGGAAATCAAATTAATATGTATGAAAAGAGTTAAATGCCTGCTATTCATTCATTATAAAACTATTTCATGCTGTTTGGTATTTCATATCGCAATAGAGAAAAAATGACACAAACTCGTTAAATGTGGGCGCACTCTCCGACTTAAATCATCAATAACTTTATACAGCAAACAAAATTATCAAAAGTGACATGCTTCATTTTATTCCTTGCGTTCTAAGGCTTTTGTTGATAGTAAGTATGTTTGAATACTTTGAACGGACGACCAGCCAGACAACACTGAAGCTGCGATATATAGCACAAATTTCTATCATTTCCTGTCTCGAGAGGCCCATTTTGACTGCAGCATCATGTCGCTGGCTATGCAGTCTGCTCACGCTATATATTTTCAGGCGCTATGAGTGAGACCCGTCCACTCTGTGTCTAGGCTGAGGTAAGGTGTCGTCATGGTCAGGTCAATGGCGCTGTTCCTCTGTCCCGTTTAGCCGATTCGGGTGGTGGACCCATCATTGAGGAGAACCAGGCTGGAGTCGGTGACTGTTTCAGCTAGGTGATTTCCGATTTTCCATGTCTGCCCAGCATCCCACAGATAGTGACTGACGTTGAAGTCTCCAGCTACTACTCAACTACAATCATCTGTTCCGAGGTTGTTGAGCCAGGCGACATCTGCTGTGGTTTTGATTCCTTCAGGATAGTAGACGTTGGCTAGATTGATGGACTGATTCTTGTGTGCTGCTGGTATGGCAACTACACATGTGGTTAGTTGACATCTGGTTTGGTCGGTAGAAACTTGGATGGTGCTATATGTCAGTCTGGTGCTAACGTAAGTTGCCACCATAACTTGATCCCTTCAAGGCCCACGACTGGCAGGTAGAAGCCATCGATGGCGAGGAGTTTTTTCTTTGGTGTTGAGTGACTGTATCATCAACATGTCAGTAGGTGGCTGATTCCGCAGATAGTCAGAGAGGAAAGGGATCCTTCCAATGATGCATCTGCAGTTCGATTGTAGGATAGACAGTCGGCGCTGTGTTCCTTTTTCATTCCTGTCCATGGTCAGTTGTTATAGTAGGGACCTGGTGAACACTTAGTTCAAGGATACTTGTCCTATTGTCTGGCGAGTCTTCCTCCATGGACTGCCCCTCCCCTTCACCAGCTGTGTGGACTGGTTCTTCCACATCAGCTGTAAGGACTGGCTTCTCTTCATCAGCAGATGTTTTTGCTGGAGTTCTCTCTTCAGCATAGCGTTCTCTCTCAAAGACTGGAGATTTCGGTCTTCAGCTCCTCCAATATCTGAATGAAGCGAGCGAAGACTTCTGGGATGGAAGATTGCGCTGGTGGGGTAGAGGGTACGGGGTGTCCTTGTGCCTGGATAACCGATTTTCTGGGTTTGGACACTGGATATGGGCCCCTGACTTTTCCCGCATAGCTACTGATGGGGGGAGTAGTTCTCCACAGGTTTGTAGGAAGGTTTGGTTCCTCCTTTGTGGCTTCCTCCTTTTTTTTTTTTTTTTTCCAAACATTTTTTACTTCTTTCCTCATTCTCTCTTCCATTTCACAGTTTCTTTCTTTCTCTCTTCTCCATTCTTTCATCAACATGATCTTTATCTTTGCTGTACATATCCAGATGCAAATTACCACATATTTTTTGTTATTCATCATATTTATACATGTTTGACAATATTGTAGTAAATAAACGGTAAAACATATTAGAAATAAGTTATCTTTTTTTCCGTATGATTGGTTTGAGTGAAAGTTCAATGTATGCTGAGGAAAGGGTGTTTTTTGTCGTTGTTGTTGTTACTGAATATACAAACACATACACAAACAAACAAAAAAATCCAAGTGAAACCAAAAACCCCATCCACCCACAAATCCAAGATATCAGTATCAATAATTATAATTCATACATTCACTAAGCACAATCCTCTGAGTTCTTACAAACTACAAGCACACAATGGCAAACAAACACACCCACTCACTCCACTCAAACTCCCGCCTCTCCCCCCCTCCCCCCATCCCCACCCACCCACACCCCCACTTTCTCTCTTCTTCTGATTTAATGATACTTAAACAATTTATAATGAAGTACTGTGTTCTTTGTGTGGTACCATGCGATAGCTGTTGTACATGATACATAACATATGTTCACTGCAGTCATCCTTCAAAATACAGATTTATATAGACTTAAGCATTTCCTCGCTGAGTGTACACACCAGCACCGAAATCCCGACCATCTCTATGTCTTCATATTTCTTCAACAATCAAAAGAAAGTTAATCATAGGTTCTTCAGCCCACTACCAATATGACATCGCTACACCACAGCCGCACCCTGCCGACCAACCATCAAGCCAGCCTACCAGCTAAGTTGCTGATCAGCCAACGGGACCCAGCCACAATACTGCTATGCCAGACAAGCAGCAGGCCACAGGCCACAACCAGCACTCAATGATATTTGAATACATATGAAATTACCCATATATCCTAAACATACCCTCTCATACACATGCACATAATAAATCCAGGTGTCTTAAGATTTTAATTATCAGTTTTCAAATATTATATCATAACTGATCCAGCTAGTGTTAAATCTTAGCAAATTCAATAGTACAGTTGCTATGTATTTTTCTAGATTATATCTTCTCTTCCAGTATTTTTAGAAATACTGATATTGAAGACTTACATCTTTTATTTTACAGCTAAAAATGTAGAGTTTGGCTGTCAGTATATTATAAGATCGAATGTTTATCAGTTGTAAAATTGTCATCTGCTCCAAATATTGCATTTTCAGTCAGAGACAGATTATTCGCTATTAAACACTTTCCTTTTCTTAATTCTTGCAATGATTTCCAGAATTCACTGACATGTATGCATCTCCAGAACATATGTTCAATGCTGTCTTTCCTCTTCACAGAAACTACAGTTATAACTTTCTACTATTCCCATTTCTTTTAGAGCTACATTAGTTGCAATTATTTGATGCACTATTCTCATTAGCATCATTTTACTTTTTTTTTTTAGCATAGTATCCTTAACTTGATAAGTTTTTCTCAAGCATTTTTCCAAGGTATCTGTCTGTTCAGCTTCTCCGTCCATTTTGCACAACAGTTTGGTTCCCAATTATCTTTTACTCTAACTCTGTAATAAGTTTTGAACCCTTTATCCTTTTACTTTTTGCAAGCAGGCCAGCAATGCCCCCACACAACCAGTCCCACCAGGCCCCCACACCAACACATAATATGAAAATTGACCAAAATTTATGAGGTTTAAGCACCAGAAAAAAAGACAGACATAAAAAAATCCTTATTCTGTCAATGTCTTTCTCTTCAGTTTTCTACTTTTTTGCCCAATTTGCTGTTTGACTGCTGTCCTGAAGTTCTGACTTGGACCTGACATAGACTGTTCTGCCACTCACAGTCTTCATCATCACTTTATTGTTCTTGGTCCTAGCCTGAGCACACACTGATGTGTCATTTTTTACTGTCTGGAAGAGGGCATGTGCTGTAGAGGTCAGATCTTCTACAACTACAGTTTTGCTGCCCTTCAGCGCTCTGCGCGAGTTCATTACCAAATCCTGACATGACGAGATAGGAAGCGGACAATCACTGCTCTGTTAAGATTACCTTTGGTGTTTGAAGAGTCAGCAGCAGGTCGGCGCTGACCCACACGGTGGACAGCCTCCAAGTCATCTTGGCTCACCTTCTGCTTGAGCTTGTTGTTGAACAAAGCTAGAACTTTGTCCTCCACCTGCTGTGTCGTCTCAGGAGCATCACCCTCATTCTCTGGTATGCTGTACACCCTCAGGTTGTTTCGTTGTAGGTACGCTAACAGTTCCTCTGCTCGCTCATCAGTCACTTCAGCCAGGTGTCTTGCCTCTTTCGGCTGTTCCTTCATTCGCTCCTCTTGTTCACACACCTCTGCCACTTCTCGTCTCACAGCGTCATTTTCCTGGCTTCCTCCTTTTTGGCGGCGAGCATTTCTTTAGCCTCCATAAAGGCTAGGGCACGCGGCATGTACGTTTCTGCCCCGAGTCTGTTGGCCAAGGTCATTCGTTTGCGTGCTGGGCAGGCGAAGTAGTTTGCAGAGTGTTCACCTCTGCAGTTGATACATCTGCACATGGTCACAGTGCACGTTTGTGGACTATATGTCCTGGTCTCCACAGACAGGACAGTTTTTTTTCTTTCACCCAGCAGTCTTTCTGGGTGTGACCCTGCTTGTTGCAACGATAACAGGTTCTTGCCTTTCTGATGTGTAAGGCGAGACGCTGTATTCCATCTTGTTGATGGTCATGAGGGCAGGCAGCTGGGTCACCATAAAAGTTAACTTCACTGCCCTTGATGGGTGTTCCATCTCTTAACTTTTTCTACATGGCGCACAAGCACATGTGCTAACCGTAAATTTTCCCTCCGTTACGGCGCACAGTCCCCATGCTAACTCCACCACTCACTGCTCCATCCTGTTAGCATGCATACGCGTGTTTGTATTTTGGAAAATTTGTACACTTGAACTATAAGAGTGCTATGAACTAACTGCTGCAGAAACTTAGATGGGTTCCCACATTACTGGCTTCCATTCTTGATAAGGTTGAGGAAAGTTCATGGTCAATTTCCACAGCATGAACAAAGAGCTCTTTTTTTTTTCCTTCAGCGCTGGCTTTTCTGGCCTGCTTTTCTGCAGGCCAGATTTCATCTGCTAGACAGGAAAGTATGGCAGCGCGGCGATTTTCACAGCTTGTTTCACTCAAACAGGTGATCAAGCAAACGTTTACAAGCGGTTCGAATGATGAAGGAGAGTTTATTGATGACAGTGAGAGTGACTTTGAACGGGACGATGAGGGGCATTTACTGGAAGATGTTGAAGAAAAGGCAAGAGAAAGCCCAAACAGAGACAATTCTGACAGTCTGGCCCCTACAGGTGCACAGACGCTTCATTCATTCCCTCACCCTGCCTGGTTCAAACAGTATTCAAAACATGGACGTGTATGATCTTTTTGACGATTTCTGATTAAAATGCAATTGCGAAACTCTGGTCTTGTAATTTTTCTCTTTCTTTTTTTTAACGCTGAGGCTGCCTACTTTCCCCTCGTTAATGCAACTTATTCAGGTGAAAAGTACTTGATTTTCTCTTTCCAACCATACCAAATATGCTGCTACTATAAGATATTAAAACAAGTCCATAAAAAATTAGAAAACTATCAAAATCCTTACATACACAGGGAACTGAACGGCGCTGAGCGCCTACAGAAGGAGGGGAAGGCACACGTGCTCAGCGTACGTGTGGATAGTGTTAATGAAAGATGTTCAGCCATTTTAATTGGGTGGTTGGATTCCACCTTTTTGAGTAAGACTTCCATGGGCACGTGATGGAGGATTCCTCTGACCACCCCGATGTAGAAACGGACCACCTCCAGTCCGACCACCTGCCTCTATACCTGGTGCTCCAATCTGCTGACACTACACCCATGGAAATGGACACCACACCCCAATTTCAGTACCACAGAGCTGACTGGGGACCGCTTCACTCGGCTACTTACTACTGAATATGACTCCTGTGACCCGAGAGACCCAGACGTCAACAACTTCCATAACAACGTGAGAGCCATGATCCTGTGAGCAGCAGATGCTGCCATCCCAAAGAGATCGCCAGGCATGGATGGACCACACCAGCACTCAGCAGTCTGGAGGAACAAAGAATGCGCCAAAGCTACCAGGAAAAAACTACGCATTCTCTGTAAATTCCAGAAAGATCTCTCCGAGGACATCAAAGCCGAACTGATCGAAGCAACCAACCAGTTCCAACCCATCACCGATGAAGCCGAAAGGGAACATTGGAACATTTCTGCAAAGAGGATACATGCAAACCCACAGATGGACCCAAAATATGGAAAAAAAAGTGCGACAGTTAAGGAACAAGAAACGTCGACCAGGGCGTCCCCTCCTCGTAGATGGCCAGCTTACAAAAATACACACAAAAAAAAGGCCGAAGCACTTGCCAGCACATTCTCCAAGGCAAGTCAATTGTGCCATCTCCCTGCAGAGATTCTCCAACGCAGATGCGAGTACTACACTCCTTCTACCAAGTCTGCTGGGACTCTGGAAACATCCCGAAGTATGGAAGAAAGCCACCATTGTAGCTATCCCCAAGAATGGCAAATCAGCCCACTTTCCCTCCAGCTACCGACCTATTGCCTAACACCCCACCTCGGAAAAATCTATGACAGGGTCCTGAAGAACAGACTGGAACACCATCTGGAGAGACACAATATCCTACCTTTTTGCCAGGTTGGCTTCAGAAAAGACGCAACTGTATGGAGCACGTTGTCCAACTCCTTGTACATGCCAAACGCTGGACCCTGCTAAACAAATCTAGAATAACCATCGCTACCTTTCTTTGATATGAAGAAGCCTTCAACACAGTCTGGCACTCCAAAACTTTTGGACAAGATCGGCGCCCTTGGCATTACTGGCCGAATGTACCAGTTCATTGCTACCTTCCTGGACTCAAGAGAAATGGCAGTGAAAGTGGGACCCTCCATATCCCGGATGCACACCCTAGACATGGCCATGCCACTGGGCAGTGTGATAGCGCTCACCCTCTTCAGTATCATGCTACATGATATCAAGAAGTCCCTCAGACCAAGACCAAATCAACCAGCGCTTTCCCTATACGCCGACGATTTGGCCATCTGGTCAAATATGACACAGACTTTCAGGATAAGCCAGATGAGACAGTATCAAAAGGACATAGACAACATCCAGTCCTGCATGAAAGACAATGGCTTCAAACTGTCAGCTGAGAAGCAGTCCTAATGGCCTTCACAAAATGCAGGAGGAACCTGGATGACTACCACAAAAGAGTAGCCGACTAGCTCATATTTCCCAGCAAGGCAGCCAAGTTCCTGGGCGTGACCATCACTCCCAACTTCACCTGATAAAAACACATCAGGGAGCTCACCACCAAAGCCACAAGAGCAGTGGGACTCATAAAATCCCTAAAGTAAGAACCCTGGGCTACACCGGAAGGCCTGGTCCACCTGACAGGAGCTCTGGTGCGATCAAGACTCACCTATGGCCATGAAGCATTCTTCACAGCACCAAAGACCTCATGGCAAAAACTCAAGCGCGTGGAACTGGCAGCACTAAAGCATGCTTTGGCGTCAACCGACTCACCATAACAATCTTACGTACCAGGAAGCAGGATGGCTTCCCCTCAAGGACAAATGTTGCCATGGGAGCATGAACTTTGAAGCCAATGTCTCAGCGGTAAGCACCACTGTGAAAGCCTCCAGGACAACCCAAGCACACGGTATGCTGCCTACAGGCACTTCCTCAAAGAAAGGAAGGTAGACCTCCACAGACAATGCCCTTCAGCAACCAAACCAAAGAAATCTGGGCAAGGGCCAACACCGGACCACATGAAGTGGAGCTGACTCCTACCCATCCCCTACCACCATGGGAACTGAAGAAACTGCAAATCATCCATCAATATGGAGAGACAATGCCCAAGAAAGACAACTCACTCTACTTGTCAACACTGGCAAAGGAGAAGAATATGCCCATCACCTAAAAATCTACACTGACGTCTCAGTGCTAGAAAATGGTGAGGCAGGATGCGCTCTGGTTATCCCAGAACTAAAAACCACCAAGCAGTACTGACTACCCAAAGGGATCAGCATTTTTACTGCCAAACTCTACACCATTTTAAAGGCCTGTGCTACATCAATGACATGCCATGACCTCCCCAGGCCATGATCATCCTAATGGACTCCAAATCCTGATTGAAAAGCCTCTTGACAGGGAGGACTAAGAACTGAAAGGAGCTCCAAGCTGAAATCCTGTTCCTGGCTCACCAAATTATCTGTAAAGGAACAGATCTTACCCTGATGTGGCAGCCCTCCCATACAGGAATCAAGGGCAATGAAATGGCGGACAGTCCCACCAAAATCGCCTCAAGAACTGGCCACCAAGTCAAGCTAGGACTATCTCTGGCCAAAGTTACCAGCAAAAGCCCGACAAACTGCCCACGACATCAGGAATGACACTGTGAAGGCCGATGTGCTGAGCAAGGATGGGTGTTCACCCCCATGCAAAGAAAAACTTCACGACTCCGACTTCCCTAAAGACTCCAGCAAACCCTCCCACAAATCCAGACAGGATAACACACATGTGTCCTCCTGGGCCTGACTGCCAATGCGGGACAAAGGCCTCTCTCCAGCACGCCCTGAGTGACTGCACCACCCTTCCCATCACCATGACTGCCATCCGAGACTACAGATGAAACACACCAACTACAGCTGCATGAATTTCTACTGCTGCACCCAACCCTCGGGACACAACCCATGAGGACACTCACCAACGCCCTGATGTCCTCTGGACTCAACGACTGGTTCTAACCCACCTCAGAAGTAGACAAAATGAAACACAGCAACTACAATGAAAGAAGACAACCTGAACAACTACCACTGTTGAATAACAATAATGACCAACCACACCACAATCTCTTAAAACCAATGACTCCAAAGACTACAGTGAAAGAACAACATGTCCCTAAAACTGAAAGCTCTCACTATGAGGACGACGTAAAACTCAACCATAGTAGTGAGACCGGTTGCAGTTCGCTGCAAGTGTGGCATAGCAGTGGACGCCAGGGGAGAGGTGGCAGCTCTCCTTTGAAGGAAACTGATGTGAGATGTGTGATGTGTTGGGCGGCACAGTCAACCTTCCAGCCATATGGGTGACGACGGGTCTAGCTTGTGTCACCGGGGGGACAGCTCCTGGATGATGGAGCAATCAGAGATGGAGCGCTGCCAGACTGCGATTACTGTGGCCTGGGTACCATGTTCTGAGGTCAGGCAGACATGGGGGCACTCCCTATGGGGACTAGGGGGTTGGGCTGAAAAATCGCCCTCTCAGCTGCAATCTGCGAGTAGCCACTGAATATTAGGGACTCATGCAGCACTCCAGCGACTTTCGTCTTGTTCCCTCATTGAGGCATCACCACCTGAGCACGAAGAAGGCCGCCCAGTGGTCCTGAAGACTGCCTGATGTGTGTGGAAAGGAGGCAATACACACCGACGCCCATTGTCCGTCGACCAACAACCAAAACTGAACCAACTTTCAAGAGAAACAAGAGCTTGGAGACAGAGAAACACATGACCCCACATGAAACTCACCCACTACTGCCGGTGACAACAGTTACCACAAATGATGCAGACCTGCATCTGTAGTATTCTTGTCCTTAAGGGCCTCAGGCCGATATGACGTAAAACTCACCCTTAACAATAACAGCAACAGTAACAGTAACAGAGAGACCAGTGGCAGCTTGCTGCGAGCAGATGCAAAGGGAGAGGTGGCATATCTCCTTTGAAGAATACTGATGTGACAGGTCAGTGTCAGGTGGCGCAGCGATCCTTCTTCCACTGGATGATGGCAGATCTAGCCTGTGCCACAGGGGAACAGCTCCTGGAGATGTGCAGCGATTGGTGACGAGAGTGCTGCCTGACTACAATTACTGTGGCCTGGGATACCATGTTCTGAGCCAGGCAGACTTGGAGGCACTCCTTCTGGGTTTGGGCTGAAGAACTGCCCTTTCAGCCATAGTCTGTGTGTACCCGCTGAATTTTTGGGGACTCGTGCAACACTCCAGCAGCGACTTTCATCCTGCTCCCTCCATGAGGCGGCCTCACGCAGCACAGGACCATAGCCACATGAGCATGAAGAAGGCTGCCTGGTGGTCCTGAAGACCGCCTTTTGGTTGGGAAAAGAAACCAAATACACCGACGCCTATCGCTGACTGGTCAACAGCCAAATTTGAACTAAAGTTTGAAAGGAACCACAGCTCTGAGAGAGATATGACAAAGTTGCCCACTACTGTCCAGCGACAACAGTTGCCACAGAAGATGCAGACCTATGTCTGCAAGTGTACCTTCTCCTTAACAGCCTAAGGCCAGTGGGATGTTAAACTCACCCATGAAGTCAAGAAACCAGTGAGAAAGCGTTTCCAGGGCAGTGTTCCTGTTGAGAGTTCATGGAGAGTGCTTCGAGTGTGTTCCTGGTGTGAGCTCCTTGCTATGGAAGAGAAATAAGAGGGAATGAACTCAACTTTGCCCCTCTGCATTTTCTTTGCTGACTGTTGTCCCTAGGGTTCCAGCCTTACCACCATCTGCCTGTCTTCTCCTGCACCCCCTACCCCCCACACTACCACACTAATAATATTTCACATTTTATGACTCGAAAATACCATTTGAAAATGTTTGGACTACATGACTTTATCACTTTTATTCTTTATCGCAAGTACTTTGTCGTACTCATTCTTTATCATTATCAAAGCTTGCACTGAACCACAGCATCACAAATTTGCAAGTTGCTTGGGTTTCTTTTGCCAGGCACAGTTCATTGAAAGCAAGGACACATAAACAACCTTCTGCTAGTTTTTTTCCCCTGAGCATTTGATTGGACCATTTGGCCATAGTCAAAGTTTGCGCCAAATGAGATAGCTTCCTCTAAACACCATTTCAGGCATAACCTAAAACATTTTTCAGGCATAACCTAAAACTGACTGCTTGAACTGATCACAGACAAATCACAGTTTCTAGCATCTTTTTGATGCAAATGTATCTTCAACCCCATCTCTCTCTCTCTCTCTCTCTCTCTCTCTCTCTCTCCTCTCGCTCTCTCTCTCTCTCTCTCTAATCAAAAACACTGAATGTAATTGAAAACACAGGGGGAAAATGAACTTGGATTTGAGGAATAGAATGATTCATATTCTTAAGACTTTCTTTTTATGAAGCACTGATCTCTGAATTTTCAAACATTGCAAAGAACAGTGCTCACAGTAAAGCTATCACACTCAATTAAATTTTGAGATGAAAAAAAATGAGAAAAAAAAGTGTTTTTTTTCCCTTTTATTTACAACGACTACAACCATCAGAATTCATCCCCATGAACACTTATACAAAACAATGTTGTACTGTAGTAAGAATCGTAACCTCACTCATTTGTCCTTAACTTGTGATGCTTTTAATTAGTTGCAATGCTTTATAATGTGCTGTTTCAGAGCATTTTGATGATTCAAATACAGGGAAGTCATCTTGTCATGTCATGTGGGCTATAATGCAAGCAAGTAGAGCAGAACTTGCTCAATGTTCTGTTGCAGTTGTCCATTGTATCATGGCCTAAAGTACGTCAAATGATTTGACTCCCAAACCCAGCCCAAGACAGAAAATGCTGAAGGATACAGCTGATGGGGGCAGTGTGAACAGGTCACGTATCATAGAACAAAACAGTGGCAGACCTCGCACTCTGTACTGGTTGGTGTTACAGTGTGTGCATGTGTGTGTGTGTGTGTGTGTATGTCAGTCTGTCTGTCCGTCTGTTTGTCTGTGTGACTGTATGCTTGTGTGTCTGTCCGTCTGTCCATCTGTGTGTGTGTGTGTGTGTGTGTGTGTGTGTGTGTGTGTGTGTGTGTGTGTGTGTGTGTGTGCATGTGTGTGCGTGCGTGCTTGTGTGTGTGCACGTGCGTGTGTCTGCATGTCTGTCTGTCTGTCTCTGTCCGTGTGTGTGTGTGTGTGTGTGTGTGTGTGTGTGTGTGTGTGTGTGTGCGCGCGCGCGCGTGTGCATGTGTGCGTGCATACGTGCATGCATATGTGCATGCGTGCATGTGTGCATGCATACGTGTATGCGTGCATGCATGAGAGAGAGAGAGGGAGGGAGGGAGGGAGAGAGAGAAGGAGTCAGTCAGTATCATAGCTTGTTGAATCTGATGATAATGACAGACTCAATGAGCCCTGATACTGATCCTTTGTAATTGTATGGACTGACTTGATGAACCTGCTTCAAAAAGTGGAAAGTTAAATGGGAGGCTCTGCTTGGCATGAAGCAACGCATGGCCATTTCTGGAAAAACTCTTATATATACTGCCCAGGACATGCATGAAGTGAGAGAACAGACACACTGCCTGCCAAGGCAACAATTAGATCTGGATTACAGCTTGGCTGATCTGATGTGATAAGAAACTCTAAAATATCACCTCAAGAAGAAAGATCAAAAGTTCACCATACCACAGACCACCTTGGTTGAATCTCATTTTTTGTTGTGTACATTCCTTAAATCATGAATACCTCAGAACCTACATAGTTGTGTATACGTCACTGAAGTCACAAAAAATTAATGTATTCTATTCGTTACAATCGTGTTGAACTGAGAGCCCATATTTTTCCTAAAACTGGTATTTCGACCAAATTAATCTTGGCGCCATTTTGAATTGTTCGACAAACAAACCGTAATAATTCTTGATTTCACAAAAAGTATGAGAGAATCCAAAGAATCCATGAATGCACATTGAAAGTAAGTCCATATAAAGCTCTCATTTTTCGTATATCGCATGGCTATGATCTTTTTCCGTACAAGCATGCGACTATATGAAATGACTTGACGGTGCCGGTCTCTTGAGCGAGTCGCCTTCTTTGTTCATTGTCGGCGTTCTGATCTAAATTGTTGTTTTATGAAATTCGGACTTCCCTATCGAAATCTTTTTAATAACTTCGTTTCTATGCTAGAAGCAGCCAAAAAATATATAAAAAATTATTATCCTATGGACCATTCCAACGGAATAACATTTTATCGAAAATCGTGTTAAAAGCACATGGCAACGGCCATGTGACGATAAGGCAAGTTGTGTTTTCTATCAAATTTTAAACGCAAAGTTCTCCACTTGGACGGCATCTTGGATAATGAGTTTATATGTATAAAAAAAAAAAGCGAAATGCCAGCTTTTCAGTCATTACAAAATTATTTCATGCTGTTAAGTTTTTTTCATCGAAATAAAGGAAAACATGACGTAAACTCGTTAAAAGTGGCTTCATTCTCGGACTTTAATTGCCAATAACTTTACACAGCCACAAAATTGTCAAATATGATTTATTGCATTTTATTCCTTGGGTTCTGAGGTTTTCATCGATACCTAAATATATGTTTGGACACTTTGACCGTACGGCGAGCTAGACAATGCAGAAGCTGCGACAGATAGCACAAATTTTATCATTTGCTGTCTCGCGAGGCTCATTTTGCCTGCGGCGCTGCGTTGTCAGCTTTGCGGTCCGGTCAAGCTGTATATAGTGAGGAGGCGCGGCAGAGTGTCGCAGAGAACGAAGAGTGTTGCCCAGAGTGTGCGAGCAGTGTCGTCTAGAGTGGTCCCCGAGTGTGAGCGATCGGCGGGAGAGAGTGCTCAGTGCGCTGAGTGCTAGAGAGAGAGAGAGAAGAGTTCCCAGGGCAGCGTTCCTGGTTTGAGCTCTTTGAGCTATGGAAGGTCAATAAAAGGAGAAAAACTCCACATCGTCTCTGTGTCTTCTTGACTGGCTGCTGTCCCTTGGTTCCTGCGCAATCACCATCTGCCTGTCTTCACCTGCACACCCCTTACCCCTCCACACCATCACATGATCTCAAGACCAACACTACAACGATTCTTGGTGAATGGGGCAGACTCATAGTGAAACCTTTCCAGTGGCAGACGCAAATGACTAAACACTGTCAACTGACAAAAGATACTTTGAATCACCAGACTCCCCTCTTTTGTTTCCTGCAAACGTATACGCACTGAGTGTTATGCATGCACTAGTGACTTGTACTATTTACATGTGCACTAGTGAAGAGATGCAAGCAAGTATGTAATGTGGAGTGTCTATAGATATGATAGTGTGTGTGTGTGTGTGTGTGTG
>JADBJO010001749.1:189233-276733 GCA_016801955.1 Conus betulinus
AAATATATGATACATTCCGTTATGGCGAAAGGAACTTTTGTAGAGTTTTGCTGGATCCCATCCCATTGTGGTATCTATGGAAATGAAATAGCTGATAAATTAGCAAAAGAGGGTGCTCTTAGAAAAAATCCAGATAGTAGATTAAAACTGGATAAACATGAAATCAATTCTCTATTAGAAAATTGTATAATCGATGAAAAACTTCCCGCAGAAACGAAAGTGATATCATGTCAAAGATCATTGTCCAGTATAATTTTATAAAATGCGTTTTAAAAACTCTTGGAAAACCAAATTTTTTAAGGATGTAGATTGCGCTTGTGGTCTCCCATTATCTACTCAACATATTTTTTTTTGAATGTCCAGTTCTAAAATCTTTATATAACATTCTAAAAATAGATATTGCTTCATTAGGGGCTTTGCATCAAATACTTTACAGCCCCAAAATGATTGATGATATAGCAAAGGCTATATCGAGTTCTGTGTGATCGTTTCATCTGTTGTAATTGATTTACCAGTTTAAAATTATTGTTTGGTAGTTAATAGGCAAACTTTCATGTATATATGTTTGCGCGCGCGCGCGCGCGCACACACGTACACACACACACACACACACACACACACACACACACCACACACACGCACGCACGCACACGCGCGAGCGCGCGCGCGCGCGCGCACACACACACACACACACACACACACACACACAACACATGCATACACGCTCACACACACACACGCGCGCGCGCGCGCGCGCACTCTCTCTCTCTCTCTCTTCTTCTCTCTCTCTCTCTCTCTCTCTCATAACCACACAGGCGCGCGCACGCGCGCATGCACGCACGCACGCGCGCACGCCGAACACTCGCGCACGCGCGCGCTCGCACACACACACACACTCATATAATGCACTTACACACATACATATATTTTTTTTTTCTTTAAATTTTTTTATAGTCTAATATCACCATCGTTGTGAACATACTCTAAATTCAAATCAATCAATCAATCAATCAACAAACACAACCAAGCTCTCTTACACGCGCGTGCACACACAAAAACATATACAGCATGGCATGGATAATCTATTGGGACAGAAAACTCATGCAGTTCCTTCCAGAATTCTTTTTCTTCTTCTTCTGCTATTGACGACCAACATCATTGTACATTGGTGAATCTGTCGTATACTTAGGGGGTTGCGAAGGTTTGCGTTTCTATTTGTCATAGTTTAGATTTCAGCTTGGGGGGGGGGGGGGGGGGGGGGGGGGGGGATAAGGAGGGTGTGTAGGAGGAGGGGGGGGGGGTGGGGGGGGGGGGGGGGGTGTCGTGGGGGGGGGGGGGGGGGGGGGTGGGGGGGGTTGGGGTGGGGGGGGGGGGGGGGGGGGGGGGGGGGGTGGGTGGGGGGGGGTGGGGGGGGGGGGGTGGGGGGGGGGGGGGGGGGGGGGGGGGGGGGAGGGTTCGGTGTTATTGTTGAGAAGGCGAGTGTGAACCTGAAGCAGTCCAAGGTCTCTGCCGTCACCACATCCTCTGGTAGTTTTGTTCCACTCTGGGATGGTTCTCGGGAAGGACATTTGTCGGTAGTCTGTCCTGCATTGCGGGATGTCGTAGCTGCAGCTATTATTTTGTCTTAAACTTCTTCTGGTCTGGAATTTGCTGGGTAGGTGTTTGGAGTTGATGTCAACGAGGTTGTGATAGAATTTGTAGGCTACATCATTTCAGTCTGGCATTTTGTCTGCGTTTCTCTACCGTAGCCAGTTCAGAGAGCGTAGGATTACGTCTATACTGGTTTAGTCTGGAAGCCGAAATTTGTAGCTAGTCCAGAAAACAGGTTCGCTGCTGATTTCATGTTAGAATAGTGCAACTGGTGTTTTTTGAAGTGTCTAGGCATAGGGAAGTCTAGTTCCACTTGTTGCACAATCAGAATCTGGATATTATGGTCGCCATGACAGTTTTCAAAATGACCGCCATCGAAATTAGTTTTTTTATTCGTATTGTAGGTTCTACTGGCCAGAAATTCGTCATGCTGATGTGAAATATACTATAATCCAACACAAGGAACACATTTATGTGCTTTTATTTTATGTATTGGTCACAAATTTTCATGTTTTTGCTCATTTCGTGAGAAAATGGACAAAACTGAAGACATTAGTACTCCGCAGAACTATTATTCTCTCTGCTAGATTAAAAGCTATGTTGTCAGCACTTGTGCTGTACAGGAACTCAACAATATGTACTATTTGTAACAGTCACCACAAACAGTTATTAGTATGGTTGTTTGTAAAATCAAAACATAAACATTGATGCCGATGTACACATTAAATTTGACAGATCCAGTGCATTCCTATGCCCAACGCTACTGGCAACATTAACACTGATGCATGTAAATGTTCATCACTGTGATGGATTCAAAGTCAGTCAATATGTTATTGTCACAAGTTGTCAGATTTTTTCTGACATGGAACCATTCAGTCTTTTGCTTTGCAGAAAGAGTAAACCTTGAGGGAATGTCCTAAGACTCTCTTCAGCTTTCCAGAGTTGGTAAAGTATATGGGCTTCTGCAAAGGCCTTTGCAGCCACACGCTTTCGTACAGTACACCCCGAGCCCATTGTATGTACATCTGCAACGCCGGGTTGCACAAGATCCACGGCATTTGCAGGTTGTCAGCTCCACACAGAAGGCAGTGATGAGCTGGGCAGTCATCAGTCGCGGCTGAAGCATCTCATTGCCATCTCTAACCACCCGTTCCCACCCACTGTCCTCAGGTGCAGGGAGGTGTGGTTCAGCTTCCAAAGCTCTTCTCCACACAAGAATCTGATAATGTGCCCTCTTGATGTGGAGAATGAGTGCATTACGGGTTGGAGGCAAATTCTCAATTGTTTTGGTCAAGCTGAGGAACAGATCACACCTGACTTGCTGAATGGAATTGTCTTGGCCATTGGGAGCATACAGCTTGCAGACAAAGGACTCTGCATCAGCAAGCACATTCTCATCTGGAAAGTCTGCCCTGCCAAGATTTACACTTCTTTAAAAAGGTGTTGTTGTTTTGGAAAACTGCCCATGCATGCTGACCGCTTCCAAATTCCAGCAAACTGGTTTGTTCTGTCCGAGCCTGTTTGCAGCATGAAATGCCAGAAGAGATTCCCTCTGCGAATCTGTGATGTTGATGGAGTGAACAGGAATAAAGTGTTGCTTTTTAGGTGTGCCAGCATTCATCCACAGAAAGGGACTGAGCTGTGCCTGATAGGCAAGAAGGAGAACAAGGACATCAGTGTCTCGGCTGACAACAATAGTTTTGCAAATATCCCAGTTCAAATGCTTCCTTGGCATGGAGAAGAATGCGAGTGTCAGCTTCTTCATGCTCAGCAGATGACAACTGTGAAACATCTCTCTCTCAGACGACGTCCACACTTTTGCAGGATCTGTGAATCCTCCGTTCAATACCAGCTCACATCCTTCTTGGTTCTGGAACTTCTCTAACTCTGTGCATAGAAAATTTGCCAAGCTTGCTTTGTTTTCATCTAAGCAGATGAGTGTGTCCCAGTGGCCCATGGACTGGCTTCTTGTTTGCACGTCTCGTCTGATTGCTTTTTTTTTTGCCTCGTACCCTCTGACTTCGAGCTGTTGCTTTGATTGTTTTCTTCCTGTACTGATCAAAGGTAAGATGAACCCTGGAACAACAATTGGAGAACAGATGACTGACATGATCAGCAACAGTATCTGCCCATTCACCCAGTGTTTTAGCGTTCATCCTGTTTCCCAGTGTCTGGATCAATGCCATGCCATCAATAACAGTACATGTCGGTAATAGTCCTGGTGCAACATGAGGCAAGTCTTGCTGGAGAATCTTGCCAAGGTCAGCTTTTGTTCAGAGGTAGACGAAGTCTGCCATCAGGCATTGCCAGTGACAGTGGAACTTTGCAAATCTCCTGCTCCAACATTTTGTTTCATATCAACATCTCTGCCTGCCTGCATTGCTGTCACCACACGTGTTCAGAAGCTTTCTGTCTGCCTTTAGTGCAACAGTTTTTTCCATTCCAACTTTGACCTCAACATTGTACATGCTCTCAAAAGTGTGCAGATTCTTTGACTTGATTCTGTAATGGAAACTTGTGTGTCTTCTTTATCAGCCTGTCCTCAACAAGTCTGAAACAAGCTGCTTTCCAGTGCTTTCAGCATGCAAAAGGTCACTTGTTATCACTTCACTGGCGATGTCCCCTTTCGTAATTGAGACTAATTCTGGGGAAAGTGCGATCAATGGATTGTAAGTTTCGAAAAGGTCAGTGAGCTTTTTGAACATACCCTTGGTCTTGGGTCATTCTTTTTGGGACCAAAATCTTTGTGTGCACTATGCTCATCATCGTCTTCTTTCACTGCCCGCTACTTTAAACATGTTTTTTCGTGTCTCGTGTCAGCTGGGCCCTCTCATTGAAAGACAGGGCCCATCTGTCACGGGCGGAGTCTGTTTTTCGTTATACCAACAAGACCTCCAGCCAATTTTCCGGCTTTGTTGATATGCTCAATTGTCTGGTCATCAGGTATTTCATTGAACTTCTCTTTTGTTTCTTTGGTGACAAAGTCTCCTGCAAGAAAACCTCTGTGCACTTCTGGAGCTGTTTTGGGCAACATGTGCATGTCAGCAAGGAAGACAGCTCCCAGCGTGTGTAATGGAAATGATCAAATGCTCCAAACTAGGGCAGCATTTCAGCAAATGATGTCAGGAACAGGTTTCCAGTCTCCCTCACGAAGAGCGTGTGTGAACCTCAAGAGGAAAGAGATCAACTTCATGTACATTCTCCAGAATTGAAAGGTAGCTTCTCTGAACAAGAAGCTTCAAAAACTCGCGAAACAGGACTTGCACCTCTTCCGTTTCTGACAAAAGGTCTCCAAGGGAGGAACTGATTCCTCTGTCGTCTTTGTTGGCAAAGGCATCTGAAACTCTTCCAGCTGCATTTTTCAAGTCATCTCGGATGAGCTTGTCATTCTCCTTGGCCCAAGCCGTGAAGCATGCCCACAGAATCGACCAAAGCGCCTCTAATGTCAACTTGTGAATGTGAATGACACGGTTCCATCCTTTCCCCTTTCATCACTTGTTCACATGCCTTTTCAGCAAGGACTCCACTTTCAGTCCAGATATTCTCCACGCCTGATGAATCCATGAATTTCTCCTATCACTTTCGTGAAATTCATTTGGGTACGGAATCCTCCAAGCATAATGACCAGATCCTGGCAGCTTTTGTCCCATAGCAGCATCTTTGCTTTGTAGTATAGCTGCTCGTCAAAGGTGATGACTGTGTACTTTTCACCAATCTTCTTTGTCATTGTCTGGCAGTTTTGCAGAACCGTCCACAGCGTATCAAAGTCATGGGCTGGGGCATTCAGTATTGGTATTGGCCCGACTATTGTCACAGGTGGATCAGTTGTGGACACTTTCTGGTTGAAGCCTCCAGCCTTAGAACTACCTGATTGTTTTGTTGATGGAGTCTGGCCAAGATCCATGCAAGATCCCGAGTGTGTTTGTTGTCTTAATCTTCTGTTCATCAGGCAGATACCATGGTTGCTGCACCGGTTCAGAGAAGACAGGTTCTGGTTTTAAGTTGATCATGTTAGCTCTTGAACACCCGTAATCTCCGGAGGGGCACGGAGAACGCTGGCGCGGCCAGGCTTAATCTGAATGTTCATCTCTGGCTCCTGTTGTCCCTTGCGTCTGAGGGCCACACACTGGCTGGCGTGAAAAGTGCCAGACCCAGTCAACGTCTCCTCGATAATGTCAATGTTGTCATTAGAATATCTCAAATATCCTGTGGTAGGTGGGATGTTGAGAAAGTTTCTTTGGATCATGACGTTTCCATTGTCTCGGAAGTGCTGAATAACGTCATTGGCAATAGCTGTGTCAACGCGTTTCACTGTATCATACCCCCACTGTGTGTGCAGCTGCATGGAACAGATTGACAAGCTCCTTTGAACGCGTAGCCTGGTGAAGAGCAAGGCCAAGGCCGTGGTGTTTTGGAGTCATTTTTCTGCTCCTGATGCCACAAAATAATGTCCTGGCAGATGCTGAGAACTTTGTTCTTTGCCTCTGTCTCTTCCCCTTCCTCGTCCATCTTCTCAGTGTTGTCACCGCCACAAAGGATATTTATAAGCATGTACAAAGTCTCGGGCACAATTCGCTCTGCATTTTCTGCGGTAAGTCCACCAACTGTGTCGTGCCCTGGAGAGTGCTTAAGATCACTGTGAATCTTAATGCCAACTCGGAAAATCCAACTGAGGATTCGTCCTCAAGATGTGGCAGACAGTCCTGAGCCACTTCATCGTTTTCAGAACTCTGTCCCAGTTCTGGCAAATTATCTACGGTGGCTCTCATGGCAAAATGTGTGGCAGCTGTGGATGCAACCATAAGGGGTTTCGTGACATCCAATGGTTGTACAAATGTCACCTTGTCACTGCCAAAATAGAGCTCCAGTCTCTGCTTAAAATGTCGCTTTTGTGTATGCTCTAACCTCAATGCCGAAATCTTTCAACAGTAGCATGCTATAGTGTTCCCCACACAGTCTTCAACGTGAACACGTGTCCTTTCTGCATCTCCTTCTCAAGTTCAGTCATGACATTTCTGAAGCAGATGTTTTTCTGGAGACTGGCTTTTCTCTCCACACTGCTTATCATATACTTTCTGCAGAAAGAACGTAACACTTGAGATGATATTTCCCTTCAGCAGCCATCAAGTCTGAAACACCTGCAAACCTGTGACGCATAATGGGGTCAAATTGTGCCAAACTAAGCATCTTGGAGGATGTGTGTTCAAATTCAACGTTTGTAAGGGCACCTGCTTTTCCAGAAACATCCGTCTGACAAAAAGCACATTTGGCCCAATCCATAGCGCTGTGTGCGGATCTTAGTGACTTTGGCGCAGGATGTGTCTCTGAGGAGGTTGATGTGCTCGGCATCTGCTCTGCAGTAGTGACAGATTGTGGCTGAATCCGTGACTTTAGTTTTTCTCATTTTTGTGAGTGAGTAAAGTCACTGTAACAGAATCTGTGCCATTGAATCTTTTCAACGCGCTCTTGTACAGCATATATTTCGGATTCTTGAAAATGCATCAACATATTTAGCGTCATTATATTTCTCTCTTTCGTTGCAACACTCGGCTACTGTTTTAACACAACAACAATCGCTGTCTTTCGTAGCGGCTCTGATTTGCTAGTTTTTGAACTGTCCTGGCAAATAAAACATTCATCCCAGTCTATATGCTCTTCTTCTTCTCCTCGGCCCCTGGAGCACCCTGTGAAAATTCTTGTTGCCTTCATTTTTCATTCAGTCCTGGAAAAACAGAAAAAAGACATTATTAGTGTATTTTAGGACCATTTTGTGGAAAAATTTTTAGAATCAGGAACTCTGTTGTGTAGAATAAGGCAGTCTAATTCTAATCGGAACACATTTTGATTTCGTACATTAAAAAAAAATACACCATTTTTTTTTTTTTTAGAAAATGACTGAACTAATGTTTATTGCAATACCAAAATCGGCTCAGGCATGATAAAAAAAAAAACTTGGGAATCGACTCTAACTTTGTAGTTTTATGTCAGTTGGAAGCTGAGATACGATAAAAAAAAAAAACGTATAAAGTGGCGGCCATTATGAAAACTGTCATGACGGCCATATTATCCATATCTAGAATGTGCAACAAGTGGACTCATATTTCTGTATGTCTGGACAGTCCGTTTAGACTTGTTGCACTATTCTAATATGCAATCAGCAGGGTCGTGCACGCTTTGGCCCTGAGCTTCCAGACTAGTTTGGTCTGTAGCTGTGTGTGACCCATCTGGCTGCTCTACACTGGATCTTTTCGATTTCCTGGATCTCGTTGCCGGTGTGGGGGTCCCAGACGCATGACGCGTACACAACACATCAGTCGAACAAGGGTTTTGTATGCAGTTTCTTTCTTCTTCTAGTTTCCGATTTTGAGGTTTCGTCTAAGGAAACCGAGGTTTTGCTGGCTTATTGCGGTGATAGTCTCAATGTGGGATCCCCATTTTTGGTCGTCTTGGATCGTGACCCCTAGGTATTTGGTTGAGGTCACAACTTCTAGAGTGTGTCCATGGAGTTTGTACGCAGGTTCTGCCTCCGTGTAGCACTCAGTGTTGAGCATTTTTCTGGATGGAAGCTCATGGACCACTGCTCTTCCCACTTTGTGAGAGTGTCAAGGTCGATTTGTAGTGTCTGTTGGACGGATGTTTTCTTTATTGTGTGGCTGCACATAGTGTCATCTGCGAGAGAGACGGTTGGTTGGCTAGGGCTCAGGGAATACGTCCTCTCACAGATCAGAAAGAATTATTAGCAGAAAAATGAAGAGCATTGGATGGAGTGTAGATTTTGAGTAGCTCAGATAAATATAGAGGAGTCTTTCCACCTGCAACGAATGAATTATCTGTTCTACTGGAAATAGATGTAGGTCTTAAAGAGATGGTTTTATGTGAATAGACTTACAAGCCCTGTAAGTAATAACCTGCTGGCTTCAGTAATCTGTATCTGTTGGAGCAGTTTTGTTAGTGTCAATGGATGGTTGTGTAAAGGGCATAGTTCTGCAGAGAGGAGAGAGTTCGCAGAAGCTGATCCCTCAAACGAGGATGGAACCTAATTGAGATCGCATTTCAAGTTCATGCTCACAAATATGGAAACCATCAGCAAGGGAGTTAAGCTAAACACAACTTAATCTAGCGTATGGAATCACACTGAGGGTTGACTGGAAGTGCCATCCCGACTGTGGTCACTCAGCAGGCCCAAAACACTGACTACTGCTGGTCTGGACGGACGGTTAAGAAGAAGACAAATTAGAGGCCAGGGGAGAGCCATTGGGTCTAATGACACTGTCATAGGTGTTATCTTTGCTGAGGAAGTTTTGAGTCTTTAGAGGGGTAGATTTTCGTAAACGGAAGTCATTGGCAATAAAGTTGATACAAGCCAGGTTTTGCCTTAGATATGGGTCAAAAGGGTTTGTCTTGATATCCGAACTGCGCCATTCCAGATCTGCCACGTCGTTAGTTGGGCCGTGTAGCTTGGAATATCAGTTAGAGGTCTGGAGACAATTATGGCAGCCTGGTGTCATGTTTGTGGGTGACTAGCATTACCCTACATAACTGACATACAACACAAACTCCTAGAATACAACTGAATACATTCTCAGGGTTTATTCCACAATGGACCAATTAGGGATGGGGAAGATCTCTGTCAGGACTGGCCTTTAGCAAGAAGTTTTTTTTTCTTCTGCCTCTTAGGTGGGAACCTTCCTTTTTCTTGGCGGGTCTTACCACAGGTATACAAGACATTCTCGGGGACATCTTACGATGGACATATGCTCATGATGGACTTAAGGATTCATAACATCTCCCTTCCCCTTAGGAAAAAAAGATTACCTTACACCAAGAAATGAAATTGAGTCGCAAGACTTTAAACAAATGTACACAGCATTGTCTTACAAAACCAAAACAGTCAATGCAATGCAATTCGACAGAAGTTAGTCACTTCACATATTTTATTGGAGGCTTCCGAACTCTGGTCAGGTACCGATGGCTATGCTTGGTCTGCTGTGGTGAAGCTGTTGAAGGTGCTGGATCAGGTGACTGCTTCAGTGGAGTACAGGGTACCTTCGTCTGCTTGCTGTTTGAATCTTCGGGCACAGGTGGCAGTATCTCTGAGTTTGGACAAGGGAGTGTGCAGAATTATGCACCTTTGCATGCGGACTAAGGTCCAACTTGGAGTAATTAGGATGGGCCCATTGCCATCTGTGTGTTGACCACAGCACTGTTGTCCAATAGAACATCCTGTGGTGCAGGGATGAGATAGTCAATGAGTAAATGGCAGGATTTATTAGCCAGCTGTACAATGTAGGCCACAGGACCAAGGCCTTGAACTGTGGTGCCTTGTGCCCACTTCTCAGGACTTCGGAACTGGCACACAGCAACACTGTCCCAGACGAAATATGCGTTTTGGTGCTTCAGTCATGCTGCTGCTGTTGCTTGCTTCTTACGGTTGACTCAAAGGTCTTGTTTCAGGATGTTTAATCTTTTGCATTGTTGTCGCTTTAGAAATAATTGAGTTGGGCTCACACCAGTGGTTGTGTGAGGTGTGGACCTGTAGATCATTAAGATGTTTAGCAGCTGGTGCTCCTTGGTCAAACTCTGGTTGGCATTCTGCAAACTTGGTTTTACTACCTGTAGCAACCCTTTCTGCTGCTCCATTAGTAGCAGGATGGTAGTTAGCTGATCTGGTGTGCCCGATTCTGTTTCGTTCCATGAAATCCATGAACATAGTGGAGATGAACTGGGGTCTGTTGTCACTCACCATCTCTTCTGGTAGTCAATATGAAACAAACAGCTGCCTCAGTATGTTGATTGTCTTTTCTGTTGTTGTTGTTGACTTTGTTCTGAATACCCCTGGACATGTTAAGTGAGCGTCAGTGAGGACAAGGTAGCTGTCTCCTTCAAACTCTGCGAAGTTGATATGGAGTCTCTACCAGGGTCTAGTTGGCCACAACCATGTGTGAAGGGGAGCAGTGGGTGTGTTTTGCTGACACAAAGACAATCATGGCAGCTATTTACTCTGTCTTCAATGTCTTGATCAATTCCTGTCCACCAGACATGACTGTACCTGGGCCTTCGTCCGGTAGATCCTTGGATGTTGCTCATGACTTATATAGACTTAGATGCTCCCGCATCTTGCAACGCATGAGGCAGCCAAATCGCTCTACAGTGCACGGTCCTTAGCCAGTCTGCTGGTGTCACTCCATTCTCTGTCTGAGGTCTCTCTCCACTGTCTGTCGCCAGCTCATCCTGGGTTGTCCTCTTTTTACCCTGGCCTACTTGAGTCCATTTAATGGCCTGGTTTGTAGGTCTTGATGAAGTCATTTCACGACATGACCCAGCCAGCGGAGGCGCCGTCTGCAGATGATGGTTGACACGGGGTGCTGTCTGGACCTATCCCTGACCTTTTCATTTGGTATAAAGTCTGACCATTTGATGCCCAAGGTCTTACGTAGGCGCTTAGTGTCAAAAGCATCGAGGTTCTTCTTCTGGGTGGTTTTCAGTTGCCAGTTTCACAGCCAATATATATCAGCGTTGAAATCACACTAGAGTTACAACTTCAATTTGAATCCAAGAAAGAATTTCTTGCTGTTCACATTTTGTTCAGCTGGTTGAATGCTGATGTTGCCTTACCAATACGATGCTTCAGTTCATGGTCGAGGTCATTGGCGCTGTTGATGGAGCTGTCTAGGTACGTGTAAAGCTGCTCATAGAGTTCGACCAATATTGGATCTTGCAGTGATTGTGGAACAGCGACTTGCAAACCTTATAACAGTACTCCTTCTTCCACACTCAGTTCATGGCTTCAGCTGAAAAATGGCTTCGGATCTGGATCTGTTACATGACTTGGGCCATCCATTCAGAGTTAGTGACAGTACCTTTGACAAGACTGGATCCTTGCCGGTAGGGCTGGATATTTGCTGTGCTGTCACTGGTAACTTCTAATATACGGTGACGTGAAATTATATCTTCAGCTGCAGTCTCGTCATAGTTCTCCAAAGGAAGTCTGGAAGGCATGTTTCATTGGTGTGTTCATCTGATCTGAATTCCAGCTCATAATTGTATACAACCAGAATCAGTGCCCAACGCTGCATGCATGCAGCTGCCAAGGTTGGAACTCCCTTTTTCAATCCAAGTATGGCCAGTAATGGCTTGTGGTCAATCACTAGGGTAAACTGTCTGCCATGCTGATACTCATGAAATGTCTTCACATTGAAAACAAGCGCTAAAGCTTCCTTTTCTATTTGGGCGTAACTTCTATCTGTCTTGTTGAGAGTTCTGGGTGCATAAACAATTAGGCGATGACTTCCATCAGGAATTACATGACAAATGACCGCTCCAAGTCCAACAGCTGATGCATCACAATTCCAACTGGATTGGAAGGTTTACATCATAGTGTGTCAGAACCTTGACTGGCATCAGTTGAGTCTTCACTTTCTCCAAGGCATTCTGGCTGTCTGAAGTCCACGCCAGTGGCATCAGATCCTTCAGAAGATCATGCAGTGGTGCCAGTTCTGCAGACAGATATGGCAGGAAAAAGGCATAGCACTGCACCATGCCGAAAAAGAAACGTAGCTCCTTGATGTTGGTTAGTATAGGTGCATCTGCATCTGAGATTGCTTTGACTTTATCCGCCAGTGGTTGTAAGCACTTCTGCTGAGATGACATTCCAAGGTATTCTACCCTGTCTTTCAGAAACTCATACTTGTCTCTCTGCAGTCTCAGTCCATATTCCTTTAGTCTTTCCAACACTTAATCTAGTCTGGTCAAATTCTTCGGTCAAATGTTCTTCTGGTTCAGCGTTGATCTTGGGTCATCATCTCAGCGCCCTCATCTTGGAACATCATCTCAATGCTCTGAACGATCTGTCCAATGTTCTGCTGAACATCATAATGCAGTGAGGATCTGTTTCATGTTCTGCTGAAAAATTCCAAATGAAGAGACGACGATATTGATGCAGTCCTTTATGAGTGTTAATGGTCAACAGGCTCAGACTGTTCTACTTCCATCTGGTGATAGGCCTGCTTGAGATCTAGTTTCAAAAAGAATTTTCCTCCAGCCAATTTGGCAAAAATATCAGTGGGTTTGGGAAGTGGTTTATGATCAACATCCAACATTGTATTAATGGTTACCCTGTAGTCTCCACGGATTATATCCTTGCCATTGTTCTTGGGGACTACAAATATGCACTGTGTATTACTTTCTTTATGACTCTTTCTTTCTCCAATGAGTCCAGTTCCTCTTCCACCTTGGGGGAGAATAGCATACGGAACAGGCTTTGCTTTGCAGAACTTGGATTTGTTCTGTCCTTCTTTCAGTTGGGGTATGGGCATTAATCTTCTTCATAGTGCCTAACTCCTCTCTGAAGACTGCTTCATGCCTGTTCATGACTGCATCCAGCTTCAATGATGACAGCCTGTTGACTTGACAATTGGCTTGCCAGTCTGTTCTCAATGCTGACAACCAGTCCCGTCCCAATATTGCTGGTTGGCCACTGACATTTGCTACCAAGAGTTCCAGGTCTGCTTTCTGTTGGTTATACTCAACTATAAAACAAAACGACATTTTGTTTTACCAGGGTAATGAGATACGCAATGTAAATGCATCCCCACCCCCCACCCCCAGCCCTACACATCAAAAGCATCACAAGCATCCTGCAAAGGTAGCTGTGCACTAAGCAGGTAGTAGTAGCTTTACAGGTGTTCTCTTGAGTGGCTCCTGGCTGAATTCATATAAGATGTCTTTCCCTATTATGCTTTTGGCTGATCCTGCATCTTTCTCAAAATGTTAGACTCTCAAAGTCTACTTTCATGATGACTGTCCATGGTTTCTTCCCTTTCTTGGAGTGATGACACATTCCTAGTTGACTGTCTTATTGTTCTTCATACTCCCTTCTGTCGGTAACCTCTGTCTGTTGCCTTTAATGTAAACAAAAAACAAAAAAAAAAAAAAAAACGAAAAAAAAACTGGATTTCTGGAAGAACTTCTGCCCATACTGCGCAAATGGCTTTTATTATGGCAAGCATGGAACTCGTTTGTCTTGAACCTGCATGTAGATGCGTCGTGCTACTGTCCACATCTGTAACAACTTCTAATGCCTGTGGTGTTTTCCTGAGCATTCTGCCCAAGTCGCGCGAAATAGCTTCGCATGCGTGGGCGATTTCAACTGCTTTGGTAAACAATAACGTTCTTGTTTCTGTGTGTTCTGACTCAGAGTCTAATGAAATTTACCTGAGGGAAATGTTCGGCCAGCTATGCTGGTCTTCATCAGATAACGTTCTTTCACATCTGAGTTTCTTTTGAGTGTCGAGTCTTTCAATCCTATTCCAAACATGTCTCTGAGGGCTTCGTTTAGAAAGCCCCCAAACCCACACTCACTCACTGAGGCTAATCTTTTCAATTCGGCTAAAAAAAATCTGTGATTGACTCATCGTCTCTTTGCTTCTTAGCATAAAACTTTACTCTCCTATAAATGACTGACTCCTGTGGTTGGATGTACTCGTTCAAAACTGTCTATATTTCATCAAGAATTTTACTTGTGGGGGGTTTAAGCAGTTTGTAGGTCTTCTGTCTGTCGAGTATTGTATTGTATTTCAGTATGAAGAGTTCGTCTGAACAACCGGGTCCTGAACTAACGACTTCCCCCAGCAGCACATGTACGTTTCCCTTGCTCTGGCAACAAATCCCATTTCCAACCCCAATCCAAACCGTTCCACCTTCCTGTAACCACAACATGGTGACAGTGGTGCTCATCTTCAGAAAACTCATTCATTCTTCTGCAGAAAATGTCAGTTCTTTACACTTTTTCATTGACGAAAGTTTTATATGCCGATAGATCATGGCTTTCAAGCCTCCGCCATCGTTTGACTTTTCCAAACCTGAACAATGGCCAGCGTGGAAAAACAACGATTTTTTTTGTAAAGATAGAGAGTCGCTTCAAAGCTCAGGAAAGAAGAGCTTAATATCAAAATTGCAAGTCTCTTGTACTCGGAGGGCGCGGAATCTGAGAAGATTTACGCTACGTTTAACGTACCGTTACCGGCAAAACGACTTTCGTTGACGTCATGACCACATTTGATCGTCATTTCAATCCCACTGTGAATGTTGTTCACGAACGCGCAGTGTTTCATAGCACAGACAGCAGCAGCCACACACGAAGTCGTCGAACATGCTGACTTTCCTAACAAAGATGATGCTATCCGAGATAGATCAGTCGTTGGATTGAGAGACTAAGAACGTCCAGAAAAGCTGCAACTTCAGTCAAAGCTTAATTTGAAGAATGCAATCCAACAGGCCAGCATGAACAAGTTAAAAATAAAATCTTAGAGCAAAGACAGGATCATCAACACATCAGTTACACTGCGCACTGAGGTGCTGGTCAATGCGGCAAAAGCCAGTGGGCAGCAACTTAAGTGGCGGCAGAGGTGGTACAGCAACAAAAGGTAAAGGAACAACCAGCAGCAAGTATAGAAATAGAGGTGAAAGAAGCTACGTAGAAGCTAATCCAGGAACAAACAAACAAACAGTTGGTGTGGACGAGTTCATGGTCTTCAACGTGCAGATCGCACAGATTGCCCGGCGAGAGAGAAGAAGTGCCACAAGCACATGAAACTGACTCGCTTTTTAGAGCGCTGTCGATATCAATTATCACTCGACCTGGTTGGAAAGAGCAAAGGTCCTTACTTCCAGACCCAGAGAGGAGGAAGATAATAGTGAAGAATCAGCATTCTACTTAGGCCCGGTCATGAATTCAGCTGACCCATGGAGAGAGACGCTGATAATCCTGGGTGCAGAAATCTCATTCAAGATAGATACAGGAGCTGATGCGACTGTCATGTCATCTGCCGCTTTCAACAAGCTTCAGGCTCGCTCTCAACTCCGAGCAACTAAAACCAAGTTCAACGGCCCAGATGGACAGTTAAGCTGTTGTGGCATGTTTTATGCTAGCGTTAGGGTCAAATGACAAGAATACGATATTCATATTATTATTATTATTATTGTGATGGTGTGGAGAGTAAGGGGTGTGCAGGTGAAGACAGGCAGACGGTAATGCGTAGAAGCCAAGGGACAGCAGCCGTCAAGAAGACACGGAGGACAAGGTGTATTTTCTCTTTTTTTTTTCTTTCCACGCCAGTCGTCACCTCAGGGAACACTGATCCATTCTCACACAACGCTCTCCTTTTTTAAAATGTACCGGGCCGCAAAGCCAGCAACACGGTGCCAGAGACGAAACGGGCCTCGCGAGACTGGAACCAACAGAAATTTGTGTTTTCTATCGCAGCTTCAGTGTTGTCTGGCTCGCTGTCCGTTCCAACTATTAAGACATATTTACAATCGATGAAAACCTCAGAACCCAAGTAATAAAATGCAGTAAGTCATATTGGGCAAATCTGCGGCTGTGTAAAGTTATTGGTGATTAAAGTCCGAGAATGAACCCACTTTTAACGAGTTTACGTCATATTTTCCTCTATTTCGATGAAAAATACCAAGCAGCATGAAATAATTTTGTAATGAATGAATAGCTGGCATTTCACTCTTTTTATACATATAAACTTCATTTTTCGAGACTAAGTGGAGAATTCTGTTATTAATAATTACTAGAAAACACAGCTGACTTTTCACTTCGCCGGGCCGTCGGCGCCTACTTTTGATACAATTTTCAACTGGAAAATACTCTGTTGAAATGGTCTGTTGAATAATAAATTCTATACATTTTCAGTTGTATTCATGACAGAAATGTAGTCATCAGCAAGATTTCGATCGGGAAGTCCGAATTTCGTAGAATGATAATTTGGATTAAAACTCCGACAATGAACGAAGAAGGCGACTTGCTCAAGGGAACCGGCGTCGTCAGTCATTTCGCATAGTCGCAAGCCTATGCGGAAAAGATCCTGAGCATGCGATATACGAAATGAGAGCTCATGGACATTCCTTTTAACATGCATTTTCAGATTCTCGGTTTCCTCTTACTTCTTGTAAAATCAAGAATTATTCAATGTTCATTCGACAGACAATTGAAAATGGCGCCAAGATTGCTCGTGCAAAATACCAGTTTAGAGAAAATATGAGCTTCTCAGCCCAGTATGGTTGTAATGAATAAAAGACATTAATTTTTGTGACTTCAGCGACGTACATACAACCGTGTAGGTTCTGAGGTATTCATGATTTAAAGAACACACACACACACACACACACACACACACACACACACACACATGGGAGATTCAACCAAGGGAGGTAAGGGGCAAGATAACTCTTGAACAAAACATTTTCATCCACGAAAGGTAACCAAAAGGAATATATACACTGTTAGCTTACAATAAACACACTACCTCACTCACCCCAACAGGCTGCCTACCCAGGTAGAGCCGGCCGAAGAGCAGCCTACTGGTGCTCATTCAGTCGTCGTTTCCCATACCATTCAAATATCAGTCACTCATTTTCATTTATCTCATTTATTCCTCCAGTTTCTCACATAGGATGCATACGATGTTTTATACGTGTCCTCCACTTCCACCAGTACATGATGGCACACGATAACAGTAAGTGACATTTTTGTGGCTTGGTAAGAAATACCAGGCGGCTATCTTCAATTACATCAATTTTTGCCAGGGCAGTGGGGAACCCCCTGCTCTTTTCGATTTTCAACTGCCGTGGGTTCTTTAACGTGTGCAGGGGGGCAGGAAGGCACACAGGTCCGACTCGCTTATAGTCCCCATCCGATGGACTTGACGTTCAGTTCGATTTGATATCTATGTTACTGACAGCTCCCATACAGCAAGTTCCCAGATGAACTTACAGAAGGGGATTGATGACGTTAACTTACCTTTCAGAATGTTGGATGACAAACCTGTTCAATGTCAACCAGTCAAAATCGTCTTGGACGACAACGCAACACCATACAGTGTAAGTGTTGCAAGAAGAATTCACATTCCTCTTCTGGACAAGGTCAAGGAAAAACTGCAAAGGATGGAAGACAAGGGAATGATTGAAAAGGTCATGGAGCTGAATGACAGGTGCTCACCCATGGTTCCAGTGATGAAGAATTCAAGAAAAATCAGAATCTGCATGCACTTGAAGAAACTCAGCTCTGTAGTCAAGAGAGAGAGATACATTTTGTCAACATTGGATGAGATCTTTCACAAACTGGAAGGGTGCACAGTTTTCAGCAAACTTGACGCGACCTCCAGTTTCTGGCAGTTACAGCTTGACATGGAAACGGCAAAACTGACAAGGTTATTACTCCCTACTGGCGATACTTCTACAAGAGATTACCATTTGGAACATCCTCAATTCATTTGGAACATCCAGAAATATTCCAGAGAACTATGAAGTCCCTGCTGAGTAAGATTGACCATGTGATCTGCTATTTCAATGACATTCTTGTCCACAGCGGCACCAAAGCAAAGCATGAATTTCACCTAAAGAAAACACTGGGAAAGTTGTCCAAGGCAAACCTGAAGTTGAATGAAGAGAAATGTGAGCTGAGAGGGAAGGAAATATAATGCCTCAAGCATCGCATCAGCAGTGAAGGCATATCTCCAGATCCAGCGAAGATAGCAGCCATCGTCAACATGCCTGAGCCTACAAACATCACGAAATTGAGAAGGATGTTGAAAATCATCAACTACCTGGGACGATTTATCCCAAACCAGTGACGAACTATTAGAGAAAGACAAAGAATGGACATAGGGCACCCCACAGAAGCAAGCCATTGCAACAGTGAAGAAATTGTTGACAACTGCATCCATTCTTGCATACTTTGATGTTAATAAGCCTACCATTGTCAGTGCAAATAATAGTTCCTTCGGGATAGAGGAGTCCTCCTTCAAGAGCATGGAGACACGCATACTGCTCTTGCACACTGACGCCAACAGAACGCAAGTATACGCAAATAGGTAAGGAATACTTGGCGGTGGTGTGGGCATGCGAGCGTTTTGATCACTACATCATCGGACTGGAAAAGTTCAAAGTTCACACTGACCACAAACCCTTGATCCCTCTTACGAACACAAGCGATCTGCTGCAGGAAACAGGAGAAGAAGAAGCAAAAGAACAAGAAGCCGTCACGTGGCATAGAAGCACACCTTAACTCAGTCAGACAATCTTGGCCAGCTTCAGACAAGAAATTTCAAGAAATTGCCGAAGAAAGCAGAGAGTCCCAATTATATGGAAGGCACTGAAATATACACATGAAGAATGGTTGCATGGCCAAAATAGGTCAGTGACGTTGAAGAAGACCTGCGTGAATTCTGTCCTCATTGCAATGAACTCAGCGAGCATTGAGTATTGCTTGTCATGGGGAATAGAATCGTTTTTCCACAAACGGTGAGAGAGGAGATGCTGTGCAAGATTCATGAAGGACATCTTGGAACAATAAATGCTGGGAGCGTGCCAGTTCAAGTGTATGGTGGCCTGAGATTAGTGAAAAGATCAAAGACACAGTGGACAAGTCAGCACTGCAAAGAAAGTAGACCAAAACAGAGAAGAGAACCCCTGATTTCCTCAGAACTGCCAAATCTCCCATTTGAGAAGATTGCCGCAGATCTGTGCGAGATTCAAGGGCAACACTACCTGACAGTCGTTGACACTATTTAAAGATATAGCACACCTTGCCAAGACATGCTCAAATATAGTCATCTACTAGATGAAAAACATGTTTGCTCTTCATGGGATTCCACAGATTGTCATCAGCGACATGGACCTCAATTTCATCCTCTAAATTTCACCAGCTTTTTCAGCACTGGGGATTCAGCCACACCAATCAAGTCCTCATTATCCCCAAGCCAATGATTAGGCTGAAAGAGCGGTTCAAACAGTAAAGAAGATTTTGGCACAAGAAGACGTTTTCAAAGCTCTGCTCGTTTACAAATCAACTCGTAACTCACTAACAGGGAAGAGTCCAACAGAATGGCGTTTCGGCAGAAGCCTGAGAACGACACTTCTAACCCTTCCAGAAAACTTGAAGCCCAATGTAAGCAACATAAAGCCTGTTGAGAAGAAAGACAAGGAAAACAAAGAACAAAATCAGCGGAATTTCAATAAACGTCATGGAGTTACCTCTCTTCGTCCACTGAAACAAGGAGAATAGGTGTTACAGAAACTGGACCACGAAAAACAATGGAGAGATCCTGCAGTAGTAAAAGAAGAAATTTCTTCAAGGTCCTACTTGATCCAGTCTTCAAGAGGTCCCCTAAGAAGAAACACTAAGACAACAACTGAAGAACTAAGACAACACCTGAAGCCAACAGTCATGACATAGACGCAGGTACAGTCTTCAAACCCATATTCAAATTTCCCTAACCCTCCCAACTTCCTGTCCCTTGGCACTCTTGCTTGACTCCCACACTGCTGCATAGTCACTAGTCTGTCCACTGGAAAAAGAACTAAGCGTTCTGGTCTAGTCTGCCAGGAAAAGAAGCCACAGAATCAGCAAGTTGGGCCAAATCTTGTGACGCCTGGCAAGTCCAGTTCTCAAGAAGACAAACCATCCTGTCCTCAAGAAGACAGGCCGACGTCTTCACCTCAACAACCTACAGGGAGTGCAACCAACCATCACGCAGTCCAGCCTTGCACACTGACCCACAGCTTTAACCAGGGGTGGACACTGAAGAACGCTATAGTTCAGCCAGTTCCAGTTTCCAGTGGACCAGTCCTGACAACATGCAGTGAACGTGCTCAGACGGCCTGCAGCAGATCTGTCCAAACGACCTGTAATGGGAGACCTGTAAAAACTTTAGCCAGCTTCCAGGACTAGGAGCATATGATAGACACTTTTTTGTTGATTCCCAAGTTTATGGGTTTTTGTTTGTTGAGGTTCAAATTTCGAAAGTGTTTGTGTTCCATTGAAAGTGCACATAAAGATTCAAGAACAATCTCTTTGGATGAATCAAAGAATTCTCACACCTTTGGTTCTTCAATGAACTTTAAATAATTAACTATACGACATGATGTGTCCATCTGAAAAGGGGAGGGGGGGGGAGGGGGAGATATCGAGTATTGTGATTGTATTTCAGTAATAAGACTTTGTATGGACATACGGGTCCTGAACCAACGGCTTCCCCAGCAGCACATGTACGTTTCCCTTGCTCTGGCATAAATCCCATTTTCAACCCCAATCAAAACTGTTCCGCCTCTCTGTAACCACCACACTGTCCGCAACACTGATGAATGCACAAACTTTGGCCGTTTCACGTACATTGTTCACTCTAAAAAAAAAAATCATTTCCAAACATTCAAAGTATGAATCTACATCACACGACATGACGTCAATTCCTCTAGTTTCCCAAGATAGGACATGTTGGCAAACGTAAGAAGTAGGCTAAAATGACGTTAATACAAATACAGTCAACACAGTCTCTGGACACACAAAGAGCAGAAAGAAAAACAATGGTTTGATCTGACCTGATTGTTGCGCAGTGCCAGTCCAAGATCTCACGATAAAAATGGGGGAAACAAAGGTAGTCCTTCATGAGCTGAAGTGGCATAGCAGTGATCACCCTAGCGAGAGGTGGCAGCTCTCATTTGAGGGACACTGATGTAAGAGGTCAGTGTCAGGTGGCGCTGCAATCCGTCCAGCCATATGGGTGACGGCGGGTTGTCAGGCGATGGCACCTGGAGACGTGGGGGCAATTGGCAATGGAGCGCTGCCTGATCACGATTACTGTGGCCCGGTATACTGTGTTCTGAGCCAGGCAGGCATGGGGGCACTCCTTGTGGGGTTAGGCTGGAAAATTGCCCTCTCAGCCATAGTCTGCGTGGCCTGCCGAATTTTAGGGACTCGTGCAGTACTCCAGCGACTTTCGTCCTACTCCCTCTTTGCAGTGGCCTCATGCAGCACAGGACCATCACTACCCGACCATGAAGAAGGCCGCCTGGTGGCCCTGAATACAGCCTTTTGGTTGGGGGAAAAGAGGTGAAATACATTGACGCCTATCGTCAGCCGACCAACAGCTGAATTTGAACTAAAGTTCAAAAGGAACCAGAGCACAGAGAGAGACATACAATGGCTCCCACATGGAATTCACGTACTAATGCCAGTGAAAACAGTTGCCACAGAATATGTAGACATATGTATGCGAGCGTATACTTGTCCTTAAGGGCCTCTGGCCAATAGGACATTAATTTCACCCACAAGTCAAGTCCACGTATGCCTTATACTGAAAAATTGCAATTTACATACTAAAATCACAGACCAGGAACTGTTTTCCTGTGATGGAAATATTAATGAAGCAGATGTACGCCTCAGGAACTGCTGATTTCTTGTAAGCATCTATGGATATAATTTCGTTCTGGTTCACTTCGTTTTTTTCTTGTTGTCACAAGGAGATCAGTCCGATCATTGCAACACAAGAACTATTGACGCATCCTTGCCGCCAGTTCTTGTGGATGACTAACATTACCCAACATAACTGACATACAACAACACAAATTCCTGGTATACAACTGAATAGATTCTCAGGGTTTATTCTACATTGCACCAACTAGGGATGGAGAAGATCTCTATCAGGGCTGGCCTCTAACACTAAGTTTTTGTTTCTGCTGCTTCTTAGGTGGGAACTTTTCGTTTTTTCTTGGCGGATCTCACCATATATATGCAAGATTTTATCGGAAACATTTAAAGATGGACATAGGCACATGATGGACTCTACAATTCATGACTCCTGGCGATGCTGGATCTGATGTCATTTGGATTCGACGCTTCTAATGCTTCCATAGCGACTCAGGCGTGGTGATGGCCACGAGGGGGGGGGGGGGGGGGGGGGGGGGGGTTCAGCAAGACCTTGTTGAAAGAGGCTGGGTGGCCTAGCGTTCTGGTGTGAGGCAATTTCCTCCCTGGGCTGAGTGTGGTGAAGGCTGTGACACTGAGTCACGCACGAACTGGTTTCAGGTCGCCTCAGCGACAATTGTGAAGTGTGGCCCGTCCGTTTCTGGGTGGGCAGTGGACATGAAGTACGTGAATCCTGCCGGGAGTATGCTTACCTGTCAACTCTTGGAGGGGGGAAGGAGAACGCATAGACTCGCCGGAATAGTGGGTTTTACGTGCGTAAATGAATGCTCGTGAAACGAGTTCTTCAATGTGATCAGGGAAATTCCGTGCATGTGAGTGCTGTCTTGTGAGTTTCCGAGGTGAATTGCGAGTGTCGTCATGTGTCTACAAGTCAGTACGAATTGAGGCTTTATCCGTGAAGGTTGGGTTAGCCTACTGCTCAAGTTTATTTCTGTCGTTGGGGCAGGGGTTCTGGGTATACCCTCGACCGACTTGTGAAGGTTTGGCTACCTGAGTTTTCGACTGTCTGTGTTTGGTGTTCAGTGATGGGTTCTGCATCTACCCAGGGCGTTGGCTGTCTGGCAGTGTCCCCGCGTAAGAAGAATGGACGCAAAATCTTCCAAATTTATTCAAGAGCAAATTCATTGGACCATTGCACGAAATCAACAAATCAAACGCGGACAGCGGGCTGTAATGTCCAATCACCCTTCCTCAGGATCGTCACATAAGCCACAACTGAAAACTGCACCATTCAGTACCGAGTGTAGCCACCGTTTGCTGCCAGGCAAGCGGCACAACGTCGACGCATGGAGTCCACCAGGGTCCGAAGAGTGTCCCCGCGGTATGGCCTGCCACTCCTGCTGCAGAAAGAGAGTGAGCTGGGCCACGTCAACAGGCGGGGGGGTGGTTGTGGGCTACCCGCCGTCCAAGGACATCCCAGAGGTGCTCAATTGGAGCCAGATCAGGTGAGCGAGATGGCCACTGCATCCGGATGATCCCCTCTTGCTGCAGATGATCGTCCACGACACGGGCTCGGTGTGGACGGGCGTTGTCGTCTTGGAAAACAGCAGCGTTACCCATGGCCTGAAGGGCGGGCTGGATCAGGGGGCTCACAATCTCGTCACGGTACCGCACCCTGTCAGCATGCCTTGAATGACGTACAGGGGAGTTCTGTCTTGACGACTGAAGCCACCCCAGACCATCACAGAACCCCCTCCGTAACGATCCACCTCACGAACTGTGGCGTCAGCAAAACGTTCTCCTGGCCTTCGCCACACTTGGGTCCTGCCGTCATTGAATGCCAAGGTGAAGCAGGGGACTCATCTGTGAACAGCACTCGAGACCATTGCTGCCTCGTCCAGCGAACGTGATGACGACACCAGTCTGCCCGTGCTCTGCGGTGAGCTGGAGTAAGTGGTACTCGGACTGCTGGTCTCCGGGATGACAGCCCGAACTCGTGCAAATGGTTACAAACTGTCCTTCTACTGACATTGACATTTGCAGCCTGCAGGAGCTCACGCCTTAAGGTGGATGAGGTGACAGTCCGATTGCGTAGGGCAGACAGCAGGAGGAATCGGTCAGCATGTCTGTCGGTACACCGAGGACGGCCTGATCGTGGCCGATCCTGCACGCTGCCAGTGGCCTGAAACCTCTCTACAAGACGTTGGATGGTGGAATGGGACACGTTCAGACGCCTAGCCACCTCGCGGCCAGAAAATCCTTCGTCAATCAACGCTAAGGCACGTCCACGATCGGCAGGGTCCAGTCTTTGCCTTTGTGCCATGCTTTTTGGGCTGGCGTAGAGACGACCGTTCTGTTTACAGATTTGTGGCCAACGGCGTCTGATCTGTGTTCATGAACGAGGTGCCATGCACGTGCATCATGATTGACCACGAGCATTTCGCCCTTTTTTTTTCAAACTCATATGCTCCCACAGGCACCCGTTTTACCGGTTTTACGTGGTTTCCGCACGTGCAGCTGCGCTCCACCTTGTACCGCAGTGGGGTTTTTAGGTGTTGTGATCTGTTAAGGAACATCTGTTCAATATGTCTAACCAAGTTTGGGTCATTGTGACTTCGTTTCAAGCCTATTATTTACACACTCAGATTGATGTGCTAAGACATAAGACATAATATGTTGATGTACTTGGTAGTGGTCGTAGGTGAACAGAAATATTGTTTTCAAGTTTGGTAAAGATTAGTTATTTCTGAGAGTGTAGGTTGGTGTCAGAGAACCAAAACTTTTAGTATTGAAAATGGGAGAGTCTGGCACTCAGCGCGTGGCGGGTACAGAGGGTAGACTGCATGCGCTGTGTCCCGTGCGTGTGTGAGGTTTATCGACCGATAGGTGACGGGTGGTGGTACCTCGGATAGACACGTCTTGTTGAGGTTCACTTTTGGTGTTTGAGCGTAGAGCCAAACTGGGTTGGATGGGCAGAAATGTAAATTTGGATTAATACATTAATAAAAGTTTTTTCCTACTTATCATCAAAGATTGCAGGTGAATTAATGATTATGTTAAATACAATAGTAGTATCGGTTAGATTACTTGGTATAAGTTATCACAATTGGAAAAAGAGAAACAGCAGATGATAATGAAAAGGTGTTTCAAATATTTAGGAATTGTGCCTCAGAAGTCTACTCTTGGTGCATATATGTATATGGTTCTTGTTTTAGTCGATGGGGTGCACCAGTATTCAAAAAGGTTTCCTCAGCATTGTGGGTCAGTAGACAATGTTTAGGACAATGTATAGCAGCGCTCGGAAATCCTTTCAGGCTTACACAACTGGTAATTGTCCTAGCGTTTGATAATTTCTAATAACATTTGCGGGATTATGATGTGCCTGCTAGGAATTTAGGATACCCAGGTTCAGTTCTATTATTTTGTTTTGCTTGAGATGTGTTTGATGATTCTATTAAGCATGTTATTAGGTAATAGGCCCTGAACTGCGATTGGTACTGGTAGTCACTGGTGTTCGTTGGAGTAAATATGATTTATGATTTTACCGAATCATTGTGTCTTGGAGACTTCGATGGGGGCTGAAGTCATAGGAATATAATTCAGACAGTATAACCAATGTTATGAAGGAACGGTTACAATTGTGTTCGCGCCCATTGATGGAAATGGAAAGTCAATGGAGTCGGTTTAAATTTGTGATGGAAAGTTTCTGGTGAGAGAGAGAATTTTGATGTCAAGGTGGCTGATTGTATAAGTCAAGGTTTAAAATTCCAGTCAGCTGTCGCACTTTTGGTTGTGACGTGTACATCTCAGGACTATATTTAATGAGTCAACGTGAAATGTTAAAAAAAGAAAATGAAAACACTCAGAACCGTTTACTTAAGTGAAGCAGCAAATAACTTTATTCTTCTGTGGTAGTAGAACGTTTTCCTTTTTCACAGGTTCCGGCGAGTTTTCTTGCTTTCTCCTGCACAGCAAATCCGTGGGGGTCAGCCTCTCGGTTTGGGGGGTCATCTTACCTCCTCTTCCACTGTCATCCCTGCCCATTCCTCTGCCTGTAGTGGGGACGCACCTGGATCCGGCAGGGTGTGGTCTGGGCTTGACGCCGACTCTGTCTTCTGCAGTCCCAGTGGTTGCAGTTCCTCCGACTTCGGTCCTATCCTTCCTTCAGGGTGGGCAAGCACTTCAAGGGCCCACTGCAGTACATCATCTGCGTGTGAATTGTGTGAGTGGTGTAGTTGGTGCATTGTAGGTAGGGGACCGGACTCTTCGCTTCATCACTACTATATTCCAGCAGCTTCGTCTCAAACGCTTCAGTGCAGGTCTTGTGCGTGTGTGTGTGTGTGTGTGTGTGTGTGTGTGTGTGTGTGTGTGTGTGTTTGGTGGTACATTGATGCGAGGGCGTGGTGAATTAGAGACAGACTTTTACGTGGTGATGTTGAAAAAACACTTATTGCACTGCTTTTTTTTTTAGGGGTGTGTGTGTGTGTGTGTGTGTGTGTGTGTGTGTGTGTGTGTGTGTGCATGTGTCGAGTGTCCGCCAGGTACTTTGAGTGAGATACTTGAAAGTGCAAGATTGAGTTTCTGGTCACTTGAACATTTAAGTGTTTTGAATGATATTTTGGGGATTGAGTTTGGGTGTACAGATAGCCTGATACCAGTAGAAAAAATTTAGTATAAGGAATACAGCTTGGGAGAAGGAGGGTGTACGCTGAAGCATCGCGTGGGCATCTCGGGTTTGGTGGAATATCAACCTTGTTTGATATTTCAGCCCGGGATTACCAGGTGATCTAGTATTCACCCTTGTCCCTTCTGGTATTGGCTTTCAGTGGGCTGAGGTGTGAATGGGTGTTTGTCTCTTGGGGGGAGGATCCTTAAACGTGAATGCGCAGCACATGCGTGCGCAGGTATGCATAAGGGGCTATGTGATGATGGACGCGCATTGGTGTTATTAGTATAGTTGGATTCCTTTGCTTTTTTTTTTTTTTGGCGGGGGGGGGGGGGGGGGGGGGGGGGGGATAGCTTGGGTGTGTGCTGGACGTAAAAGTCTTGGTGTTTTCATCTGCTTTTTGGTTGGCGAGACTGCGTGTGTGAATGCAAATAAAGCCTTCTGTTTGTGCACCATATATTCCCTTTGTCTGTGTGTCGTTGTGTGGCGTTCGTAATCTTTGGTAAAAGAGGGAGGGGTGGTCATAAGGGGGGGGGGTATACTCATACATATCTCCCTGTCTACTGTCTTGTACAGTAACACACTGATTCCGTTATTCAAGTGTTTGTGAATGTAAAGTTATGGTGATAGTTTTGCCTATCATTTGGCTATATATTACCTAGAGTGAAGGCCGATAGAGTATTATCTTAAATGAAACCATACTAGTGGATGGAAATTAATCGTTCTATGTTCTTATTTTATTGTTCAAACTCGTTTTTTTAACCTGAAACGTGAAATACCAAATTTCCACCGTCAATTTATACAAGTAACTCCGCAACTGAGGAGGGGCTGGCGTTTAATAAGACTGAAACTGAAAATAGCAATTCAAGTTTATCACAGTAGAAAGAAACTCGTGGAGAGCGTGGCAGCAGCGAGTCCTCAGAAGAGTAGCCCCCTTCAAGCAAGTGTACGAGCCATGGCTGGGATTCGAACCCATGACCCTCTGGACATGCTCATTTTCCACTTAATGACTCGCGCACTAACCACTGAGCCACTGGGGACACCTGATATTTGTAGGAAAATTTAAGCCTTATGAAGTTTCACTTTTTGTCCTCCTTGACCAGATCCAGCTTGAACACCTCTCTGCTGCTTCTGCCATTGCTTTCAGGGCTCTGGTTTTTTCCCCCTCCTGCAACTGAGAGCTGTTTCATGAGGCTGTATGCAGACGTTCCTACAAACCCCTAGCTCCAATTTCTGCAGTGAGGACTTTGACCTGATAGCCTTCTCTCCTCAGGCTGTTTGCCAGATCAGCATACTTTCAGTCTTGTAGATTTGAGCTGCCTCCATTCTGTTCTCATATGGCACCGTGAGCTCGATCATGATCAGCTGCTTGGTTGACTGAGAGTGGACTACTATGTCTGGTCTCATGCCACTCTTGCTGATGATCTCTGGGTGACTCTTCATTCTGGGAGGTCTGCAGTGCACTCCCAGTCATCTGCCCGTCCAGCAGACTCTGCCTGCATGTTCCGAGTGGCACTGTTGTTCTTGGCCATGATTCGCTGCCTCCTGCCGTGAAGAATGTTGCGGGTGCTTTTGGAGTCCTGATTTTCCCTTTGTGGTGTTGGTACTAGCCCAGACTACTTGTACAATCTCTTTGAGCACTTTGGTTGCCTCCATGTGTACCTTCCTTGAGCCAGGGCTACTTTACATGAGCTTAGGACATGCTCCACTGTTGTTTTTCATGGCAGAGGGGGCATGAAGGATCGTCTGTTTTTCCCCACTTCACCAGGTTTGCATTTGAGGGCAGAAGGTCATATGCAGATCTGAGAGTGAAGCTGATCCTGAGAGGGGCCATGTGCCAAATGTCATTCCAAGTGAGACTTCTTTGGAGTGCATTCTCCCACGTTGTCCATTGCCCTTGCTGGCTCTGCTGGACTGTTTTTTGGAGTCTTTTGGTCTTCTCTTTTTCTCATCTCCTGAATCATCATGTCTCTTTTGGCTTTTCTTTGGCCTTTGACCACCATTCAGTTTTGGTCACCCCCAGTCCTTGTCTGTTGGTCTGTGTGTGTGTGTCCTGTTATTTTCTGATGATCTTGAGACTTTCTTTTGCAGAATCCATCGCCTCTTGAACTTTCCATTTTCTGCCTGTCTTCAGCTGGGGCTTGATGCTTCTACCACCCTTGTCTCCTGAGTCCTGAGTCCTCCAGCATGCTTTGAAGTCTGATCTTCCTGCTTTGTATTCCTCCAGGATGGATTTCAGTGGTAGTTTCAGCTTTGCTTGGCGACAGTATAGCGCTATGTCAGTCAGACAGGGTGGGACACCAAGCCATTTCCTTGTGAACTTGTTGATTTTGGATTCCATTGCCTCCACTATGCTGGTGCAGATGTCGTATATCATCAGAGGCCATAGGAGCTTTGGTATCAGCATGAACTGCAGACACCAGACCTGGTATTTGCAGGGAGCCCACACTGATCAATGGTCTCCAAGCCTTCTTCCGACATCTGTTTGGTTTCTTTTGCTCCTTGTGTGTCTTTCAGGGTATCATCATACCATCTTCCAAGGTCTCTTGACTGGCTTTTCTGTGACTGTTGGAATGGCCTGGTTGGCAACACTGAAGACCACAGATTCGGCCACTTTTCCTTTCCTCAGTGAGAGACTCCGTGATTTTTTTGGCTTGAACTTCATTCTGGATGAGGCAACTATGTCATCCAGCCTCTCCAGCACATGACGTGTCTCGTCTTCTCTGGATGAATTCACTGTAGTGTAATCCATGAAGGCCTTGAGAGGGGGGCATCTTGTATCCATCGCCAAGGTCTGTTTGTCTTGCGTTGCTTGTTGCTACTTTCAAGATGATTTCTATTGCCAACACGAACAGTATTGGGGAAATTGCACAGCCCATTGCAATGCCCACTTCCAAGTTGATCCAATCTGTTGTGTACTCCTTGGTAGAGAACCGCATTGAGAAGCCATTGAAGTACTTCTTGAGCATGTCGCGGATGTTCTTTGGCACATGGTAATCTCAAGTGCCAACTGTATCATCTCATGGGGTACAGATCCATATGCGTTTGCCAGATCAAGCCACACTACGTCCAGGTCTCTCTTTTCTGTTTTTGCTCTTTGGATTGCGTCCCAGATCATTGTGGCGTGTTCTCACAGCCAGCCACGCCTGGGATGCCACCTTTCTGGACTGACACATCCAGGTACTTGTTTCCCATGAGGTACTTGGTCAGCCTTGCTGCCATGATCGAGAAGATGATTTTCCCGTCGACGTTCAGTAGTGATATTGGCCTGAACTGGCTGATGTCACTTGAGTTTTGCTCTTTGGGGATGTACACACCATCTGCCGTCATCCAATGGCCGCTGATGTGATTTCTCCAAGCTGATCGCAGCAGCCTGTGGAGCCACTCCATCACCTTGGGACATTTCTTGTACAGCTGGCAAGGTATTCCGTTTGGCGCTGGTGATGATTTGGCTCTGGTTTTGTCGACCACCTTCTTGATTTCTGTCAATGTTGGAGGCTTGTCATTGAACTGTTCCTCAGGGTTGGTTGGCCACACCAGACCTCGAATGTCGAGTGGTGCTTTGCTCTGTGAGCCAGAGTATGTTTTCCTCAGATGCTGCTCAAGTACTCCTTTAATTTGTCCACACTTAGGGTCCCAGATTTTGGCTGCTCAAACAGAGTTCTGGCAAAACTGGAAGGGGTCTCTGAAGAAATGCTCTTGTGTCTTCTGCTTGTTCTTCCTCTTCCTCGCAGATTCCGCTTTGCTGAGGGCGCTGTGTTTTGCTTTCCAGAGTTTTTCCAAGCCTTGTTTTTCAGCTGGCAGTGCGGTCTTCATTTACTTCTTGAGGTTTTTCTTTTGGACCCTGATCTTGTCCATCTCTTCTTGGCGTCTGGATTTCTTTGGAGGCGTTTTCTCTTTGGGTAGTTTTGCTCCATAGGGCGTCTCTACATGTGGCATACACAACATCCCCATATGTGGCTAGTTTGTGTTCCAGGGTGCTTTTCCCTATCAATGCATCGAGTCTTTGGACGATATTTGCATCCAGTTTCTCCAATCTTCAGTCTCGTTTGCTCGTGGCAGGTTGAGTTTCAGGCGCCTGGCATCGAGGGCCTGTGCAAATTCCTCATCCGAACCAACAGCGTGGATGTCCTTGGCACTGTGGTTTAAATCCTGGCCTTGGTCTTCCGACGTCTTATCTGCTGATGTAGTGCGCTGCTGCTCATTCAGGTGAGTCTTCACACATTCCATCTTTGTTCTGTGGATCTTCATGCCACGGGTGGTAGCGAAACACTTTCCACAGACACATGGATATTCCATTTGGTCCATGTTCATAGTCCGTTTGGGATTTGCAGTCGTGATTGGTTGAGAACCGATGGATTCATCATTCTCTCCCTCTTTCAGTGAATCCTATGAGCATCTTTTCACAGATTGTATCGTTTAGTAATCATCATCATCAAACTGATTCCAGAATACATAAATTACAAGCCTTGCTGTCTTTTATTGTGGTCAGTGTGGATAAGCTTAACGTGCCTCCTGCAGGTTCCTTGTGTTTGAACACTGGACAAACTGGCTTGTGAAAGTTACCCTTGTCAACCGGCAAGACGGACGGGATAAAGCTACAGGGGCTAAATCACGCGTCGTCCTGTCCAAATGATTAAGATACTACCAGTGATAGTAGTTTCTTATGATTCTTCTGTGTGGCTGAGTTGCTACTTATCCACAAATGAGTGTTTTACCTGTTTGTTTGGTTGTTTATTGAGTGACTGAATGGTTGAATGGTTATTTGACTGTGTAATTAGTTGGAGCGCTGCCCGACTACAATTACTGTGGCCCGGAATACTATGTTCTGAGCCTGGCAGGCTTGGATTCTGTTCGGTTGTTTGTGCCCTGTAGCTATTTTGTGTTTTATAGTTAGTGCAAGTAGCCACTAGTTGGTATGTTTGTTCATTTGTTTGTTGCTTCGGTTAGTTTGTGAGCGTTTGTTTGATTTACTTACACCTGTAGGTCCATTGCAGAGCTGAAAACCAACCGGGAAGCCTTTTTGCTGATTTTTGTAATGTATGTTCATTAATTTCATTGATTGTCTATATAACCCCTGCTGTTCACAACGGGGACCCCTTTTTTGTGTGTTTACGAATGTTCATTGATAACACTGTTATCCGTTTTACCTTTATGAGCCATATCTTTAACTGTTCATAACTCCTGCCATTTGCAACAGGGAGCCCATTTTTCTAATGTTATGATTATGATGTAATTGTGTTATTGGCTTGCAAAGATATGTTTTTACTGCTACCATTCACAATGGGGAGGTCCTTTGTGCATTTTTATCGGAAGTCCTCGCACCTTAATTTTGATAATGTCTATGTGCTGCAAGGACTATATTCAGATGTTTGTTGAAGTTGAGACCTATTCTTTATGTATGATTTTACAATTCAATTAAGAACATTTGATACTTCTATTGGCTTGATTCGAATGATTTGTGCCTTATTTATGTGTGACGTGACAATTGCCAGCCACTATACTCTGTAGAACCCCCCTTTTTCCTCCTCTTCCCCCTCCTGCTACCCCCCCCCCCCCCCCCCCCTCTCTCTCTCTCTCTCTCTCTCTCTTACAAACTGCAATTAGGGTTAGCAGTCTACGTCACTTTTCAATCTTTACCCACACCTTTCAACCCCTCCCAACCCCCCTTCTCCCCTCTCACTCTCTTCTCTCAGTCTGTGAGATTTACGTTCAATGTACGCAGCGCTGCCAACAAAGGGATGGAGAATTTTGACGCAAGTGTAGATCAAGCCGTCAAATGTTCGCGCCCATCTTTCCTTACCTTATTTGGTTGTGTAGGCGATTGCTCAGGGCTGAGACGATGGCCTCACTACTTCATAAAAGCTGTTTAACTCCCTCCTTCCCTTCCATCTCCACACTCACCCTGGCGATCGTGCAATTCTCTCGTGTGTAATGCAGTGGCATCGACTGGCAACTCATCTCACACGTGTGGACAACGTAGCTTTGTCCATTCGCATAAAGGCTAAAAAATATCTCCAACATGTGAGAGATTGTCTCCTTGAATCTTCTACACATTATCTCACCCAGCAAGTGGTGGGGGATGACTGTCCCATACCAGATCACCCCACCCTCCTCTGATTTACTAACAACCCCCCCCCCCCCCCCCCCCCCCTTTTTTTTTTTTTTTCCTGCAGTGATACTATTGGCTGTCATGTTTCTCTGACAGCCTGTCAATCAGGTATCAGCGACCGGATGTGTAGCTTAACGCAAAAAAAAAGGGGAAACCAAGTCTCTTCACTTCACTACTTCACCAAAAGTTGTAAGACTGTTCCAAGTTGCGAATATCGAGGGCAACAGGATATCCTCACACTAGGCACAATACTGGACACTGTCCATAAGGTGCAGACTGATACTGCACCAAGGGAAGAAGAAGAAGGGGTAGCTTGTTAAAAGATCCATGTCCACGCAAAAGAATCATGCATCACTCCACCCAGTTCACTAAAGTGCCTAGTTGATTTACAGCAAACAGCTGTACCACAAAACAGAAACGGCAACTAGCCAATGCTGACCTGTTCTGTAAGGATGATGAAGACTTTGGCTATACAGAGCGTGGGATGCACAGCATAAAGCTGAAGGATGACGTCCCTGTGGCGTCCACATTTCGCAGAATAATCCCTACACAGCTACAGGAGGTTAAAGACTACAAACAGATGCTCATGGATAAAAAGCAGATTCAGAGAAGTAATAGTCCCTATGCATCCCCGGTGGTCATTGTTCAAAAGGAGGGAAAACTAAACCTGGCCAAGCAATACTTTGTAAGATGGATCTACCGTCTAAGGCTCCGTTAACGTGTCAGATGAAACAGCTGGAGCTCCAAGTCGGGCTGCTGTACAGGAGAATCGTTGATCCTTTACTGGGTGAGGTCACCCAGATGGATGTCCCCAAATCCATGCAAGGGAAAGTGTTGTCATTCGCGCATGACAGGTGGGGGTATCAGGGCCCAGAACGAACTTTACAGACACTCCATGCGTGGGCATTCTGGCCACACATCCATCTGGATATTCAGGAGGGTGAAGGCGCTGTGAACAGAGTCAGATTGCCGAGAAACCTACCACTTAAACCCTTCTCGCCTCAAAACCTTTAGAAGTGGTCGCTATGGACTTCACAGTCTTGGAACCGTCGTCTGACCGTAGCAAAGCTGGGGAGCACCTCCAGAAACCTGCCTCTGTACGCAAAGACTGGCATGAGAAAGGAAACCTCACTTCTGATCTTCGAGTAGGAGACCATGTGGTCATGAGAGTCAAATACCGAGGAAGGAGTAAAATCCAGGATTCCTGGGCGGGGTACGGGGGGGGGGGGGGGGGGGGGGGGGGGGGGAGGGGGGGGGAGGGGGCGGGGGGGGGGGGGGGAGGGGGGGGGGGAGGGAGGGGGGGGAGGGGGGGGGGGGGGTACAAGGTGACACAAGTGCCAGATGCAGAAGGTGGCCCGTATGTTACGGATGGAATGGGTGGTGTCTGCAGGTGTCTGACTGTCTGACTCTCACACAGAAATTATGGATGCATGCACGACTTTTCGATGACAGCCAGGCAACACTTTTTCCGTTTTATGCTGCCTGAGCCATCAGACAAAACATATATAATAAATGCAAAATCATGAATAGTCGGCACGCCAACCACAAGGCGTACACACAAACTATATGTATATACTAATATTTCAAATACGCCAAACAGGGTGCACGTAACAAAATATATCTATATCCAATTTACTATCTACTGTCGCTGCTGGTTCCAACGACGATGAAGGCGGCGACGACGACGACGACGAAACGATGAAGAGGACAAAGGCGACAAGACGATGAAGATGAAGACGACAACGTCTACAGCGTCAAGTCTGACACAGAACTTGCATAACGTCAGAGCTGGCTCGAAGAAAAAAAAAAACACTAGCACTCACGGCGTCTCTGCCGGCGACAGGGTGACAGTCTCACACAGGAGCTGTGGCTCACACACACACAGAAGCACAGAACGCAGCGACGGCCTCGCCAACAGGTCGCTGGTTTCAAAAACTTGGGAGCGGCGCTCTGGCTTGGCAGCAGCGGCGTCTCAAGCCCAACTGGCTCAGCGGGTAGTCGGTCCCGGGCGCAGTGGCAGGTAGGGTAGATTGTCGGCACTCAGGCCGACCTCTCCACACCGTCACATGGTGGAGAAGGGGGTAGACACAACTACGAACCCTGACCCTCACACAGTAGCAGCCAGTCCCCCTCAGTCCAGGGAACACATCTACCTGGGGAAACTGATTAACTACCTTGATTATCATGGCTACTACTCATTGCAATCATGACTACATTCATATTCATTAGCCACATCATATTCCACTTGAGACAAAAATCATCAGCATATTCCTTCTTCCACACAAGATTCCCTTTTCCGGATAAATAATACTACACAGGAAAGGATTTCAATATAAACCTTTCAGAATCTAGTTTCCAAATTGGGGAAAGATTACCACTTAGACCTTCTTCAATAAACCATGAATACAATTCATTACACACACTTAATGATTACTTTCATCAAACTATAAATGTCTTTCGTCATGCCACAAATATTCATTTCTTCTTCTTGTATAATGACAAGAATGTTCATTTCAATTCATACAATCACCAGATTTTAAAAGTTTTTTTTTTTTTCAAAAGATTTATCTACTTCAATACATGTAAAGGAAAGATTTCCACACACTCTTGTTTACTAACACACAACTATTCAATATTCATATCAAGAGTCAATTAAATACTCATCCACATCAAAATCAAACCACCATATAGAAGATATGTAAAGTCTCTGTCGCTCACTCTGGGAGCTTATTATCCATAGCATCAAAACTCTCCCTCTTCTCGCAAACCACAAAAGACTTTTTTTCATCATGAAGTTCATAACTTATTAAGTCACAGAAATAAACAAAATCTTTTTTTTTCCCTAAAAACCACTTCCTTTAACACTCACTTCATCTATTCATGTTTTCCGACAGCATTTTGTTTTGTTACCCTATCAAGTCATCATAACAGAACACAATAAATATTTTCTTTTCTAAACCAAACCTTCACAGTGCGATGAAGAAGTTTCAGTCGCTCCTAAACAGGGAATACGGTTTCGGTTTGCTAACAAATACATATTGAATGATAAATACCTGACTGCCACAAAAAAAAACAGCTGGGTCCCTCTTTCGGCCTTCTGGAATGCTGCGGAGCCCGAATCACTGCAGAGACTGTCTAACCGGTTCAGCTCACCCGGCTTTAATGGTGCGCAGGTGAGTAGCAGTCAGGTAAACTTTCAACCGGCTTCCGGAGGACTACCTTCCGGTTAGCACGGTTGCATGAAAATTTGTGACCGGACGGGAAACGGTCCGTCACACGTACATCATCAGGCTGAGGGGTAGTTTGGATGCTGAGAAGAAGGTGACTATGCAAGAAATCAGACGATTTTTCCACCACTTGTTCCCAAGCTTATGGGAAAAAGCCCAGTCAACAGAACCCTTAGTCAATGAAGGGCTGGTGGAAACAAAGTATCGGCCATGGCATTTTTTTTTTTGTCTGAGTGTGTGTTCCTTTAAGCAGCCACACTTCAGCAGCTCTGTCCCTGTTCTCGCGAGTCCTCAGCCAGGTATGGTCAGGACTCCAAAGGCCAGGTCGTACAGACTGGTTGCTGTATAGTCTGCTAATGACAATCCACGTGTGGACTTGTTATGCCTTCCCCATCCCCCATCCTTTTTTTCTTTCTTTCTTTCTCCCTTCCTTCCCCCAAAGACCTTCTCCACACACACACTTCCCGTCTAGTCAGGATCTTGCAATCTCACCTAACGCCCCTCCTTTCCATCCCCCTTGCCCCACTCTCACAACTCGTATTTCCCCTTCTATCCACCTTCCAAGTCTCTTTCCTCCTCCTCTCCCTTCCAGCCTAAGGTAATGGGCACTGCTGTAGTTGTAGTAGTTGATGCGTTCAGTGTTTATTTATTCATATGTGAAAGTGATGTGTTCAACTTTTGTCCCCAGTTACTGTTTACGGTTTATGATTATTACACTTCAGGAACGGCGGCTTCAACTACGTCTAGGATTCTTTTACAGGGTGGTTGAGGGTCTGGTGCCAGCGATCACCCGAGTGACTTCATCACACCTGAGAAACCAGGATGACTCATCCACTCCACCAGAGAAAACAGTACGTATCTGACACAAAACCCAGTGGAGAACTACATACGAAACAATGATAGGTGCTAGTGCGTCCTGAAACACACACCGATCAGTAGCGTAACTCATACTTCCCAAAGACAATAACTGAGTGGAACCACCTCGATGATAACATCGTCTACCAAAAGTCAGTCGACAGCAAAAGCCAGAAGCCGATAATATCATCACGCTGCACACCCCCCACCATCGCGCCAAAGCCAGTAAATGGATATTAGCGATGTACCAATCTAGATCCAGATCCAGGTTTGTTCGTCGGACAATTCAAAATGGCGCCAAGATTAATCGTGCAAAATACAAGTTTTAGAGAAAAATATAGGCTTCTCAGCCCAACATGGTAGTAATGAATAGAATGCAATAATTTTTGTGACTTCAGCGACGTATACAAATATGTTGGTTCTGAGGTATTCATAATTTAAAGAGTTTACACAAGAAAATTGACATCCATCGATCAAGGAAGTTAAGGGAGAAGAGATAACTCATGAACAAATATATCATCTACGACAGGTGACCAAGAAATGTACGGTTAGCACCCGGCTACACACACACACACACACACACACACACACACACACACACATATATATATATATATATATATATATATACAATAAACTGATAAATTCCAACCTCTTAAGACACAGTGCTGAGGGCCAGTTCTTGGAATGAATCCGCAAGGGACTAAATTACAATAAACTAATAAATTCCAAGGATAAGTACTGAGCACCATTCCAGCAACTTACAGAGCAGCTTGGTGTTGCAATGACTGCAAAAAATATTGAATGCTTATCACCCCCCCTATTTCTACAATCTAAGACATAAGATATTCTGCTGTATTGATGTTGTTGTGTATTGCTGTATTTTTGTGAATTTTTATTTTGATGGCCTGGTCGGCATAAAAAAAGAAAACGTTGACTTGTTGCCTGGCTGTCCATGTTTTGAATGGTGTGGATGTGTGTGAATTAAAAATCGTACACGCACCCGAATTTCTGAGTCAGACAAACAGACACACGCACCAACCCATCCATAACATTGGTCTGTTAAACAAAACATCATCATCATCATCATCATCATCATCATCATCATTATCATCATCATCATATCTATACCATTACTATTTCCTCATTTTCTGGAAAAGCAACATCATGAAATGTTTAAACCAATCATCTATCGTAATTTGGTTTCTTACATTTTTCTTTTTTAGACAAATTTGATGGATAGTTTCCCTGAAATCATTTGAGAATTTATAGAGACCATCAGTTCGTCAATCATTGTACGATTATGCTTTTGTTTCCCTATAGAATAACAGGTTTCTGTATTCCCTTCTGGCTACACAGAAAGCATGTCTATTGCTTTCTTGGGAGAACAACGTGATGTTTTTACTTTTAAAGAACGACGCAATTTTAACACTTTTCGCATCTCTTTCCTTTTGTTTGGACGTTTCGTACCACACCAGTCTATGTTTCTTTCTCCCACTCACACATACTCTTTTCTTCATGCATGCAGCCATCTCTTTCACACAAGTATCAATTTTTTCGAGGGCTACATTGACATCAATATCAGCGGAGTGAATAGCATCATCTAACATCATATGGATACATTCACTGTTTCATTTCATTCATTATGCCCATCGCTCCTGGTGGAGCATAAGCCATTGAGGACCCTTCACCATCGCACTATGATCTGGGCTGTTCTGGTCATTCCAGTCCAGTTGGTCCCTAGTTGTTTCAGCTCCGCCTCAGTGTCTTGCCTCCAGCTGTTGCGAGGTCGGCCTCTCTTCCTCTTTCCCTGTGGGTTCCATGTCAGGGCTTGGCATGTGGTGCTGGACGCTGGCTTCCTGAGGGTGTGTCCGATCCAGCCCCACTTCCTCCACAGTATCTGCTTGGCCACTGGTTCCTGTTTCGCACGCTCCCACAGATCTTCGTTTCGGATCTTCTCCTCCACCAACACACAAAATGAATTGGATGCCGAGGTATGGGTTATGAGGGACTTGCTGCAGGATGGTATTATTTAGGGAGTAGAAGTAGGAGGAGGTAGAGGATTTTGCAATGCTCATGATGTAACATTTTGAGGCATTGAACCACATGCCCCATTTGTCTGCCCATGACTCTAGTGACTTGGAGATCCTCTTGTAGAGTGTGGTGGTCATTAAAGTCGTTGATCTCCCTGTAAATGAGGCAGTCATCTGCGACTAGGCGTACTTGGGATTTGACTGCTTCTGGGAGGTCATTTATGTGGCACAGGAATAGGACGGGGCCGAGCATGGTGCCTTGTGGGACTCCTGAGTCGACCATTGTGGCTTTGGATGTAGTGCCCTCTACCACCACTTGCACGGTTAGCTCTGTTAAGAAGCAGGTAAGCCAGGTGTGGAGGGTGCCGGTGATGCCATAACTGGTCAACTTATGGAGGAGACGGTCGTGGGGTACTGTATCAAAGGATTTTGAGAAATCCAAAATAGCCATATCCACTTGCTTCCCTTTGTCGAAGGACATCAGGAGATCGTTGGTAGTGGTGAGCAATTGGGTCTCGGTGGAAAAGCCTGAACGGAAGCCGTGGTTGAGATTTTTGAGTATTTTTTTTGTTGTTCTGTTCTAAGTAGGACATGATATGGCAGCAGACTACTATATGTTGAAGGAGTTTACAACATACAGATGTCAGTGAGATCGGGCGGTAGTTTGATGGGGTATGCCGGTCACCTTTCTTGAAAGCACAAGATATGTTGGTTCCGAGCCAATCTTGTGGTAGGCGGCTGGTATCCAGTAAAATCTGAAAGATTGTGGTCAGGACTGGGGCGATGTTGTCAGCCAAGTTCTTAATTATCCGTTTGGGATGTTGTCCGGTCCTGAGGCTTTGTTGGGGTTTAGCTGGTGAAGCAGCTTGGCTATACCGTGGGTGTCGACATGGATGGATTTAATATGGGCTGTAGGCTTCTTTAAATTTGGTAGGGTGGACGTTGCTGCTGTGGTAAAGACAGATTTGAACTGTTTTAGTAGAATGTTTGCTTTGGTCTGACTGTCGCTGTGGAGTTGGCCGTCCTCTCTAATTAATTCTTGATTTCACAAAAAGCATGAGAGAATCCAAAGAATCTGAGAACGCGCATTGAAAGTAAAGTCCATATGCTCTCATTTCTTATATCGCATGCCTATGATCTTTTCTACACAGACTTGCGACTATACGAAATGACTGACAGCGCTGGCTGCCTTGAGCAGGTCGCCTTCTTTGTTGATTGTCGGTGTTTTGATCTAAATTGTCGTTTTACGAAATTTGGACTTACCGATTGGAATCTTCTTAATGATTCCATTTCTATCATAGAAGTAACTAAAAATGTACTAAATATCATCATCCAATGGACCATTTCAACAGAATAACATTTGATCGAAAATCGTGTCAAAAGCACATGTAGACGGCCATGTGGTGACAAAAGCAAATTGTGTTTCCTATCAAATTTTAAACACAAAGTTCTTCGCTCAGACGGCATCTGGATAATGAAATTTATATGTATAAAAAGAGCGAAATCCCAGTTATTCATTCATTACAAAATTATTTCATGCTCTTGGTAATTTTCATTAAAATTGAGGAAAATATGACGCAAACACGTTAAAAGTGGGTTCATTCTCCGACTTCAATCATCAATAATTTCATACAGCCACAAAGTTGTCAAATATCACTTACTGCATTTTATTCCTTGGGTTCTGAGGTTTTCATCGATATCAAATATGATTGAATACTTTGAACGGGCAGCGAGCTAGACAACACAGAAGCTGTGACAGATAGCACAAATTTTGTCATTTCCTGTCTCGCAAGGCCCATTTTGAGTGCGGCGCTCTGTTGTCTACTTTGCTGTTTTGTTTACCTGTATATAAACTGGGGCGCTGCGTGAGCGTGCCTAGTATGTTCCCAAGAGGGTTCCTGAGTGTTGCCACAGAGAGTGTTCCCTGGTGTGAGCGACTTGCATGAAAGGCAGAGAGCGTGCCCAGTGCGCTGAGTACGAGAGAGAGTTCCCAGGATAGTGTTCCTGGTTTGAGCTCCTCCTTACGGAAGAGAAATAAAACGGCAGGAACTCCACATCGTCCTCTGTGTCTTTTTGACTGGCTGCTGTCCCTTGATTTCCGCACTTAACAGCATCTGCCTGTCTTCATCTGCACATCCCTTACCCCTCCACACCATTTATATATATATATATATATATATATATATATATAGAGAGAGAGAGAGAGAGAGGGAGAGAGACAGAATTATAAACAAAGCTTGCTCTTATGTCTTAGATCAATTGAAGAAAATAGGGGGAGATAAGCATTCATATCTGCAGTGGTAGATAGTTCTGTATAACTAACAGTATGTGCTTGAGTGGGTGAATGGGGAATAATAAACGCCTCTCAAAATGAGCCTTCAACAAGTTTATAATCTCCATGGGGAAGACAATCTCCAATGGGGAGGAAACTCACTGACATATAACTCCTGGTCAGGTACTGGTATTTCGAAATCTGATTGTTTCTCCTCAGTGACCGCAAAAAGTGGTAACTTGACTCCTCTGCCTTTTCGGTTTTAAGAAGAATGCTATCCCAGAAAATGGCTGGTGTGCAATACCGTAATATGTTTGTTGAGTTTTCAAAAATCCAACCAAAGGTGCACCTTAGAAGCAAAAGAAAATCATGAACGAGCAAAACAAGCCACATTTTGTCGCGAAAAGTAGAAAATATAAAAAGATAACCTCTTAAGACACAAGTGCTGAGGGCCAGTTCTTGGAATGAATCCACAAAGGACTAAATTACAATTAACTAATAAATTCCAAGGATAAGTACCGAGCACCATTCCAGCAACTTACAGAGCAGCTTGGTGTTGCAATGACAGCAAGAAATATTGAATTATAAACAAAGCTTGCTCTTATGTCTTAGATCAATTGAAGAAATAGGGGGAGATAAGCATTCATATCTGCAGTGGTAGATAGTTCTGCCTAACTAACAGTATGTGCTTGAGTGGGTGAATGGGGAATAATAAATGCTTCTCAAAATGAGCCTTCAGAAAGCTTATAGTCTCCGAGGGGGAGACAATCTCCGATGGGGAGGAAACTCACTAACATATAACTCCTGGTCAGATGCCAGTATTTTCAAAACCTGATTGTTTCTCCTCAGGACCTGATTGTTTCTCCTCAGTGTGAACATATATATATATATATATATATATATATATATATATATATAATTTTTTTTCTTTTGACCACGTCCGGCCAAACATGACAGTTTTCAGACATCGCAAGTCTCTCGTGAAGGACGCTGTAGAGGAAGTCCTCTCCTGGGACTCACACAGTCAGGAGTAGCAGCTCGCAGTCCCCACAGAACCGAAGCGATGGCTCTGTCCACAACAGGAGTGATGACTCCAACACAACACAACACAAACAGGATGCTGGTTCTGACACCACAAAAGCGATGGCCCTGGTACAGCAGAAGCGACGGCCCTGGTATGAATAGCCCAACAGGCTACTGGTTCAAACACCTCAAGAGCAGCGGATCTGGCTCAGCAGAAGCGGTGGCTCTGGCACAACTGGCATGTTGGGTTACTGTCGACTCCCATGTCGACCTCTCCACACCCTCAGCAGGGTGGAGACAGGGGTAGACTCTGACTACACCCCAAACCCTCTAGCAGTGGCAGGTCGGGTCACTGTCGACTCCCACGTCGACCTCTCCACATCCCCAGCAGGTTCGAGACAGAGGTAAACTCCAGCTACGCCCAGACCCTCTAGCAGAGGCAGCCAGTTCCTGCTCACACCAGGACAACGACTTTACCTGGGGGAACTGGTAACTACCTTGATCATCTAGCCTACTATAACATGGCTATCATTCATCATGGTTTATAATCATATTCTTAACCAACAGTTACTTTATATTTCACCAGATCTTGGGGAAAAATACCCATAGCGAAATCCACACAGTCTCCATACAATATCACAATAGAACATTCTGTCTTTCAGAATCATTTTCTACACATTGTGGGGGGGGGGGGGGGGGGGGGGGGATTTCCACATAGACCCTTTCAAAATCCTGCTTTACACATTGGGGGAAAGGATTTCCACATAGACCTTTTTACGATAAACCAAAAATACAATCATAAGGTCAGTTCTAAGGCTGTTAAGAAATTATGTCAAGATCGGTCGGTCAATAAAGTAGAATGAAGGAAGCATGGATTAAATTGACATTCTGAAAAAAAGGACAGGTTTTAGCTTTAGCTTAAGGTCAAGTTTAGGATGTTTTGAGCTTAAGTCACCTAAAGGTCGAACCAATATTGTGTGAAGATCTGGTGTCAGGGCCGGTTGTATAGTATTAACAAAGGAGCACTCCACTGAACAGATTGTTTTGGATTGATTGTATTTTCTTATTGTACTGAGTTGTATCATGCTGTACTGCATATTATGCCCTTACGTTACATCAGAAAGGAAATTACGTGCAGAAAGATGTAGTTTGAAATTGTATTGTGCTTGACTTGTTTGTTTGTTTGTTTGTTTGTTTTGGGCTTTGATGTATTTTTCCTTTTTTTTTGTTTTGTTTTGTGAGTCAGGTGTTGTGTGGGTGCGACTTACGGAGATGCTGCTGATGTGTTGACTCTGCGCACTGTCTCTTTTTGCGCGCCTGTAATCTCCAAATGTTGGATTAAAAAAAAAAAAAAATATATATATATATATATATATAATCATTGCATATAAGAAATCATTTCCTTTCGTCTCTTTCATCAAGATAAGAATTTTTTTTATCAATTCACATAATCACTACATCTCAGAGAATGATCTCCATTCATAAAAATGTTCATTAGTAACAGTACAGCCCTTAAATACATATCAAGGAATGTTTTTTCCACACACAGCTCTTGTTTATCAACACATAGATATTCATTATTCGTATCAAAGGATGAAAAAAAAATAAAAAAAAAAAAAAATTCCTCCTATCACCCTATCAAGTCACAAGATATACCAAAAAAACAACGAATTACTTTTTTTTTTTCTAAAAAAACCTTTACTAGGTGCTGAGAAAGTAACAGTCGCGTATAGGAAGGGAGAACGATTTCAGATTGCGATTTCAAATTGCAAATAATGAAATACCTGACTGTCACAGCAACTCGTCTGGAGTCCCTCTTCAGCCACTGTGAAGTTGCACTGCCAGAACGGCTGTAGAGACTGCCTGATTGTTTCAGCTCACCTGGCTTATACAGAGCGCAGGTGAGCAGCAATCAGGTAAACTAACCAACTGGTTTTCTGGTGAACATGTTCCGGCCGACGCGGTTGTAAAAATTTGCGACTGGACAAAAAATGGTCAATCACAATACTCCCCTCCTCAATGAAAAAACAATGTCCGAATTTGTTTTTACTAAGAAGAAGTTAACAACCACAGGTAGCAAAGTTCCAGAAAGCATACATGACAAAGACATCAAAAGCTGGAATACATACAAAGTCATTTCTAAGGAATCGACTGGTTTTCAGAAGAACGTGAAAGTAGATCAGTGAGACATTCGATGATCCTGGAACTGGTTCCACTTCGAACGAGAATTCCTGCAAAGACAATGCCCACCGCATAATTCTGGAATTCTTAAAATTTGATGTTCGAAGATACGTCAAAGGCTGATGATCCATTTGCAGGATAAACCTGACTCCCCAAACAAATCGAACGAACTTCTGTACAGCCCAGACAATAGCTAAACATTCTCGCTCGATGGTACTGAATGCCCTCTCATGATATAACAGCTTGCGACTCCCAAACACGACTGGGTGAAGAACATCGTCATTCTCCTGAAGCAATACAGCACCTAACTCCACAGAACTAGCATCAGTTCTAAGAACAAAGGGCTTACCTAACCTAGGTAACAGTAACACAGGTGCAGATGACAAAGTACTCTGTATCTTCTGTAAGGCTTCAGCACACTCAGGAGTCCAAGAAATGTATCTTCTAGCACGACCAACATCTTTGATTAAGTCAGAGAGTGGAGCACTCAAAGTGGAAAGACTGGTAACATATCTCCTGTAGAAGCTAAGTAAACCTAACAAAGATCTGACTTGCTTTCTAGTAGTAGGGGTGGGTATTTTCAGGATCTTACTGATCTTTTTCTGCTCAGGGCACTAGTACCACCTCCAACGATATGGCTGAGAATTCCAGTGAATGGAAGCCTGCCTCGATTTTCGAGGGACGAGCTGTGAGGTTGAAAGACCTCAGACACGAAAGGACACCCTTCACATGACGAAGATGTGCATCCCATGATACACTACGCACAAGAATGTCGTCAAAGAAACTGACAACAGAGAACTGATTCAAAGTCAGCATACGCATAATGTGTGTGAAAACTGCAGCTGCTGACACAAGACCAAAAGGCATCCTAACAAACTGAAAAAGCCGTCTTGGTCGATCCTCAGGCTTAACAACTATCTGCCAATATCCCTTTGCAAGATCTATCTTCGTAAAAAAAAAAAAAAAAAAAAAAAAAAAAAAAAAACTGAGCGTCAGCTAACCTTGCAAACAGACTTTCCACGTCAGGAATGGGCTCAGCATCAAAGACGGTAATCTTATTCAAAGATCTAAAATCGATACAAAAAAAACGACATGTACCATCTTTCTTCCTAACTAACACAACTGGGGAGGATAGCGACTATTTGACACTCAATGATACCGAGTTCCAACATGATCCGAACTTCTCTTTCAAAAACCTCTGTGGCAGAGAAGGGGATGTCGTAAGACTTTTTCCTAACTGGAACATCCGTTGTAAGTGGAATCTATGGTACTACATCACCTGAGAAGGAACCTGGTTTCGGAGTAAGAATATCCTGAAAATCCTCAAAGATTGTACGTAACTCCTTAGTATTGCTGTCAGACTAAGTGCCATCAAATTGTACTGCATAAATATCTTCATCTGGCATAGAAGATGCCATGGGGACAGCCAAGGTAGGAATAGATAGCGCGTCATCACAGTCTTGGACAACACCGACTATGTACGCAAGCTCAGGAACATAAGAATCTGGAGAGGGATTCAAAAAAGAAACAACTCCTGGAGAACACACCAAAGAAATCTTCTTTTGGCCAGAATTCAGAGGCGCTATGTCTGACCATGGTACTGAATTTCCCTGTGAGGTGACTGTTGACAAAACCTGAGAAACCGACATTGCAGGATGGCGAATGTACTTTTTTCCAGCATATTGGCATGAAAAAACTTTTCCTTGCCTTTAATAAGGACTTCATAGTCAGGGTTTAGGACCTTGATAACTGGAAATGGTCCTGACCAACTGGCTAGTAACTTGAGTAGAAGAAAAAAGAACTTCATCGTCAACTTTGAAATGACATTCCCTAGCCTTGCGATCAAAATACTTCTTACCCTTGGAAGCCGAATCGAGAGAATGGTCAAAGCTAACTTGCATGAGTCGGCAAGGCAACGACATTCTTGAGTTGGAACAAGTAAGCATAAAGGGCTTTGGCCAGTATCCTGACTATCCGATTGGGTCCAAGACTCCTGTAATAGAGCGATAGGGCCACGAACTTGGCGACCGAACAACAGCTAAAAGGGAGAGAAGCCTGTGCTCTCTGGGGGCAACTCTCTGCACGCAAATAATAGTGCAGGGAGATGTCGATGCCACGCCTTTGGGTAAGAACGGACAGTTTTCTTTAGCGTCGACTTCCGAGTGCCATGGAATCGTTCAACAAGTCCATTTGCCTGGGGATGATATGGCGATGTGCGAATGCCTTTAGTGCCACACAACACACGAAACTGCCTCATAAGGTCAGAGTTAAATTGAGTACCGTGATCTGAAAGAATCTCCTCTGGAAAACCTAAATGGGAGAAGATCCCCAATAGTGCTTCTGCCACAGCGACAGAAGAGATGTCCTTCAAGGGAACAGCCTCTGGAAAACTGGTGGCAATGTCAGTCAAGGTCAATATATATCGATGACCTTGCTCTGAAGGAGGAGACAGTGGACCAACAAGGTCAACAGCCCACACGGTCAAATGGAGTGCCTATGAATGGAACAGAAGAAAGGGGTACCGGACAAACTCTACTTTTAGGTACTGTCTTCTGACAAAACGTCACATGAAGCAACATACTTGGCCACATCTGCGGTTACTCCAGGCCAAAAAAAAAAAAAACTATTGAGGCCTCTAGATAGACTTGGGCGAGAACCACAGTGACCTGACAGTATGAGATCATGTACTACAGACAGCGCTGTAGGTCGGAGGTCAATGGGAACAACAACCTGATCAAAAGGAATGTCATTTTTAAGGAAATGCCTGTACAAGACACCGTCTGACAAATAGTAATAGAAGGTGGTTGTGCCCGACTTCTTTACCTCACGAGAAGATGCGAACTGAAAACATGACTTTAAAGACTTCCCTTTGTTTCTGAATCAGATCAGAACATGAAATGTTCAGATCATCATTGATCTGACACAAAGGCTTCTTGTCCACGACATGTTTAGCTCTAGCCCTCATAACAGCAGCCAAAGAGAAGGGCTCGTCAGTCACTTCACTGGATTCAGTGCTTTCACAAACACAAGGATCGTTACCCACAATGAGATCTGCGACAGGGCTTTCTGGGACACAACAGGTTAGACTGCCCTCAAAGTAGGGACAACTGACAGAAAATGTAGCCAGTGGGAATTCACCCACATGGCCACCGAAAGAAACACATTTTCACTGTTGTACCTAGCATCTGGCTTTCAGAAACCAATCTCTTGCGAACACCACAGATGGTAGCACCAATACAGCGTAGTACAGAACTTAGAGTGCCATTGACAGAACCAGACTCTAAGTGTAATTTCCCTGTAAATTCTCCCACAGATAAACAAGGGAAAGAAGTACGAATAACAGAACAAGCAGCAGTAGAGTGTCAGCTGACTTGTCGACGACTGTCAAGTTGCCAACCACAAAGGGACACTTATCCGGGTGGCTAAGATTGCAAACTTTGCAAGGGTTTCTACCCGACTTCCACGAACATTTAAAAGCCATATGTCCTGTCTTCTTACACAAAAAGCAGCCAATATTGGTAGACTGATCCAACGTATTTCCTGAGAAACTTTTGTTGCCAGAATAATGACGAGCGTCACGACCATGGTAACGGTAACCACTGAAATTATTACCACGACCAGCTGAGGTGCTAGGATTCTGGACAATAGTATGAGGAGCAGAATACCAACGACCTCTTCTGATTGACCACGGAATGGGGTTCTATCCGACTGTCCCGAGGTTCCATAGGCAACGGAAGCAAAAATATTTACATCAGCCTTCCTGGAAAGGAGCTTAGTGGGATGGACACGCCTGTATGACTGACTCAGCAGGCTTAATCATACCGTTAAACGTCTTTTCATCTTTTTCACAAAGAAAAGTAGCTAAATCCTTTGAGACAAACTCGAGAAACTGCTCTCTTAAAATAAGATCCACAAGACCTTCGAAACATTTCTCAATCTTGGACAACGAAATCCAACGATCAAATAGACGTCTAAGCTCAACTGAAAAGGTTTCAAAGGGTTCATCTGCACTGGGTTTAGCCTCACGAAAACGTTTACGAAAGCCACCTGGAGTACATTGAAATTTCTTTAACAAACTCTCCTCCTCAGAAGCTCGTAAGAAACCACTTTATTTTCTGCAAGACTGTGATAAAGAGTTAGGGCTGAACCTTCAAGTAATGCCGACAGGTAAGTAACCCATAAATTTTCTGACCAGCCTGGAGAACGAGCATGAGTTTCAAAGTGGAAAAGATACCTATCAATATCATCTGTCCTATCTTTAAAGGGCGGTCATTTTGAAAATGTAGGACGAGGGGTGTTAAACCTGGATATGCTAACACTGTCCTGACCTGAAATTACACTTTGGTGAGAGAAATTTCTAACTCCCTCTTTTAGTCTCCACTTGCATTTGTCTCACTTTCATTCTCTCTTCTCTTTCCAAGTCTTGCATAATACATTTATCAACGTTGTCTCATAAAACCTGTCCTTCAGACCAAATGCATTACCACGTTGTAAGTACTCAGTGAAAACTATGTCTTCGTCCCACAGAAGTCATATTGAAAAACTAAGTCAGTGGGCCAAATACAATAAAAAAAAAGTTTAGACTCTATGTCTACTGAAATATATTACAAAGAGGGTTTTTATTATTATTTTGGTTTTCACACAAACATTTATATATATCACACTTTTAACATATTGACTGTTGTTCAAACCCAACGAAAGAACAGTAATAACTAATAAACAGAAGTTTATGGGTATAGGAAACGCAATTAGCAATCAATGTTAAGTAATAAACAAATGCATCAATCAATAATAGCAATAACGAATAAACATATGCAGAAATCACTCAACAATGAATAAACATACGCATAAATCAATCAGTGATAGTAATAAGCAATAAACATATGCATACATCAATGAATAATAGAAATAATCATCAATACAATATTGTGCATGTTTTTTTCTCTTTTTTGCAAAATTATCTTTAAAAATGGCCCAGGCAGCCAGCCATACACACATTCATTCAAGAGAAAGGAATTATAAGAGTGATATGGGAGCAACACAATGCCCAAAAAAAGGTAGAAACAGAAAAAAATCAGGAGAGGTAACAAAAGATAATCAAACTAAAGCCCACAGAGGAGGAAAAGAACTAGGCCCTCGTATCTCCAGAAACTATACAAAGGAGATATCCCGTTACGCTGGAGACGGGAAATCAATTTAAATACAACCAGTAATATCCAACAACACAACGCAACAGAATCTCTCAAAAGAAAAATCTGTAAATGTTTCCTATTCTTAATAACTGAGGCATGCTACAAAGGTACAAAAACAAATCCTAATCCTAAAACAATTTAGAAAGTAAAGGCCAAAGGTTTTCTACGGGGTCACGATATGTTACGGATGGGTTAGTGCGTGTGTCTGTCTGACTCTCAGAAGTCTGGATGTATATCGATTTTAATTCACACACACCCACACCATTCGATACATGGACAGCCAGGCAGTAAGTCAATGTTTTTTTTTTTTATGCTGCCCAGGTTATCAAGACACAAAACACAGCAATATACAATATCAATGCAGCAGAATAACGTACGCCATAATAACCCTAGCCATACACATTCACAAGACATATATATATATATATATATATATATATATATATATATATATAGACCACATCCGGCCAACATGACAGTTCTCAAATGTCGCAAGACTCTCGTGAAGGACGCTGTAGAGGAAGTCCTCTCCTGGGACTCGCACAGTCAGGAGGAGCAGCTCGCAGAGTCACACAGAACCGAAGCGACGGCTCTGTCAACAACAGGAGCGACGGCTCCAACACAACAACAGCTGTGGCTCAAACACAAACAGGTTGTTGGTTCTGACACCACAAAAGCGACGGCCCTGGTACAGCAGAAGCGACGGCTCTGGTACGACTTTCGCAAAAGGTCGCTGGTTCAAACACCTCAAGAGCAGCAGTTCTGGCTCGGCAGAAGTGGCTCTGGCACAACTGGCACGTCGGGTTACTGTCGACTCCCACGTCGACCTCTCCACACCTCCAGCAGGTTGGAGACAGGGGTAAACTCTAGCTACGCCCAGACCCTCTAGCAGTGGCAGTCAGTTCCTGATCACACCAGGACAACTTTACCTGGGGGAACTGAGAGCTACCATGATTATCTAGCCTACTATAACACGTATGTTATTCATCATGGTTATTAATTATATTCATAATCAACAGTTACTTAATATTTCACCAGAACTTGGGGGAAAATACCCATAGCGAAATCCACACAGTTTCCATACAATATCACAATAGAAATTTTCTTTTTCAGAATCATGTTCTACATATTGGTGGGGTGGGGGGTGGATTTCCACATAGACCCTTTCGAAATCATGCTTTACACATTGGGGGAAAGGATTTCCACATAAACCTTTTTACGATAAACCAGGAATATAATCATTGCACATAAGAAATTATTTCCTTTCGTCTCTTTCATCAAGATAACAATGTTTTTATCACTTCACATAATCACTGTATCTCAGAGAATGATCTCCGTTCAGAAAATTATTCAATAGTAACAGTACAGCCCTTAAATACATATCAAGGAATGATTTCCGCACACTCTTGTTTATCAACACATAGATATTCATTATTCATATCAAAGGATGGTTTAAATATTTAACAGATGAATACATATCAAAATGTTTTCTGTTTAGCTCCCCTACATTAAAGTTCAGAATAAATATTCATACCATTAATACATGATAGTTTCCATCGCTCACTTCCAGAGCTTACATCATTGTATATCATTATCATACATTAGCAAAATAAACAAAAACTGCTTTGCATCATAACGCCATGAATTAGCTAAGCCACCTCCTTTTTCGATCACTCATCACAACATATTTTTTCCCCTCTTTCTATTCATACTTTCTAAAACCAATTTCCTTCTATTATCCTATCAAGTCACAAGACATGCAAAAAAAAAATTCTAAAAAAAAACTTTACTAGGCGCTGAGAAAGTTACAGTCGCCTATAGGAAGAGAGAACGATTTCGGATTGCAACTTCAAATTGCTAATAATGAAATACCTGACTGCCACAGCAACACGTCTTGATCGAGTCCCTGGCTGGCTGGAAAGTTGCACTGCCGGAACTGCTGTGGAGACTGCCTGATCGTTTCAGCTCACCTGGCTTATACAGAGCGCAGGTGAGCAGCAGTCGGGTAAACTTACCAACTGGCTTTCTGGTGAACATGTTTCGGCCATCGCGGTTGTAAAAATTTGTGACTGGACAAAAAACGGTCTGTCACGGCCAATTTCTGAAGATAAAGTTGTGCTTGCATTCAGAAAACTTAAACCCCAAAAAGCTGCAGTGCCTAACTGTATTATTGGCGAAATTTCAAAAAGTGCGAGTGCATTCGTTGTTCATTTCTTTGTAAAATATTTTAATGTTCTTTTTGAGAAAGGATTCTACCTAGATGGTTGGACTGAATCGATTATTTTGCCCCTTTTTAAGAAAGGAAATGCCAATAATCCGGGAATTATTGTGGTATAAGTTTGTCTGATTCAAGCAGTAAAGTATATGGTACAATCATTAACAGGCGCTTGCAGGCCTAGGTAACAGAACATAATATTACTGGAAAATATCAGGCTGGGTTTAAAGCTGGTTACTCTACTGTAGATCATTTGTTTACATTACTGGCATGCGTTCAAAACAATTTTGTAATAATCGAAAACTTAATGTTGCCTTTATTGAATTTGATAAATGTTTTAATACTATTAATAGAAATCTGCTCTGGCCTGCTTTATTGTAAAATGGAATTAAAAGAAAACTTTTCGTTGCGTTAAAAGTACTTATCAGTTATCTTGCTCGTCTGGGATGAAGCAGGGAGACATATGCAGCCCAGTTCTTTTCTTCATTATTTGTATATGAATTGGCTATAGAGGTAATTAATAATGGCAGACATGGTGTTAGTTTTTTTGTTCGATTCGCTTGAATTGTTTATCCTTTTACTGGCTGCCGATGTTGTCCTTCTTTCTGAGACTATCGTTGGTTTGCAAACACAGTTGAATAGTTTACAGAGAGCATCCTCTTCACTTTGTTTAAAGGTGAATAAGAGTAATATTGTTGTTTTCAGAAAAGGTTTAGTCTAGGTATGAGAGCGAGATGGGTAAATGATGGCAATAACATGCCTGTGGTGAATGCGTATAAGTACCAAGGTGTTTATTTTTCAACAAGATTAATTTTACTATGGCATGTAGGGATATTGCTAGCAAGGCAAAACGGGTGTGTCAGTGCAATAGTTCTTCTGTTGATCGTTTTTCTAAAACGTTTTGATGCTCAGATACAACCAGTAATACAGTATAATTCTGAAATGTGGGGGATGAAAAAAGCTGCACAGTACTGTGAACAGGTTCACTTGTTTGCCCTCAAGAAAATCTTTGTCTGTTGATATGCAAACACCAAATGAATTAGACAGATTTCCAATAACTATTGACTCTATTGTTCAGTGTATTCGCTACTTTTTTTTTTTTTTTTTTTTTTTTTTAGATCAGAATTTTCAACTGTTTCCTACTAGGAGGAAGAGCAGTTGACGGGAATCTCTTTTCTTTACTTTGTATTGCTAATTTCTATTATTAATGGACATAAGTTTCGCATGCGTTAAAGTAAGCTCTCTCTCTCTCTCTCTCTCTCTCTCTCTCTCTCTCTCTCTCTCTCTCTAAGAGTGTTCATCGTCGTCGATGTGACTTGACTGTCTTCATTTCTGTTCACTTCTGACTTTCTGTTGGTGGAGGTCTTCATTCTTCAGTACGGCGTTCTCTTCAATAGCAAGTTGAATCCGTAGTGGTGTGGGTTCGTGTCCTGGAAGGTCGAATTCTCTCTTGTTTCCATCAAAAGCAATGGATGTTCTGTGTTGTGGCTGCAATCGCGTCAATACCATGTGTGTTTGGTTTTCTTCCGCTTCGTGGCTGCCGTTTCGCTCACTTCCACATTTCGTTCGCCTGTTGTTCCAAGCTGTATCCGTTCGCTGTGATTCTCCGTGGCTAAGTTTTATTTTCCTTAAATCATTCATTTGTCATCTTGTTAGTCTGCATTCTATGTACCTATCATAATTTGATTCCCTTTTTCATCATCTCTCCTTTTTCTTTCTTTCTTTTCTTTTCTTTTCTTTTCTTCCCCAGCATGCACCTGTCCCCAATATATGACAAATCATTAGGTTTATGCATTCTCTCTCTCTCTCTCTCTCTCTCTCTCTCTCTCTCTCTCTCTCTTTTTTTTTTGTTTCTTCATTTTTTAATATATTTCGTAACATTAGTTCATTAGTTCAGTCAAATATCAGTTCCAGATTTTTACACTTGCCATATTTAAACTTTGAAATAGAAAGTTTTGCAATTAATAGAACCATGTTCGCTTGTTTTCTTGGTTTATCTGTGAATACATCTGTTTTGGTAACGCCAAACAGAGAGCTGTTGTTACATTCACAGGGATCTGTATGTTGTAGTGTGTGACAATATACTGTTTTACTTGGTTCCAGAATGTAGATAGCTTAGGGCAGGAATAGAAGGCATGCTCAAGAAGGCATGCTCAATGTAATCTATTTCTTTGCACCAGTGGCATTTATTTGTTTCCACTACACCCATTTTTTTGTAACAATATGTTGGTGGGGTAAATGTTGTGAAGGAATTTGAAATGAAGGAGCCTCAGTCTAGATTCCTTCGTACATTCATACGCTAAGTTAAAGTAGTCTTGAATGTTGATGTGTAATACGCTTCCAAAAAAATATGTCGCTCATATTTCATGGTTTTGCTTTTGGGCAAAATCCTTTTTGATATGCTTATTGATAGAGCTGTGAGGTTTCCTTCGTCTTTTCAACATCAGTAGGGGGGTCGTCTTTGTGATCAATGTTAACGAGTTGTTGCTTCCATGTGGATGGGTATTGCGTTTGTCAGCGCACTGTATTGTATTGGAAGGTTTGGGGAAGTGCCTAGTTTTTTTCTTCTATTTCTCTAAAGGTCACTATACGTCCATTTCGCCGTAGATCTTGAACGAGAAGGATACCAGCTTTATACCATTTTGTGAAAAATGTAATGTATTTCCTTTGTATTTTATATTTCTGTTGTTCCACAGAGGTTCTGTTTCAACATTCTCTATTGGTCGGTCTTTGTTAAAGGTGGTGACTGCAATTATTACGTCTTTCCAAAAGATTGAGGTAACTTTTTCTAAATCTTGAATTTCTTTAGGATCAACATTACTGTTAAAAACGCAGTGGCTGTTCTCGAAAGGTGACATATTATTTCTGGCGAGGATGCTCCAGTGAGCTTTGGTTTGTTTGAGGAGTTTTGCCGCCCATTTGACCAGGAACATTTGTTGGTGATGTTTGCCGCCCCATTTGACCAGGAACATTTGTTGGTGATGTTCGATGTTAATCATACTTAAGCCGCCATTTTCCTTTTCAAGGCTAAGGACGCCTCTTTTCATCTTTTCGAATGCTTTTTTATTATTGAACTTTTTTTCCATAGGAACCTATAGATCAGTGAATTAATAGAGTGCAGGATTTGTTTTGGTATAGATGCTGCTTGCAATACGTGAGAGAATTGCGACAGCAGAAATGTTTTAGTTAGAATAACTTTACCATATAGGGATGGGTTTCTGTTTTCCCATTGCTTGATGATTTTGGTAATCTTATCTACTCTGGCTTTCCAGTTTTCTTCGATCTCAGAGATTTCTTGTAAATGCCTAAAACTTTGAGTTTACCAGATTTCATTGTTAACAGTGCCCATTTCACCCTTTCGTGATCCTAACCATATGCCTTCTGACTTGCTTTTATTTAGCTTTAGGCCGGAAAATCCTCGAATTTCACAACTATGTTTGTGGCTTCCTGAACATCTTGTTCATCTTTAAGGGTCAGTGTTGTATTATCCGCAAATTGTTTTATTTTAGTACAGCTGGATGCGTTGCTTTCGTCAGGATTTTGTGTTAACTTAATTCCTGGGATATCTTTACTGTTCCTTATTCGGATAGCTAGTGTCTCAACAGTTATCACAAAAAGGAGAGGACTGAGTGGGCAACCTTGCCTAATGCCTCTTTCTGTTGGGAACCAGTCAGATAACCATCCACCATTGTGAATACAGCTTTGTGTGTTTTCCATAATGGTTAAAACAGATTTTTTAAATCGTGGGCCGAAAAAATTGAATAAATCAAGCGTTTCTAAAATACAGTCTTTAGACAGGGTGTCAAATGCTTTAGAGACGTCTAGTGCCAGTAGGGCACCTGGTTGATTCGTTGTGTGAGGTATGCAGTGAGATCATCAAAGAATCTCAAATGGATGGCTATGTTTCTGCCTTTTATAAATCCTACTTAGTCTTTGCTTTCGATTGATGTTATTATGTTCTGTAGTCTTAAGGCTAGTGCCTTTGTGAATATTTTGTAGTCTGTATTTGTGAGTGTAATTGGCTTGTAATTAGCGAGGTTGGGTTTGTCTAGATCGTTGCCTTTGTATATTAATGTTATGATTCCTTTTTTTTTCATAGAAATGAATAATTCACCTTTATCAAGTGAAGTTGTAATACAATTCAGTAAGGTTGTCTTAATTTATATCCCAGAATTTCTTGTAGAAGAGTGGTGTGAGGCCATCACTCCCTGGTGCAGACTTTTTTTTTAAATGATTAGGGGCTTGCGTGAGCTCTTCTGGTGTAATTTCCTTGTCGCAGAATTCTTTTCTTCATCTGTGATTGTGGGGAAGTCATCATCATCAGCTAGGAAATCGTCTTTTATCATCTCTCCATGTTTAATTGGTGCGTGTTTTTTTTGTATAGCTGTGTGTAGTATTGCTTATTTCATCTAGTATTGTTTGGGGATTGTCTGTTAATGACTGATTTACACACAGTGATGCAATAGTGTTTGCTGCTCCTTGTGTCTTTTCTAAGCGCAGAAAATATTTTAGTGTTCTTCTCATCCTCTTCAATCCATTTGACTCTTGATCGAAATTTGAGCGCCGCGTGCGTCTTTCAATTCTTGCAGTTCTATTTCTTTTTTTAAGCTGACGTGCTTTTGTTGCTAAGCCTTTATCCAAGGGGTTGTATGACAGTTTTTGTTCAGTTTCTTCCAGCTGTTTGACTGTTTGTTTCTGCTGAGGCCAATGTTTGCAGCCTTCGAAAAGTTTATACAGAAAGATTTATATCTTACTTTAAACATTTCCCATGCCTTTGGTAGGTTTTCCTTGCCATACTGAGTAAAGTGGGCATCAGTGGAGTTCGTCATTTCATTTAGAAACTCTTCCTTTGACAGCAATGAGCTGTTAAATTTCCAGTATCCTGGACCTCTTTGGAATTTATTCGTATTACATTCAACTTTCACACGTTTGTGGTCTGAGTGTGGGAATATTTCAATATTTGCTCCCTGTGGATGTGTATGAAAACGCATCACAAATATGTAATCAATTCTTCTTGCAATAAACGGGATTGATTTGGACCAAGTGTAATCTCTGGCATCGGGATGGAATGTTCGCCATGTATCTTTTAAGTCATTGGATCTTAATAAATCCGAAAGAGCTTCTCTTTCTTGTTGTGGGTGAGATTTTCCTGAAATGTTGTCAATGGGGTGTACTGCTGTATTAAAATCTCTCATGTCCCAAAGATGATCATAATCTTGTCCTTGTAGTATTCTAATTGTTCAGCATTAATTGTTCAGCCTTGTAGTATTCCATTAAGCTGATTTAGAAATGTTAGTTTATCACTTGTTGAGTTAGGGGCATAGCAGTTAGCTATGACATTAGTTTTATTTTCTAATACAACCTTTATCAACAGTATTCGATCTGTTGCGTGGATGAGTTCTGTTTTCATTTGTTTATCATTTATGAGAATGATGAGTCCATTACTTCTGTTTGTGCCTGGACTGTAATAGGCGTTTCCTGTCCATTGTGCATTGATTTCTTGTATATCTTTTGTTATGTATGTTTCTTGTAGGCATAAGATGTCTATGTTTTGTTTCCTCATGAAATTAAATGTTGTTCTTCTTTTTAACTTATTTCTAAAGCCAAGTACATTAAGTGTACCAATACATATGCTGTTATTCTTCATAAGAAAAGGCATTAGCAGATCAGAGTATCATAATCGTTAGTCCGTAACTCAAAACTGTAGGTCGAAAGGGTAGGGTCAGCCCGTTTGCCAGACTCTTCACTTTCCCCCTGTTGACGCTCAGACATCTTTGTTGGGCGTTTCGCTTCAAGCTCGTCCGTCGGCGATTCGTTTCTCTCTCTCTTTTCTTTTCTTCCTGATGCGCCACTTTCCGCAGTGCCGCGTAGCGTGGTGTTGTCTGCTTTTCTCCTCCTCTTTTCGTCTGTGTGTGTTCCGTGTTAGGTCTACCGAAGCACGCCGGCCCCGCCTTGTGCGGCTGTGGCGGTACCGTTATGTTTGTATTCCCCACTTCCTCCGTATGGGTGTGTTGTCCGGCGGATATTTCAGCGCTGGCCTGGTCGCTCGGTTCACTTGATTTTGGCATATCTTTCGGACAGTCAATTCTCTTGTGTCCTGGCTGTAGGCAGTTTTTACAGATAACCTGATTGTCACAGTTCGCTGCCACGTGGTTATCTTACAGGCACTTGCTACATCTGAGTTTTTGTTTCATCTCCCTATAGAAGATGCCTGCAGTGAACACACCAACTTTTAAACTAGCAGCAGAGGTGTGCGTGGTAGTGTAATGTACACAAATCTGTGGCCAGTTTCAAACTGTCAGCTGTCCCCCTGGGGTTCGTGCCAGCTCGTTGCGCACTGTGGAGTGTAGCTCCACACCAATTTTTTTAAGCGCGCCTTCAATGTCTTTGTTTTGGATGTGCAGTGGAACACTATCCACCCACAGTTTCGTGGAAGGCTTTCTCCTCCCCCTGTCCTCTAACACTGAGGGGTTCGTGTCTAATAGAGCACTTGTGTGCCCCCTGAAAAGAAAACCTTCCAACAATAGTGTGTCTCTGTCTTTCTTTTGTTTGGGGGTAAATTTGCCACAATCCTCTAATTCACTGTGCTCCCCGATCGTTCCCTTTCCTGACACTGCTTCTGCTGCGACACAGATGTCGTAGGTTGTTGGAAGGGACTCGTACTGCAGCAAAGCATGCGCAGTCACATACAATGGGTCCACGGACGGGGCCGCACTGGCCACCGCCATTTTGCCCAGGACCCTACACTGGTTTACTGGCCTTGTTTTCCGGGATGTTGTTGTCACGGAAATAAACAAATAAATACCTACCACTGCTGTACAGCAAAACTCTGTACGATATTTGGAGCATCCACTCTCTCCTATACACACCGCTCTCTCAAAACACTCAGTGTGCTGAAAACCGGTATCCTGCTGACATCAGAGGCCGGCCGGAAGTCCTATTCGCTACTAGTTAAAGTTAGTGCAAATGATTCGATGAGCGCCAGCCGTGCCGTGGGGTCACGTTTGTCTGAGCGCTTCTCTCACGCAGTACGCAAGCTTTCACGCAACGCCAGGCTTTTTTTTCCGACTTAGCCGTTTGTTCCCTCTGTAAAGGTCAAGTCTGTTCAGCAACTTCATTTGCGTGTCACATTGGAAATCTTATCAACGTTTTCTTGATCCATCGAACTTATTCGTTCGTTTCTCACTACCATGGCTGCCGGCGGGAATATCGATGTGGACCTGGTCTTTTTAAAAGCTAAAGACATTCCAGATTCTGCCGTCAATCATCCGACAGTCCTTGATATGTGCCTGGTAGGAAAGAGGGCAGCCAGTCAGGAGTCGTTGGTTGGAGCCCAGCAGATCAATGGGCTCTGGCGAATTTACCCTGCAACTGTGGAGGCATGAAACCATGAGCTACTTTTGAAAGGTATGGCTGTAAGAGGGGCAGTTTTCCAAATGTCCAACATGAGCCCATTCATTTTAAAGAATGATTCAGGAGAGGAAACACCCTCGACAAAAGTTTGGATCGACAATATCCCCATATCTGTTGCCGATGCCAAAATAGAGCATTTCTTAATTCGTATAGGTTGTGAACTTCGCTCCTCTATCAAAGCTGAGAGAGCTTGAGATGCTGATAATAAATTGACAAGATTTTCAAAAGGGCGCAGATTTGTTTTTACTGTTCCAACTGTCCCCCTTGAGAAGAAACTCAAAGTGAGCGTGTTCTCAGCCAAATTCTTTCACAAAGAGCAACCAAAGATGCCCAGAAAGCCCATTACATGTTCGAATTGTCTTGAACAGGGACACCACGCATCAGGGGTGTCAAAAGACATTTGTGTGCCGAACATGTGAACAATCGGGTCACAAGTGGGGAGATTCTGCTTGCGGGTTCTCTCCTGTTGCAGTGACAGTGGCAGCAGACAGTGAGAACTTGGGCACTTAGGGACAGCAGCCATCCGAGACAGAGCTGGAGCAGACCAGCAACAGCCTCAACCACGGACAGGATCCACCATCCAGAGGTAGGCCAGGAGAGCATCAGTCCACCCTCAGCTCGTCCCTTACAATCCAGCACTCTTCTCGTCATAGATCGGAAGCCCCCTCCAAACGCCGTCGCTCAGAGGAGGTCCAGCCTGAAGGCAGAGGGGAAGAGCAAACAACAAAAACGGAACAACGTACAGTCCAATCGTCACGGTCCTCTAGTGTCCTCCCCTGAAGTTGGTGACAAAGGTAGGTCATAGACTCCATTTCTTTGGACCGACCAATCGATGACGACCTGGATCTCCCTAATGGACTGTGATTTTGAACTTGATAATATTGCATAAATTACTGTGCACAGAACAGATTGCACCACAATTTCCTCAAATCACAATCACGTTATTCTATGGATAAATTACGTATATACTCTCTTAAGTAAACTCAGTGATTCATTATTTGAAAAAGCAGAAATTTGATATTGTTTGTTTACAAGAAGCTCATACAACAGAAAATGACGTATCAGTTTGGGAGAAACAATAGGGTAGCAAAATCTTTCAAAATGAAGGCACAAACAGGAGTCAAGGAGAAATAATTTTAGTTTCCAAACATTTTGATGGGAAAGCACATCTGGATTTAGTGAGTGAAAGAATGTTAATGATATCTGTAGAAAACGATTTTTACAAATTGAAACTGGCAAGTTTTTATTCCCCTAACAATACCAAGGACAGGTCAATATTCTTCAAGAATTTTACAAGAGAATATTTCACCATACAGTGAGAACAACGTGATGTTTTTTGTGATTTAACTGTGTGGTGAACAACGAATTCGACATCATTTCAGGTTTATTCCACGCGAGACGGAGATGAAGGTGCTAAATGATAATGATGAAGAATTTAACACTAATTGACGTGTGGAGAACATTTCATAATGAGAAAAAGAATTTTTTCGTGGAATAGAATCAATCTGTTTGTTCGCTGATTCGACTATTGTTTTGTTTCTTAGGAAATCTTAACCAACTGTTTCATGTCAACTGCTAACCATTGCCCACTCTGATAATACGGCACTGATAACAGAGAACGCTTGCAATTTTGTAAGAGGCCCAGGCTACTAGAGATTTAACAATAGCTACTTAAGAGACCCACTTTGTGTGAATCAAATTAATAATCTATTAGACAAACTGTTAAATGATACGTCCAATATTAGTACCAGTGTTGATAAATGGGAACTTTGTAAAATGGAAGTAAGACATTTTTGCATAGAGTATGGAAAAAACATCAGACTGTAAAAATGGAAATTTAGAACGTCACTTAGAGTTGCAGATCTTAGAAAAAGAAAATGAGCTAACTCTTGATCCAGATGACAAAGCCGCAAAAAGCAGGTACTTGAATTTAAAACGTCAGTTAGATTTATTATAGGATGGTAAAGTAAAAGGCGCTCAGATTCGAGCAAGGATTAAATGGATTGAAGATGGTGAACGCTGTACTAAATATTGTTTCAATTTAGAAAAAGTAAGAGGCAAGAACAAGATTATGACAAGATTATGTAAACAGTCCGGTGAAATAATAACAGACTAGGTGGTAATACTGGAACAACAGGTATCATTCTTCAAATCAGTATATAATCAGACAACAGCTGCAGAAGATGGTATGGGAGGGAACAAATATATTTTGCAAAATGTAAACGTTCTGTGAAGAGGAAGTTGCATGGTGCGAAGGAACGATTACGTTACAAGAATTGACCTTAAAACATATGAAGAAAGGTTCTGCCCCTGGCAGTGACGGCTTAACCATAGAATTCTTTAAATTCTTTTGTAATGAAATTGGTAATGTTGTGACTGAATCATTCACAGAGGCCTTTAATGAAGGTGAACTGTGGTATTCTCAAAGATATAGTGTTATTAACTTGATAGATAAAGGAAAAGAAGTACATAGAGATGATCTCAGTAATTGGAGACTTATTACTCTAAGTACCTGTGACTATAAACTATTAGCTGAAGTTTTAGCCCTTCAATTTGGTCGAGTCATCAACAAATTAGTTGATGAAGATCAGGTTCGATATGTTAAAGGAAGAAACAGCGCCATAATTATCAGATCAATTGATGATACAATTAACTACTTACAGAAAACAAATCAAGTTGGATATCTGTTAGCATTGATTTTTCCAAAGTATTTGATTCGATATCCAAGGCTTTTCTACAGAATACGTTTGACACGTATGGCTTCGGACCCGATTTTAAGAAATGGGTGTCAATACTGAATAACGGTAATTTTACCACAATAAATCATGGTGGTTGGCTCTCTAAGCCCTTTAACCTGAATTGTGGTATAAGACAAGGTTGTCCATTTTCTCCATTGGCTTTTATTTTATCTGTAGAGTTGTCGGCTATAAAAATTAGAAGCAGTTCAGTGATAGGAATCAAGACCCCGACACATTCGCAAGATGAGATTATTATTAAAGATAAAGCAGATGGCAGATGACACCATTTTGTTCCCCAGGGATCACAATGATATGACCAGATCGTGTTGGATATATTGACTTTGTTTCAGGAAATATCTGGACTCAAATGAAACTTATTAAAAAGAAAAGTGTTAGAGATAGGAAGACAAAGAAAAGAGCAAAATTTGGAATAAAATGGCAAAAATATTGATGATAACTGGAAAGACAGAATCGTCTGAAATCAGGAATTAATGACATTTTTTTGTTTTGTTTTTTTTTTTTGTTTGTTTGTTTTTTGCTATCCCAACCTCTGCGCCACCTCAGAGGTAGTGCACCCACGCCACTCATTCCGACACCCCGTCCACAGCCACAGCTCGGTTGGCCCCACTGAAGCCCCAGCACCGGCCATCCACATGGAGCAGTCAATGTCAAGCCGTCAACAGGCAACCCACCGGAATAGACACTGCACTGCTGCTGCCGAGTCACTTTGGTGGTGTTCAGTGGCGCCTGTTCTGATCCAACATACGCAGAACACCACGTACTAAGCCCCCTACTGACGACTGTAATTGCTTAGTCGTGGAGCCAGCATGAGTGAGCTCTCCCTCCAGAGGGCGCCACCACGTCCGTCCAACGACAGCGCCCATGGACTTGCTGATACCGGTGACCCCGACGGAACCAAACCAAGGCCACAGACGTGGAGAGGACTTCGAAATTGAGGTCACCATGAGAGCAGGGCATGAAGGGCCACACAATTGAGAGATTTTTTTTATGCTGATCGATGAGAATGGGGATGATTAAGATGATGCTACAGATTTCCATTTCGGTCTGAGACTACATAACAGGGCTGTACTCTACCTTCCTTTCATAATATATCCTGGCATCAACCAGGCCTGAGAGAATCCTCGGAATTTATTAGTCTATTATAATTTACAAAAGCAATAGTCCTCCAAAGGGTAGAAAACATGATAGAAAATCACAATGCCACTCTTCTCATTTTCGGCCACGTGGCCTTTTTCAAGAGAAAAAAACAAAAACAATACAACTACGTGACGTCCATCTTTGGCAACTGGTCAGAGCAAAAAAAGCACCGACCAGTTGCCACAGATGGACAACACGTAGTTGTATTGTTTTTGTCTTTTTCTCTTGAAAAAGGCCATGTGGCCGAAAATAAGAAGAGTGGCATTGTGATTTTCTATATAATTTAGTCCCTTGTGGATTAATTCCAAGAACTGGCCCTCAGCACTTGTGTCTTAAGAGGTTATCGTTTTATATTTTCTATTTTTCACAGGAAAATGTCGCTTGTTCTGCTTTTTTCATGATTTTCTTTTGCTTCTTAGGTGGCGCCTTTGGTTGGTTTTTCTGAAAACTCAACAAACATACTATGGTACTGCACACCAGCCTTTTTCGGGGATAGCATTCTTCTTAAAACCGAAAAGGCAGAGGAGTCGAGTTACCACTTTCCGCGGTCACTGAGAGAGAAACAATCAGGTTTCGAAATACCGGTAACTGACCAGAAGTTATATGTTAGTGAGTTTTCTCCCTATTGGAGATTGTCTCCCCTTTGGAGACTGTGGGCTTGTTGAGGGCTCATTTTGGGAAGCATCTATTGTTCCCCATTCGCCCTCTCAGGCACATACTGTTGGTTGGGCAGAGTTAACTGCCACTGCAGATATGTATGCTTGTCTCCCATGTTTCTTCACTCTGGGACATGAGAGCAAGCTTTGTTTTATAATTGAACAGGTTTTATCACTTACATTTTAATCAAAATTTTAACATATATATATATATATATATATATATATATATATATATATATATAAAGCATTCCTTAAGATTAAGCCTGAGAAGTGAAAAAAGAAAAACATCAAATGTGGAATGATTCAAGAGCACATTCCTATAGGATAGAAAAGGCACGCGAAGAAATCAAGGAAGCCAACGCATATTCAGAGTTCTAGCCAAAGCCAAACGTTTATATTGGTCATCCTTCTGTGAAAAAGAGGTTTCTCAGCATAAAGATTTTCAGAAATGCGGAAAAAATATTTCGTGACATAAAACATGGGTTGTCTTCCTCGATGTCCCATTAAACTGGATAATAACAATTTTCTAACTTTAGCGGAAAAGGCAAAAGCATTTGCTGATATATTCTCAAGGACTTGAACAGTAAAAACCGCCAACACCCAATAAGCATATTGCAAATTTTCGGTTTATTTGTAAAACCTTTGTCAAGCATATTCTCAAGGACAATGCGAATGTAAAGTCTTTCACAGAATGCAGACAACGTCGAGAAGAGCAAGAAAAGAAACATCCCTATGATGAGCCATATGCAAATAGTGATCTCTCTTTGTCAATAAACCTATTACAATACATGACGTGAACGATGCTATTTTTTCATTAACTGACAAAACATCATCTGTAGGGTTAGACGCAATTTCAAATTATATGTTGAAACACTTACCAACTGATTTCATGATTTTTTTTTTTCAAACAATATTTCAACAGATTTGGTCAGTAGGTATTATGCCAGAAATATGGAAAGCAGTCGGTAATAATTCCCATGCTAAAACAAGGTAAATCTGCAACAAGTCTAAATAGTTATCGACCAACAGCTTTAACCTTTCATGTTTCTAAAATAATGGAAAAAATAGTTCTGACTAGATTGATATATTATTGTGATGAATATGACGTAATACCACACAATCAAGCCGGTTTCCGAAAAGGAAGGTCAGTCATCGATCATATACTTAAGATACCACACAAATTAAAAACCAATTTGCGAAACGAAAAAGCGTTTTGACTACATTTTTTTTAATGTTAATAAGAAACATAGATCTATCAGGCAATCTTTATTATTGTATCAGAGAATTTGTTCAAGACAGAAAGCTGCAAGTTCAAATAGAAAATACGTACTCTGAATTTAAATTATTACAAACGGAAATTCCACAAGGCTCTGTGATAGCTCCAATGTTGTTTGACATTTTACTCTGTGATCTTCCAAAACATATAAGCAAAAATATCACAGCTGTGCGGTAGGCTGACGATCTGTGCATATGGATGAATACTTCAGTAAGGGAAATTACTCCTCAAAGGACACTTAATTACTAAAAAAAAAAAAAAAAAAACAAAAAAAAACAAAAAAAAAAACCTTTACCCAAAATGAATTAGACAGCCTTGATATATACATGTCTGAGAAAGTTCTAATGTTTTCTTGTGATAAAACATATATGATGTTATTTAACAATGGTGCCATTACAAGCGATTTGCCCTCTTTTAAAATGGATGCAGTCACACTTGACTACAAACCTTTAGTTAAAATTTTTAGGAGTATATTTAACATCTAAATTAACGTGGAACTTTCATATTCAGTACCTTTTTAATAAAGCTAGAAAAAACGCTAAACGTTTTGAAAATTATCAGTAAACAAAGCTGGTGTCAGGATATAAACACTTTCAAACATTTAGCCACATCGTTGATCCGATCAAGATTATGCTATGCACAAAAAGCTTTCTTCAGCGCCCCTAAACACTAGTTACAAAAGCTGCAAAGCGTAGATAGTAAGGCCTGTAAGTTATGCCTTGGTCTCCCGTTCCATGCTTCAACTGGTGTGGCTGATAAAAATACTCATTTAATTAATTATGAACATGTAAACAGCATCCTCATTTACCAGTGAAAAATATGTACCAATAAAGAAATTTCATTTCAATACTTTATAAATTAAAACTTGATGCCTTAAAAACTAAATATACAAATGCAGCAAAATGTATTTGTGGAGAACGAAGAATAAACAGCAAGCATCTGCTGTTTGACTGTTTACCTCTTCAAGCTCATTTACCACCATTATCAGGCATGTCTTTGTGTGATGTCTTTTCAGATTTAAAGTTTGCCTTCAGTGTTGTTTTTTTCTTTTATTTGTAGTCCACTTAATCACTTACTTTAAGATTATTTGCAGGTATGTTCTAGAGATATTTAGAGGGATATTTATGTGCACATAGATAAACACATTATGCATACACTTACATAGTTACAGACGTTTTATGCATCTCTCTCTCTCTCTCACACACACACACACACACACATACACACACACACACACACACACACACACACACACACACACACACACACACACACACACACACACACACACACACACAACCAAAGTGGATGACTGATGAAATACAAGCTGCTTGTTTTTCTTACGTGACGATGTGCTTGAACCAAAGGAAGTCGGATGGATTTAAAAGGCCACGTAATAAAGTCAATTCATTCAAACGGACAGCAAACTTGTAGCCAACAAACAAAATTCGAGGTCCACATGGCAAGCAGTAAATGAGCTTACGAATAAAACTTCACAGTCAAAGATAAGTCCCATAACCAGCATAACACCAAATGAACTCAACAAACACTTTACAACAGTTGCAGAACATATCAAAGAAAAGAATGCGGACTCAAATGAACTACAAAATTTTAAAAACTTTTGCAGGACATTCGTTCAGCTCCACCAGTTCCGCCTATGACAGTTAGTGATGTCTACCAAGCTTTATGCCAATTAAAGCAGACAAGAAGTCGTGGACGTGACGGGATTGATGGAAAGTTCTGAAACTATCAGCACCTGTGTATATATGTGAAGCTCTTACCTACATTTACAATTTATGCATTGATAAATGTCACTTCCTCGCTCAGTTCAAAGTTGCAAAAGTAATACCCATTTTCAAATCTGGAGACAAATCTGAGCCACCGAAACTACATACCCATTTTACCAGTCCTGGCCAAGCCCTTGGAAAAACACACAGATAAACATCTTTGCCACCATTTTGACTCCTCCAACCTACTAAGTAAAAATCAATCGGGATTCAAGAAAAATCATTCTTGTCATGCAGCACTTACAAACCTAGTAGATCAATGGCTAGCCAGTGTTAATGAGAATAAATATTGTGGCGCACTGTTCGTTGATTTTGCAAAGGCTTTTGATATAATTGACCACAAATTGTTATGCAGGAAGCTTTTAGCATATGGTATAACAGGAAATACCTTCCAACTACATCATCTAGTCTTAGTGAAGGGGATTACTAAAGCGAGGCCCTTCCGTGAAAAGAAATGTTTGCTGTCAACAAATGTTTGCTAATGCAAAAAAAATTGCGTCGGGTTTAGCACCACAAATCCTCCAGTCTAAATCCCTAGGGATTCAACTAATTCCAGGTTCCCACAAGTAGAATAGATCTATTTAAGCTTATCTTACTCTGGTAGTGTGGTTTGGAATTCACTACATTTCCGATGCACTTAAAATGCAGAATCCTTCAGGGAAAAACTAATTACACATTTCACAGCAGACCATTACTATTAAGCACAAAATACATACCAGGGCACACCTGTTTTGCTGCATATTAATCCGATACGCCGCTTCCTTTCCACTGATGTTTGTTTTAAAAACCAGATAATGATAAATGAGAAATATGGTTACCATTGGTTTTATTAGTGATTGTAATATATATCATGATGAATGAATGTTGTGGTCACTGGTTTATTGGTGCATTGTCACTAATTGATTGATGTCCTAATATGTTTGATTTCTTGGAGCACTGTAAGTACATGGTGATAAATGTGTGTCCTGATTACTGTTGATTATATTGATGTATTGCTCTTCGAATTTCATAGTAATGTTTAGCATGTGATATTTTTGGATAGAAAAATAGAATTATAATCTCTCTCTCTCTCTCTCTCTCTCTCTCTCTCTCTCTCTCTCTCTCTCTCTCTCTCTCTCTCTCTCGTATTTACGGCTGCGTATCGATGGATTGTCACTTAATTACTAATTATACTCTTGGGTAATGTATGAACGGTTCAAGAAGAAAGAAAGATGGGGGAGGGGGAAAGTAGATTATAATGCTCTCTCTCTCTCTCTCTCTCTCTCTCTCTCTCTCTCTCAACACACACACACACACACACACACACACACACACACACACACACACGCACGCACGCACGCACGCACGCACACACACACATAATGATAAATAAGTGTCATGATTATTGATGCTAGGAATTCATTGTCGCTGTTTGATACTGATTGTACTGCCCTTTGTGCTCGTCTTGCCTTGTAACGAAATCATGTAAATGTAAAAGAAAAAATTAAAAAATGTTGATATTATTGATGCATTGTAGTAGTCTAATTATCATCCTTAGCAGTTTTGTTGCATGTCAATATTTTACAAGAGGACTCTCCCCCCCCCCCCCCCCCCCCCCCCCACACACACACACACACACACACAACACACACACACACCCTTTCGATAGGAGGATCGCTTATTCTATATCTGTGTGTGCTGATTATTTTTCTTCTTTGTAATCAAATTCTTTATTCTTGTTTGTTGTTTCAATCGCTTGCTTTTTGTACTCCCAGTTCTTATAGAACAGGGAGTACTTTAGAATAGGAACGAAGAAATGCTGTCTGTGTGTATGTGTCCGTCCGTTCGTGGTCAAAATGTGTTCCACTCGCTCCAGACAAAACTACTGGGCCGATCTTTCTGAAAATTTGTAGGTATGTTCTTTATGAGCCAAAGATGATGCCCGAGGTGTTATTTTACCGTTATAGCCGTTACTAACGGCTGTAACGCCTGTAACGGGTTTTCTTCTTTATGGAATGTCTCAGAAAGTACTTGGCCGATCTTTGTGAAAATTAGCGGATATGTTCATTATGGGTCACGGATGATGCCCGATGTTTAGTTTACCCCGTTATAGCTGTTACTAACGGCTGTAACGGCCTGTAACGGTTTTCCTTCTTTATGGAATATCTCAGAAAGTACTTGGCTGATCCTTCTGAAAATTTGTAGGTGTGTTCATTATGGGTCACGAATAATGCCCCGATGTTTTAGTTTACCGTTATGCCCGTTACTAACAGCTGTAACGGCCTGTAACGGGTTTTCTTCTTTATGGAATATCTCAGAAAGTACTTGGCCGATCTTTGTGAAAATTAGCAAGTATATTCATTATGGTTCACGGTTGATGCCCGATGTTTTAGTTTACTCTGTTATAGTCATTACTAACAGCTGTAACGGCCTGTAACGGTTTTCCTTCTTTATGGAATATCTCAGAAAGTACTTGGCCGATCTTTCTGAAAATTTGTAGGTATTTTCATTATGGGTCACGAAAAGTGCCCGATGTTTTAGTTTACCGTTATAGCCGTTACTAACGGCTGTAACGGCCTGTAACGGTTTTTCTTTTTTATGGAATCTCTCAGAAAGTACAGTGCCGATCTTTGTGAAAATCAGTATGTATGTTCACTATGGGTTACGAATAATGCCCGATGTTTGAATATACCGTTATAGCCGTTACTAACGGCTCTGACGGCCTGTAACGGTTTTTCTCCTTCATGGAACATCTGAGAAAGTGCTTGGCCGATCTTTGTGAAAACTAGCAGGTAGGCCTATGTTCATTATGGGTCACGGATGATGCCGGATGTTTTTAGTTTACCGTTATAGACGTTACAAACGGCTATAACGGCCCATACGGTTTTTCTTCTTTATGGAATATCTCAGAAAGTACTTGGCCGATCTTTCTGAAGATTTATAGGTATGTTCATTATGGACGACGGATAATGCCCGACATTTTAATTTACCGTTGTAGCCGTTACTAACGGCTATAACGATCCATAACGGTTTTTCTTTTTTATGGAATATCTCAGAAAGTACGTGGACGATCTTTCTGAAAATTGTAGGTATGTTCATTATGGGTCACGGATGATGCCCGATGTTTAAGTTTACCGTTATAGCTTTTACTAATGGCCCATAATGGTTTTCTTCTTGATGGAAAACCTCAGAAAAGTTCTTGGCCAATCTTTCTTAAAATTTGTATGTTCATTATAGGTCACAGATGATGGCTGATGTTTAGGCCTACCAGAATAGCCATTACTAACGGTTACACCAGCCCAAGACGGTTATTCCTCTTTATGGAATATATCACGCGTATTCAGGATAAACTGGGAGTACGTTTATATGCTTTGCATCTTGTTTCTCTTTAAAGTCATCTACGCCTTATATGTTAATAGATGACTTTTTTTTAATGTTGTGAAGACGTGTGTGTTTTGGAGGTCCTAGTCGTTAGTCATGCTTAGTCCCGTAGCGGGGCAAAGGCAGAATGAAAAAAAAAATCATGTGTTTGCTTATCTGTTACCCTTGGAAGTAAAGATATCCTCTCTCTCTCTCTCTCTCTCTCTCTCTCTCTCTCTCTCTCTCTCTCTCTCTCTTCGTCTCTATATCACATTTATGAACAGACGTAAAACTGAAGTACTACTACACACACAGAGTTAGAGTTGGGAACGCACACTCCTCAGAAACTGAAGTTTTAAGTGTTAACAATTCAATCAATTCAATCAACTTTATTGTCCATCGGAAATTTTTCTTCTGCTCCGCATCATTTCACAAGTACATAAGACATTTCAAAAAGACATTACACATCGGGTTAACACACACACACACACACACACACACACACACACACACACACACACATGCACACACACACACACACACACACACACACACACACACACACACACACACACACACACACACACACACACACATGAAATAAACATTAAATCCATAAGAGATAGAACATTATATAGATTATAAAAACAATACATAAAAACACAAGCTCACCCGTACTTCCTTAAGTGGAGCGCACATGGATCCATTCTCATTACACATTAAACGATTTAGGCCTATCTGATGTAGCCTAGTTGTTAAAGGGGTTCTCACCCATTTTTATAAATCTATTTTGACCACGGTTTTGGTATGTGGTCGTATTGCGAAACCCAGCCCAGATTCAGCCGCCTGTGCTTTCATCTTGCAGTGAGAGCAGCATTTCCTGCGGACTGGGAAAGCGAGAGGCTAAACAGGAACGAGAGCCTCGATTTCGATAAAAGGGGGGTTTCCCGATTGATGACGTCGAAAAGTCAAGTCGCTCTTCGTGTTCGGCTGAAGTGAGATGGGGCGAATGTGGGCTGTGTCTGGTTGTGGAATTTCATCAGGAAATAAGCAAAGAGTAAGCGTTCATGCTTTAACAGGTGCTTTCCAGCCAGTTTTGGCGATTGTGGATAAATTTTGTCACCACAAAGAGGAAAGATTTTGTTCTTTGGGACAGTTATCATGGCATTTGCGGTCGTCACTTCGACGAGCACAGTTTCCAAGACCACACACACCATGCGTCAGTTTTTACAATAACAGCCAGAATCTTTGACTGCAATATATTGTAAAAGACCCCTCAGATTCTAATTATCATTGTGGGACTTCAGAATTTAAGTGGAGAGAGTGAGATTGAAAATGAGGAATGTAAAAAAGGTATGTGTGTGTGTGTGTGTGGGGGGGGGGGGGGGGGGGGGGGGGGGGGGCTGAAAGTGAACAGCTATTGAAAAGATTTCTACAGCAGGGAAGAGAATTAGTGTGATGATGCAGTAGCTGACAAACTCCTGTTCAAAGGAAAAGCATTATCTGACAGATCTAAACAACTGAAGGAAAATGTGGTTTATCACATAATCATTTTAAAGTCATTTACATACTACGGTAATGTGTGTGTGTGTGTGTGTGTGTGTGTGTGTGTGTGTGTGTGTGTGAACAGATGTATGTATGCGTATGTTTGTATCATGTACTATCTGTGTCTTGAATATGTTTGTACATGTACATAATATGGTCATTAAGTAAAATGTCGAACTGCCTGGAAAGAAACACAAGCGTCTGACGGCGAGGGAGGTGGAACTGTACAGAGCTGCAGGTTCAAACTGGTGCGGCTGAACTCCATACAATTCAGTGAAAATATCAGGTGTCCCTGTGGCTCAGTGGTTAGTGCGCGAGTCATCAAGTGGAAATGAGCATGTCCAGAAGGGCATGGGTTCGAATCCCAGTCATGGCTCATCCCAAGATGGGAAAAAAAAAGGGGCAGCAGAGAGGGACATCCGGAGTCATGAACCGGGTGTGGCCCAACCCCCCTAGAGTGTCAGGAGATAAGGGCCGAAACACTCGCTTGAAGGGGGCTTCTCTTCTGAGGACTCTCTGCTGCCACGCTCTCCACGAGTTTCTTTCTACTACTTCACGTTCGATGTCCTCTTCGTTGGAACTTGAGTCGTAGCTGGAAGCATCTGCCATTATCGCCGGAAAATAGTTGAGTTTTTACGTCCTCATATGTCTTTCATTCACGGTGGTCTTGGCATTTATATGTCACTTGCGGAATCCCCGACTCTCGTTTCTTTCCGTACTGTGCTCGGCAATCACCGTGGCGAGTCACGATTTGGCTACTTGCGCGACCCGAAACACGGATAGAAATGCGTTAAAGAAGAAAAGTAACACGTACATCGAAACACGCTCGATCGTACTTTTGAACAATAGTCTGAGGAGTAGAATATTCCAGATTGAAGTGCAAGCTTTAAAATTGTTTTATGAATAAACTGACGCACGACACCACGTGCAACACTAGAAAAATAAAATTGGAAATGAAATGAGGCAGGGAACAGTAAACAATAAACAGTAAACAAGTGGGGTAGTCTTTGCTCCCATAAGGAAACCTAACACAGAGTAACTTTATATTCAAGACTGGCACAGCCTTTTAAACTTGAATAAAGTCAGACAAATACAAAGACGAACAATCTAATAGTGGGGGAAAAACAGCGCAGGCCAACAACCATATTGTCTTCATAGTAATAACTTGGCAAAACTTTGAACTTAAGGAGAGGGGAGGGGGGGGGGGGGGGGGGGGGCGGCAGGAGGTTGAAGATGTAAAAACTGGGAACATGAAATTAAGAAAATATGAAAACTCTTCACTGGCTGCATAAGGGAACCATCGCAATCCCTTTTAAGGCAGATATATTTGTATTGCCTGCTCCGAGGCCTTTCGTCCGCTGGATTTCGTTTTGATTAAATCGAGGTTATTTGTATTTGTTTCTGTCTGTCTTTGTGTTTGTCTTTTGATCTCCCTTGCATCCTTGGGTGGATCCTCAAGCGTAGGCTCAAAGATTGCCCCCTACATTTTATACTATTTGCATAATAATATCTGTAGTTTTTCAGCAACTTTTTTCCTCCCCACACTTTCGTTTGGTTTCCTTTACTACTCTTCGCTGGCTGCTTCGGGGGTGTGCTATTGGATTCTTTTTTGCACCCTTGGTGGTGAGAACACACACGGTATTATGGACTGTGGTGTGTCTCTATTTGACGCCAGGAGCGCAGATACAGCCAGCCGTGTTCTCCCTGATGAGTTTCCGACCCAGCGGACGAAAGGCCTCGGAGCAGGCAATACAAATATATCTGCCTTTAAAAGGGATTGCGATGGTTCCCTTATGCAGCCAGTGAAGAGTTTTCATATTTTCTTAATTTCATGTTCCCAGTTTTTTACATCTTCAAGTTTAAAAGGCTGTGCCAGTCTTGAATAAAAGTTACTCTGTGTTAGGTTTCCTTATGGGAGCAAAGACTACCCCACTTGTTTACTGTTTACTAGAAAAATAAGTTTACCACTTGAGCGATGCCCTAGGGCCTAAAAACGAATCGATTTAGAGTAAGGTTTCAGCCCACGAGTTACTTCCCTTGAATAAACACACACACACACACACACACACACACACACACGCGCGCGCGCGCGCGCGCGCGCGCGCGCGCGCGCGCAAACTTGGGAAGATGACAGCATCGGAGGAACCGGTCGGAAGAGTGCAGTCTTCAATGCACAATGTTCGTCATTTTGACATAGATTCTGACGTGAGCATATTCTGCTTTTATCTGTAGTTGTATAATGGCTTTTGGAGCATAACATTAAAGAGTAAAAGTAGTTTTTAGCTCGACAAGCAATACCTGAACACGTAAACAAAGACATTTCAGTTGAGTGAGCCCGAAAAAAAGCTTGATTAACTCCTTTGGTAAATTTATTATTAATTTTATATTTAAATGGTTAATTTGGGTTATCATATATTTTATAGCTCTTATTTTTCATCGACAAGATGTAAAATAATATGTTAAGCATAACCGTTTTCTAATTTTAAGATTCATAGTCATGATCTTGTCTTATATCCAGTACAGGTTGTAGCCCAAAATGCACAGCTACTAATGTGGTGTTGTCTTTTGTTTAATTATTATACTTTTTTTTTACAAACTTAATTGCTATACTTTCTCTTTTGCTTTTGTTTTAATGCTATTCATTATCGTGTGTGGGGGATCTTTTGTTTTAATATCATTGTTATTTATTTATTTTTTTGTTTTAGTATAGGAGAGGGAGTGGGATGCTCTGCAAAGAATATACTAACAGAATTTTTAAATGACGGGGTAAGGGGCTGTCTGGTTTTTTTGTGTGTGTGTGTGTGCAACTAATGAAAGCTCTAAAACAAAAAACAAGGCCCTTGAAAACTGCAGATATTCCTACCATCCCTTGAAATCCCCTTTAAAAATAGTTTCGGACCAAAACTGACCGTAACATTTGAAGACGAATCGGAGAAACAAACGCGAACGAGACTTCGGACATCGATTTTCGCCTCTCGAATCGTTTTGTGTGTCGTCTGCTTTTCAAGCAAAGGCAAGCAATTCAATAGTCGGTTATCATTTGCGCATGCGCAGTTCGACTTCCGACAAAGAGCGCCATGCTCCCTCATATTCAGCGAAGTTCAATAGGCTACTGTTGCGTCTGTCATCATGCCCTGAGGGGAATTGCGCATTTGATCCGTTGTGGCTACAGAAGGAAGAATATCGAAGCTGGATCACTAAATGCAGAGACAACAAACTTGCGTTTTTCTGTAAAGTGTGCAAAAAGACCGTTGATTTTCGGATAATGGGCGACTCGGTGGTTGCAAGTCACGGCAAGAGGAAAAAATATGTGGAATTGGAAAAAGCGAGTAGGGCCGGTCGTTAGTCTTACGGACTTCGTTTGGCAATCATCAAATTCATCAACATCGGGTCAGACCCTTTGCTCAGTAAGAATCGTCAGCCAATCCACAATAACAGCAAGTGGGACAGATGAGTTGAAAGCTAAAGTGTGTTGTGGACGATTCATGCCATCAACAATCATCACAGTTTCCAATCTGCTGAAGACAACGCGAAACTGTTTGCAGCAATGTTTCCATATTCATTGATTGCGACGAACTATCGGTGTGGGGAAACCAAAAGTAGATATATTGCAACTTTTGGCATTGCTTCTTTTTTTTCTGTCAGAACTGAAAAAAGAGTGAAATCACAGACTGAATCTTCAATAATCGTCACATCGTCTCCAGTGACTCGTGTGTGCGCATTTGTTTTAAAAAAAAAAAAAAAAGAAAAAAATCCAACTTCCCTTTAAAAGACAGCATTCATACCACACCCCTCCCCCCTAACTTACCTACCAGCTAGCCTACACACACACACACAAAAAAAAAGCAGTTATCTATTTTATACACTTAATTTTTTTTTCATTAGTTACTTTCATTTTTATTCATCTACTTATTTATTATAATTACTACCACTATCATTATCATTACTATCCCTTCTAAATATACATATATATATATACCCTCCCCCCCCCCCCCCCCCCCCCTCCTTCCTACCTAGCATTATTATCAAGCCACCTTAACCACAACCGTCACAAATATATCGCACCACCCCACTAAGCCAGCTACACAACCCCATCATTTTCACCCCCCCCTCCTCCCCCTTTTCTTCTCCCATAATCCCCTCTGTCATTTCCGTCTGGCAGCCATTCTTCCTACCACATGGACAGATAAGTCGTTTTTTTTCGTTCGTTCTTTGTACTGTCCTAAATGTTAAAATGATTTTTTTTTTTTTCCCCCTGAAGAGGACCCAAGAGGTCGAAATGCATCGCGTCTTGTCCTGTGCTTCGTCAGTGTCCTTGGTGGTAACTAACCCCTTCTTTTTCTAAATTTTGCTTCGTTCTCCACCATCAGTCACTCCATTTTGAAACAAAAAAAGAACAGTAAAGTGTGGAGCTGCAGGAAGGCTACCCACATTCACCTTTTCAAGAGGGGTTTACCCCGCTCCCTGTCCTGCCTCAGAACAAGCATTAGGCTAGTCCAGGCCCGCCAACCATTCACGCACATTTCCACACGACAACACATACAGTGGCTGTATTTTAAATGTAAAGTTTGCTGAGCTCCCTCCTGAAATGTGCCAGAGAGGGGGGCCTCAGCTGCAGCTGCCGGTAGAGAATTAATATGTCATTCTTTTTGATGAATCATTGAATAAGGACTTGAAACAGAAGCAGCTGGACATCCGTGTCAGATACTGGTCCCGGAATGCAGATTGAATTTTTTCTTTTTCTGATTTCTCAATTTCTAAATAAAGACTTCAATTTTTTTTTTTTTTTTTTTTTTGTATATGATATTGAGCGTGGAAAAGACTATAGAAGTGTAATCACCTTATATCATGGCTGGATTACATGTGTAAGGTTGTTATTCACTCTTTTTTTTTTTTTTCAATTGTACGGCTAAATTTGCCCCTTGAACATTAAAATATCCCCTTTAGAAACCCTTGAAAAACCCTTGAATTTTTTTTCTTTGAGGAAGTGGAAATCCTGCAAGTTCTGATGCAAAGTCTGAAAGTCAGTGGAGGTCTAACTCGAGGGACTGGCCTAGGGGAAGAGAGCAGTCTGTCTGGCTGTTGTGCATGCCTGCGTGCACTGAGATCAGCGTCATCATGCAGTCTATGACAGAAGTCTGCCTGAAGACCAGCGTGCAGCATGAGGACATCAGCATGAGTCAACAGCAGCGAGATCATCGAGCAACTGTGATCCTACGTTATTTGCAGCAAAGGAATCCACTTGGTGAAACGGATGTGTTGATGAGCATTGGAAGTGGAAGAACAGCAGACCAAGCAGCAAATTCTGACAAAGCAAAAGAAATGGGGATGAGATTTTGAAATCCATGACTGGCAAGAGCTTTGCAGATTTCTCGAAGAAAAATCAAGCAAAGACAGTGGCTTCAGGAACTGTGATCAAAGTCAACAATGATGATGCGTGACAGTTGACCCGTATCTTTTGTTCCAACGACTGACAAAAGCAGCTGAAAAAACTCCTAATCTGTTGGAAGATTCGTTGAAATATGAACTAACAAATGTTCCATCTTTGCTGCTTGATGCATGTGATCTTGCAAGAAGAGCAAACAAAGCAGCTCTAGCAGACTACAATTGGGCATCAACCAAACAAGTCAGTCCAAGCACTCCACCTGGTGCATTCACGGTCATCGACGGGGGGTCGCTACTTCACTGTATCCCTTGGCCCAGTTGAGCAACTTATATTAGGAGATCGTTGCCATGTACATGGATTTTGTCATTCGAATATACACGAAAGTGTCAGTTGTGTTTGATGGATACTGCGGATCGTCCACAAAAGATGCTGCACACCACCTTAGAACGAAACAAAACACCACTGCCAGAGACATTGCTTTCCAACCAGAAATGGCTCTCTGTGGATCTAAAGAGCAGTTCCTGGCCAATCCTTACAACAAACAACGTTTCATAGACTTGCTCAGCCATTCCCTTCAGAGCAGCAGCGTTGATGTGTTGCATGCAAATGGAGATGCTGATTGTCTCATCATCAAGACAACCCTTGAAAAAGCAGTGGAGGTGAAAACAGTACTTGTAAGCAAGGACACCGACCTTCTGGTGCAACTCCAGCATCATCTCGGATCAGATCACCACCCAGTTTATTTCATGTCTTCAGGAACTAAGAAAGATTCCAGAGTGTCGGACATCCGATCTATCCAAGAACTTTGGGCACAGATGTTTGCAGCAGAATTCTTTTTGCCCATGCGTTTGGGGTGTGTGACACTACCAGCGCTATTTTTTCTTTGGGAAAATTGCTTCCCTTGAAAAAGCTGGCAATTTCGGAGTTTTTTTTTTTTTTAAAGCAGGCAGATGTCTTTCTTCGGAAAAGTGACACACAGGAGGTGGTTGCAGCTGGTGAGACTGCCCTTGTATTTCTGTTTGGTGGGAGATCTGACAACAAGCTTGATAGACTCCAATATGTCAAGTATTCCCAGAAGTTGATCGTCAGCTCTTCAGCTTTGCAACCAAACAAACTACCTCCAACAGTATCAGCAACGAAGTTCCATTTCATGCGATGCTACTACCAAGTGCAAGAGTGGCTTTTTTTTCAATAACGGCAGTCCTGACTTCTATCTCAGCCCCCTTGAATGGGGATGGCAAAGAACCAGCGGTATGTTGCTTCCAGTCTGCTGTGATGAGTCTGCTGCCCCAGAGGAGCTGTTGAACATAATTAAATGTAGCTGCAAAACTGACCGCCAAACGGCCAAGTGTTCATGCAGACAGCACAGTCTTGTGTGTAGTTTTGCTTGCAGTGAGTGCGGAAGTTGTTTAAACTCCATACAGAAGATGGTGTTCTTTCATGACAGTGATTCTTCAGACGACAATGAGTAATGTCTCCATTTATATACTTGTTAAGAGAAATCTGTTGATTTTGAAAGCAATCACAAGGTTATTTGTAAACTGTTGTCTTGATTTTTGAACACAAAATCAAGACTGTACTCTGTTGTTTCAGCATGATTACATTGAAGTGCAGTCTTATTTGTAGTGGTAAATCTGAAGAAAGTGTGGCTCGGGATGATAGTGCCTCTGAAGCACATACTTTAATGTGACATTTTTTTCTGTGACAAAGGACAAAATTGAATGACAGAAATCTTCTCATATTCCTCCCAAGTTATATATATATATATATATATATATATATATATATATATATATATATATAGTTGTTCTCATTATTATTTTATATGATGACCAAATTATGTGCGCTCACACATGCATGCACAAACTCATGATATTGATAATTCTAATAATAGCTATTATTAGCATTGCTATTGCTGTCATTAAAAAGCAAGAGTGAACTGAAATTTGCCTCAAGAAATTAAAAGAAAAACCCACTTTTTCAAGGTAAATGTTCATCATAGTGGATAAGTTTTTTTAAATCATTAGTGGAGCTGAGCTGAAAATAGAAAACTTGTCTAAAAATATCCCCCCCCCCCCCCCCCCCCCCCCCCCCCCCCCCCCCCCATTTTGGTAAAGTTTACTTCATTAGGTAAGGGACCCTTTCGACAATGTTAAAAAACACGAACTATTTTTAAAGCTTGCGCTTCACGCTGGGGCCATATTTTTCATTAGTTAAGCTCAGACTACAACCCAAACATGCTGTTTTATGGTGAGGACCCCTTTAATGCTTGCAAGTTTGCAGATGACACTAAATTACAATTTCAGCTGCCATAAACACATTTGTAGACATATATTGATATGTTAATTGTCGGATAAATAGACCTACCTAGAAACAATATCTTTTCGCAGTTAAGTGCAAAATGGGGCAAGCGTCAGAAATTTTTTCAGTGAATCTTCTACCGAAGGCACATGCGATAATGTTTTGCGCCTTATTTGAAGTTGCGTATAGAACCATGACGTTCTAGAAACGATCATTTTCAGGCTCTGGTGTGCACGATAAATTGCGAGAACTCGTTGCCACGAACATGGCTGACGGTAAATACACTTGGTAACACGACCTGTGCTGACGGCGTTTTCTTATCCACCAGTTTGAAGGTGAAGTGAGAAGCTTGTTGTTTTCTAGGTGTCTGTAAACAAGAATGACAAAGGATAGAAATATGACAACAGGGGGTGCTGGAGTGTGACATGGACATAGATGAAATGAAAATTTGATGCTGAGCAGCGGTTCGATGTCGCACTGTAAAGTCTGCACTTTCAGTGTGTGTGCGTGCGTGCGTGTGTGTGTGTGTGTGCCGCACTGTGCGTGTGTGCGTGTGTGTGTGTGTGTGTAAACCTTATGATCGAATATGTAGCTGTCTGTAAGACGTCTATGATAATGGCATAAAGTCAGTGGGTGCCACTGATACGGTGGTGGTGATTGATCATTATAGCTTACAACAGTGGATACCTTTGTGTCACACAGTCTTTTAAACCTTCAAAAACAAACTTTTTAAGCACGATAGATTCGTGGTGTTCTTGAAGTTCAGAATGAAGTGGATTATTTTACTGTGAAAAAGTTGGAGTATGGTCTGATAGTGCAAGCCCCAGTAAAACTCTGATGTCATGACAGAACTGAAATATGGCATGTTTGATATTGCACACCATTGTAAAGCCATTTTTATTGCGATACAGCTGAAATATGGTTATTTTGATAGTGCATGCCCCAAAAAAAACACTTTCATTGTAATGGAACTGAAGTTTGATATATTTGATACAGCATATCCCTCTAAACCCCCATATTATCACTCTCACAGACCTGAAATATAGCTGTTGCAGTAATACATGCCCATGTAAGTGACTTTATTTTGACAAAGCTGTAATATGATGTATCTGGTAATGCATACCCCTGTAAAAAGACTGCATTGTGATAGAGCTTGAATATTTAGCATTTGATAGTGCATCCCCTCTATAACGACTGTATTGTGATATGGTTTGTTTTACAGTGCATGCCCCATATAAAGTGACAGCTGTGACAGAGCTAAAATATTATCTTTTTATCTCATGGTGCACACCCCAAAATTGTAAAACTACTTTATTGTGACAGAGCTCAAATATAGTTTACTTGGTTTTGCAGACGTATGTAAATTCATTGTAACAGGCCTAAGTATCTGTTTGGTCTGTTTGGTAATGCAGACCCCTGAAAAATAATCTTATGATTTTATGGTGACAGAGGTCAAAGAATATTGTCTGATTGTGAACACACCTTTAAAGTGTTTTTATGGTTTTGTGATTTGACATGAAGTATATGGGTCTGTTTGATTACACACACTCCTTTAAAGAGACATGTTCTGCATTCATTAGTATGGTTAAATATGATATGGAAATCAGCAAGAGAATGAGGACATTGTTTTCTTCAACAGAACACTTAGTCAGGTAAAGGTGCTTGATAGTCAAGGTCAGTCTTTGTTTCATGAAACCTTATATTTGGTTCAGTTCGTGGAATAGATGTAACCTCAGCCAGCCTCCCTCATCTTTTGAGTAATGGAATTTGCCTTTGATATATTTTGAATATTACAATGAACCAGTCTGTGACAATGAAATGTCATAATAAGTCAGCTTTTATTTAGAGGTGTTTTACAGACAGGTGAGCAAAGGTAATGCTGCTTATAGCCCAGCCAACCGCAAAAGGTCAAATCAGGGCTGTGACAGGTGGGCTGTGCTTACTTGTACTCATACACACAAAGATTGATGGAAATATTGGGTTTTTACTACACGGTGTATTAGTGTCAAGTCTTCAAAGAAATGAAGAAAAGGGTTTTTTTCTATAACTTTATTTGAATAATCTTCTGTTCATTTGTTTCAGAAAGTTGATTTTCCCTTTGGCTTGGAGAGTAGACTGAATAGTCTAAAATGTAGACTAGATCTTGATTGTGCTCAGTGTTATTTAAACAGCAACTTGCCATCAAGAAATTCCTTTTATCAAGAAGAAAATGAGACCCAAACAATATTCTGTATTTCTGTAAAATCCAGTCACAAAGCTATTTTCTGACACTGCATTATTCTGATACCTTTTTCCTTTGTGCAGATCAGGGTTACAGAAATTTAACAAGTTTGGCGGCAGAAGTGCATAAGGTGAACAAATTGCAGCACCATGGCTGAGGACATGGACTTCATGATGGCTGACGATGATGGAATTTTGGACTATGATGATGGAAATGACCTTGACTTCAGCACTGACAATGATGATGAAGACGATGAAAGCATCATTGAGTGAGCTGATGAACCTTTGTCTTTATTGTCTGTCTTGTTTTCAGTGGCCTTTCTCCCATTCATTTCGACTCTGACATACACAGCCATACTGAAGCTCATTTATTTGCAATCTTATGATTAACATTTCAAACGGAGACATCAGTGTCTAGTCATCATAAAGCTACCTACCATCGAAGACATTGCATCCCTGTCAGGAGCACATTTCATAGTGTTCAGCAGTGCCTCTTCCGATAATTTGATTGACTTGTCTTTACTTTGGCAAAGTTTTGCTTTATTTTGTTTTTTTTTCATTCTGTTGATTTTACCATCTCATAGGTTTGTTGGTCAGCCCAAAATTCTCAGTATGATCTCTGTTTTTTGTAGTATTGCCTGCTGTTTCTTTCTTTCTTCTTCTTTCTTCTTCTTCTTCTTCTTCTTCTTCTTTTTTCTTTTTCTTCTTGCATAATTTCCTGAACTTCCATTTTCCAGTTTGTGCTGTGTTGTCATATGTGCTTTTGTATGTGAGTTTTTATGTTTTTCATGAATTCTGTACACCATTGTGTGTTTTAGATTTTTTTCTTAAAATGGAAGGTCACTTGTGTATCATTGCTAACAAACTCTGATGTCTGGGGCACATATCCACAAATTATATTCATTTATACTATAGCCCCTCCATCTGCTGTGTACTTGTATTCATGTTCACAAGCATCTATAATCACACACACACACACACACACACACACACACACACACACACACACACACACACACACACTCTATATCTATCTATCTATCTATCTATCTATCTATCTATCTATATATATATATATATATATATATATAATGTATATCAATGTTACAACTTACATGCTCTCATTTTCCATTCTTGGTGAGTGCCTGAAAATGAAAATTGTGTCGACTTGACATAATTTTGTCAATATGTTTGATGAAGATGTAGAAATCTCTACTTGTTTTTCCATTAAAAAATCCCATATTCTTGAAATGCCACTTCTGGGACAGAAAAGTGTGCAAGCAGACTTTGTTGATAGTTTGTTTTCACTACGAAACCTTCTTTGAACCCTATATTTGACTTCTGTAGGTTTACCACTTCGACTTCTTTCATAACTTTACTGATGAAATCAATTTTTCACCTTTTTTTTGTTTTACTTTTTCCAAACTCAGTACAATATGATGCCTTGCAGCGTTATGCAAGGAGGCATCCCAATACAAACATTGCTTACACAAAAACATTAAACAAAATATATACAATGCAAAAACAAATTCAAAGGATACAAAAGAATGCACAATAACATAGTGCAATGCTAAAACATTACTTGCATTACCATACAACACAACACAAACCAGCACAGAATAGTAATATACAGTGTAACAAAACACAATAACAGAAAATAAATTTTTTACGGGTTTATTATTGATTCAGTAAGGCTGAATATGTGTTCTTAAACTGTTGATTTAAAATCACCGTGGAGTTTCAGTTAGTTATTTTGTAACGAAGTATGTTCGCGAACCGCCGAGAAAAATGTGGACAAAACAAGTCACAAGACCAGACACAAAAGTGTTTTGTCTTGTGATTCGTTTGTCCAAGTTTTTTCTTGTCGGTTCGCTAACATTTATTTAAGATTACCGCCTGCAGTCGTCTCACTTTGCAACTAGACCCAAATATTGCTGTCATTTGCTTGATCTGTCTGAGCTAAATCAGTAGCCTGCACTAGTATTATCACAGCATGCCATCACATGGTGAGTCATCCTCCTGGAGAATCCTTGCAGCATAATGCAAAGAAGCTAAAGGGAAAGACTTTTAACAATACAATTTTCTTGAAAACCAATATATATAGCCAAGGTTATGGTTAACATAGATACATTGTTCAATGTTTGTTCATGATTATCTGGCTAATGCCAAAATTTGTCAGACCAGACACTGTGTTCTGGAGAGAAAATTTTTGCCTCAGTACTTTTACTGAAAATGTGTATTGGAATATTTGTGTGGGGCAGACAGGTTCATAACAGTCTTCTGTTATTGTTTGTATTGTGGTTGCTGTAAATTAAAAATAACAAGCATGGTTATTGGATTTCGCTCTGTGTGTGTGTGTGTGTGTGTGTGTGTGTGTGTGTGTGTGTGTGTGTGTGTGTGTGTGAACAGTCATTTGTTATTGTTCTGATTGTTGATGTCGTACATTTAAAAAAAGAAAATGGTTATTAGTTATTGTAGTGTGTGTGTGTGTGTGTGTGTTGTGTGTGTGTGTGTGTGTGTGTGTGTGTGTGCCCAGGTATGCATGCATCTGTGCGAAAAGTGTGAAATCCTTTGTGGAAGAACAATAAACAAATAATCATCTTTTTCATCATCATCATCATCATTCTTCTTATTCTTGTTGTTGTCAGTATCATTTTAATTGCATTATAAATATGATTGTTCTATAGCTAGAATTACCATTATCATTATGACTATTGTTCTCCTTTTTATTACTATTATTTTCATAATCATTATCATGATTATCATCATGTTCTTACAGAACAGAAAGATAGACTCATCGCAGGCAGAAGCTCAGCAGCAGGCATTGTGTGTATCTTTATGGAGGCTATCAATCACTGCTTTGTGTTTCACAGCTTCCGCAGAGCACGCTCTTTGTCTCTCTTTCTCTCTTCTTCAGGGTGTTTTTTTTTTTTTTTTTTTTTTTTTTTTTTTTTTTTTTACACAGATCTAGTGAATAGAAAAAGTATTGAGCTCAAGGACTTAAGTGTTCACTTTCATTTTTGTGTACTTTAGTTATCTTATTAAAGTTGACTATTGAAAAGAAAAAAAAAAATCCCTAAAAGAAAAAGGTATTGAGGTCAAAGAGGGCTGTTAGGGTATGAGATTTTTGTATATGTGTGTGTACAACAGTTTGTGTGTGTGTGTGTGTGTGTGTGTGTGTGTGTGTGTGTGTGTGTGTGAAATTGCCTGGATACATGGGTATCCTTTTACATGTGCAATGCATGTTTGTGTGAAAAACAAAAAAATTCCCCAAATACAACGAATTCTTCAGGTTGAAAAAAAGACACATTAACCACAAGGAATGACAAAGAACTAAGTTATGAATAAGAGTAGACAAAGCAAAATCTCTATTAATTGGTATGTTTGTATGCCTAGAAATGGCACTCTAGATATTCTGTATTTGAAAAAGGAAAAATCTTTAAATGAATCAAGGAATTTGGTCTGCAATTGTCAAATGAAACAAACTGCAGCCTTACTGGAACACGACGAAAAAGTGGAAGAGCACACAAAACAAAGTGTGCGGAAGAGCACACAAAACAAAGTGTGAAGTAACGCACTTTAATGCACAGCACAAAATGAGACAAGAAATTTTCGGCAATAAGCCTTCCTCAGAGGAAAAAACAATAAAAACAGTACAGACATTAACATGCGCAATACTCCCCTTGTGAAGCCAAAGTGGTGAATTTACCACTTTGGCTTCACAAGGGGAGTATTGCGCATGTTAATGTCTGTACTGTTTTCATTGTTTTGCCTCTGAGGAAGGCTTATTGCCGAAAATTTCTTGTCTCATTTTGTGCTGTGCATTAAAATGCGTTACTTCACACTTTGTTTTGTTGGCTGCATTGTGTTCTTCTGTATTTTATGCTGCCAGACAGACTCTAGTTGTGCTCAGGCATGTTTCAAACAATACAATCTTGTCAGAGAAATGATTGCAACAATGTGTTAATTAAGCTGGCAAAGATTTGCTACCTTTTCCACTCCATTCTGCTGGCACATCTGTCAGACTGCTTTCTTATTCAGTTTTGAGATGTTTTACAGTTATTACCGGACCTCACCAGCAAAAAGGCTTAAGATAATTTTTTTTGTATGCGTGCGTGCATTTTTTGTATGCGTGCATTTTTTGTACCTTTTGTTTCATTGTGATGAAAATAACTTTAATATCGTCCTTTGAATGTATAAAGATTGTAATGTGTTATTTCATACCAGTGTAATTTAGCCTTCTCATTTGTCATTTCTTGTAATGTTGATTAATTTAAGTATATGCAATATTTCACTAGAGAACCACTTAATTTTCAGTGATGCTTCATTTTCAACTTAAATAAAAGCTAAATGCACTTCATATGCAGTTTTGAATGATAGGAGCTGTTTTAGAGTTTGATGTTTACTCTAAGAAATATGGGCACCACTTTAAGACAATAAATCGAAAGCGGACGCATCATTAAATAAATGGGTTGATACTGTCCCATAGTATTTTAACAAGAAAGAAGTGTGAAATATGAAGAATGTATGCAGAGTAGTATGTGGGGGGAACATTTTAGAGTCCGTTTTAATCACAACTCAAAAAATACACACTTCCTGTATTTCAGCTGGTAGTAGCAGACATGATGGGATGAGTTGTAACTCACTTTATGATGGAGCATGACTTTTTAAGTTTTTTGTTTGCTTGTGTGATTCTTTCTGGGTTGTTTAAATCCTCTCTTTTTTATGTTTAAACCCTGAACTGTGAAAATGTTCATTCCACTGTGTTAGTTTGAGTGGAGAAGGAAGAGGTGTGAGGATGGAGGTGGGGTGAGGATGGTGTATCTGAGCGATTTTGTTGCTTTTAGATAATTGCCTGCACAAACTTTGCTTCTTGCCACTTGCATGCCTGTAGCTTTGTACAATATAACAAAGAAAAAAAAAAGAAAGAAAGAGGGAGAGAGAGATGATTGCTCAGTCTTTTCTTCGCTTTGTCTCATGAATTATGATCTCTTTTATCCCTTCATGTGTTTTTCATGCTACTTGTAGTTGTCACAGCATGACTTGTGCTGTGGTGATGCAAGGATGTGCAGGATGCTACACACATCTCTATCAGACATGACTTGTGGTGTAAGGATGTTCATGATATGTCTTTAGATCAAGTGGGACTTGTGCTGTGATCGCACTAGGATGTTCAGGATGATATATGTGTCTATATTAGGCAAGACTGGTGCTATGATGGTGCCATGAAGTTCAATATGATGTATTTGTTTATATCAGGCATTACTTGTGTTTGATGACACCATGATGTTCAGGATGATATATGTGTTGATGTCAGGTGTGCCTCCTGCTGTGATGGTGCAAAGACGCTCAGCATGCTATCTGTTTTATTGTCTGGTGTGACTCAGGCTACAGTGCTGCCAGGTTGTTCAGGATGATATGTGTGTTATATCAAATGCTGCAGCTATGGTACTGCTGAGAGTAAATCACATTCTTGGATGATGAACTGAAAAATTATTCTTTGTGGGTTACAGCCCATTCTGACATTGGAAGTAGAGATTGGGAGTGGAGGAGCTGAAGGGAATGGATGGTGGTGGTGGGAAGGAGGAAGGAGGATGTAGGGTTTAACATTAACCTTATATATGAAATTCAAAGCAGAAATATGAATAGTTCCAAAAAATACAATATAACAACTTATCCATACTACATGACAGCATACCATGGGATAATTCACAAAAGAAACGTATTGTGCAGACTGCTTGGCTGTTCAAAACAGCTCTTCATTTAAAGGCTTTAAAACAGTTAGACGACATACATTTCTCAGAATAGTTTGGATTTTGCTGATCATTATTTAAACCAGACAGGAAGTGAGGTTCTTGCTGTAGGTTATGAAGAGCAGGACAGGAAAGCAAATTATGTCTGTTCTCATCATTTTCCATTTTTACACAGTGGACATCGCATATGCACACACACACACACACACACACACACACACACACACACACACACACACACTGACTGATCCATCTATCTATCTGTGTACATATACATTATATATATACCTACATCTCTATCTATATTCATCCATCTATCCATTCATCCATCCATCCATCTATCTGTC
>JADBJO010001749.1:281733-316733 GCA_016801955.1 Conus betulinus
ACAAAATACTATACATTTTTAGAAACTAGAGATGTTGTAGAATCTAGTGAAATAACTGAAAATACTGTAGGTTGTACCTACTTGGAGACTGACCTCAAAATATAAGCAGAGAAAATTTCTGAAAAAGTTATTTGAAAAGTAAGTCAAATGTTAGAAGAGACACAGTTTTTCTTCTGTACTACCTAAACACTTCAGACTGGAGATAAAATGAAGACAAATATGTGCTGGAAACATGAGAAAGATGATAATTCTCTTGACTTGAGCTATGTATAATGAATTGTGCCTCAAATGATGTACCTATAATTTCAGCATCCGGACAATCGAATTTCACTATATAAGGAAATGGGGTTTGTGCAGGCTTGTCTTGAAGCTAGATAGGTAAAACTATATGTTTTTGTAAACTAGAGATAATGAGGAATCTGAAAAAAAATAATTACAAGACAGTACCCTGATGGCAGCTGAAGATATTCTTCACAGTGTAATCCAGAACATTGGTGAAAAGGTAATCCAAAACGTCAGCCACATTGTTTGAAACACCACAGTTTTCCTGCTTGAATGTCAAAACACTTGAAACTTGGGAGAAAACAAGAAGAATATGTCCTTGGAAGACACAGAACAAAGTTAGGGCCTTGGTCTTCTGTGGAAGGTTGAAAAGCATTTGGAGCAGAGTCCCACGTCACATCCAGAACATTCCCAGCCAGAGCGCACATGAGCAGGATGGCCAGCAGTACAGTTCCTCTTTCTTCAACTCCTTCACTCTCAGCATCTCTCTCCTCTGCAGTAGTGCTTCCAGATTCTGGATCACACAAGAAAAACATATATCCTAAGTCTTCTGTTCATTTTCGTTGTTTCATAATGGTGCAAGAGATGTTACAGAGAGCTTGACTCAGTTTCCACTAATTAGTCTGATTTTCAGAAAGAAAAAAAAAATGACCAGCATTACTTATTCATTCTATGAAAAATGAAGTCATGCAAAAAATCATAAATAAGAATAAAATCTGAATCACTAGCATATATAAGGAGGGGCAGGGCTATAGCTTTCATTGGAGACACGCCCACTCGTGACACGCCCACACTGTTTCCAAACTAAAAAAAAATAAACAAACAAAAGTTATAAATTGTTGTTCTCTTCAAATCACCACTTTTATTGATCTCTAAAGTGCTTTCAAAACACCTACAATCACCCAGAAACGATCTTCTAGTTTGATCAGGCCAAAGCCTATCACTCCTGTAAGTAACCATGTACCCTGCCCCCCCTTCCGTCTCCCCTTCCTTCAGGTGGTGGACCAACAAATGTAAAATAATAACCATGACTGCACGCAGCATGTGTTCCATCACTCGACAAACAAAATAATCAAAGTTTATCCACTCACCTGCTTCGCTTTCGTTACTACAGCCTTCGGCAACTGATTGTTCACTCGTGCCACTTCCACGCAACTCCTGCTCGACTCGGTCGCTAATTTACTCATTATTTCAGTCAAAAAAACCGACAAAAAACTTCGAGATAACTGACCGACAAGGCTTGCCGGTGCACAATGGATACTAGCGAGTCACGTGAACTGATCAACCCGGATGTTTAGCAGTGGTGGTATAACGGTTCTCGTCAGAGCCACGATCGTGGCCCAACGCAGTCGGGCGGTAAAGCCACGATCGTGGCCGACCGCAGTCAGCGGGTTAAGGGAAATAGTCTTCAGGAAAAAAAATTGATTTTGTTTATTCTGTTACGAACTTCATGATAAAAAAAAAAATGTTTATTACAGTGTGGTTTGCGAGAAGAGGGGAGTTTTGATGCTATGGATAATAAACTCCCAGAGTGAGCGACAGAGACCTGGAAAATGTTAGTTTTGATTTTTGATGTGGATGAGTTTAATTCACTCTTGATACGAATATTGAATAGTTGTGTGTTGGTAAACAAAAGTGTTGCGGAAATCTTTCCTTTTCACATATTGAAGTAGTTGAATCTTTTGGGGAAAAAAATTCCTTTTAAAATCTGGTGACTATATGAAATGAAATGAACATTCTTGTCGAAGAAATGAATATTTGTGACATGACGAAAGGCATTCATAGTTTGATGAAAAGTAATCATTAATTGTGTGTAATGAATTGTATTCATGGTTTATTGAAGAGGGTCTAGGTGGGAATCCTTTCCCTAGTTTTCCATCCTTCCTGTGTAGTGCTGTGATTCCGGAAAAGGGAATGTTGTTGTGTGTTATGATTCCGGAAAAGGGAATGTTGTAGTGTTGAAGAAAGAATATGCTGATGCTTGTCCCAAGTTCTTGTAGATGTAATGTGGCTAATGAATATGAATGTAGTCGTGATTGTAATGAATAGTGGGCATGATAATCAAGGTAGTTAATCAGTATCCCCCAGGTAGAAGTGTTCCCTGGACTGAGGGGGACTGGCTGCCATGTTAGAGGGTCAGGGCCGTAGCTGTGTCTACCCCCTTGTTCTCCACCCTGCGTTGGTGTTGAGAGGCCGACCTGAGTGCCAACAACTACCCTATCTGCCACTGCGCACGGGACCGACAACCCGCTGAGCCAGTTGGGCTGGAGACGCCGTGCTGCCAGGCCAGAGTGCCACTCCCGAGTTCTGAATCAGCGACCTGTTGGCTAGGCGGTCGCTGCGTTGTGGGTTTTTTTTGTGTGTGAGCCACAGCTCCTGTGTGAGACTGTCGTTTTGTCGCCGGCAGAGACGCCGTGAGTGCGCTAGTGACTTTGAGCCACAGCTCTGTGAAATTCTGTAAGTTCTGCGTCAGACTTGACGCTGTATTCGTCATCCTCATCATCTTCTCGTCATCTTCGTCCTCTTCATCATCTTGACATCTTCATCCTTTTCATCGTTTCGCCATCGTCGTCATCTTCATCATCGTTTGAACCAGCAGCGCTAATAGATTGCGAATCCTATATAGATATATTTTGTGTCATGTGCCCTGTTTGGCATACGTGAAGTATTAATATATATAATAGTTCTGTGTGTACGCCTTGTGGTTGGCGTGCCGACTATTGATGTTACTGCATTTATTATATATGTTTGTTTGATGGCTCAGGCAGCATAAAACAGAAAAAGTGTTGTTCTGTTGCCTGGCTGTAAATGTTCGGGTGAATGGGTGTGTGTATGTGAATTGGAAAAGTCGTGCATGCATCCATAATTTCTGTGTAAGAGTCAGACAGTCAGACACCTGCAGACACCACCCATTCCATCCGTAACATCTGGTGACCCCGTAGAACTTTTCACATTTACTTTTAAAATTGTGCTAGGGTTAGGATTTTCTTTGTGACCCCTTGTAGTGTCCCCAGTTATTACAGACTTTACTTTGAGAGAATTGATTGTTTTTTGTTGTTGAATGACTGTTTCTTGTTAAGTTGGTTTCCCATCTCTAGCGTAATGGGGTATCTCCTTTGTATAGTTTCTGGAGATTCGAGGGCCTAGTTCTTTATTTTCTGCGGGCTTTAGTTTGATAATCTTTTGTTACCCTTCTGATTGTTTCTATTTCTGTCTTTTCACTTGGGGATTGTTTTGCTCCTAAAGCGTTCTTAGGGTTCTTTCTATTGATGAATGTGTGTATGGTTGGCTGCCTGGGCCATTTTTTAAAAAAAAGATAACTCCCCTTTTTCCCCAAATAAAAAAAAAAAGAAAACAAGACTGTTTTGATTCATATGTGCATATGTGTATTGATCACTGATTGATTTATGCATATGTTTATTCATTGTTGATTGATTTATGCATATGTTTGTTCATTGATTGATTTCTGCATATGTTTATTCATTATTGCTGTTACTAATTGATGCATTTGTTGATTACCTATCATTGCTAAGTGCGTTTCCCAAATCCGTAAACTTCTGTTATTACTGTCGTTTCGTTCCCTTTCAAAATTAGTCGTAGTTATTTTAAGTGTGATGGATATAAATGTTTCTGTGAAAAAAATAATAACCCCCTTTGAAATATATGTCAGTGGACATAGTCTTTAAACTTTGTTTTGATTGTATTCGGTCCACTGACTCAGTGTTTCAATATTATTTCTGTGGATGAAGATAAAATTATCACTAAATACTTACAGCGTGGTAAGGTATCTGGTCTTGAAGAGCAGGCTTTATTAGACTATGTTGAAGAATGTATTACACAAGATTTAGAAAGAGAAGAAAGAATGAACGTAAAGCGAATGCAGGCAGAAGAGGAAACAAAAGACCAAAAGAGTAAAAGAAATAGAGGAAACTAAAAGATTAGAACAAATAGAAGAAACCAAAAGAGCACAGTTAGAAATTTCTCGTCGGGGAGTAATTTCAGGTGAGGACAGTCAAAGTCAACGTGCTAGCGTACCCAGGTCTAACGCCCCTCGTCCTGCCTTTCCCAAATTGCCTCCCTTTAAAGAACGAACAGATGACATTGATAGCTATCTGTAAAGATTTGAAACCCATGCTCGCTCTCTAGGCTGGTCAGAAAGTCTATGGGTCACTTATCTTTCTGCATTACTCGAAGGTTCGGCTCTCACGCTTTATCACAGTCTGGCAGAAAATAATGTGGTTTCTTATGAGCTGTTGAAAGAAATAGTTGCAAAGTGGAACGACTGCAGGCGGAAATCTAAACAAATCTTAAATAAATGTCAGCGAACTGCCCAGAGAAACGTGGACAAACGAGTCACAAGACAACACACAACGCGTTTCGACCTCTTAGGTCTTCCTCAGGTGAAATAAAGACGGACAAAATAACGAAAATGCACTTAGCTTTGATCGCTTAAGATGCTTCTGAGTTCAGCGCAAGGAGGCTGTCGAACGAGGCTCGGAAGGGAAATAATGTGTGAGACAAAGTCGTAATGATGATAATATTACTGATAGGGATACTAATAATGTTCAAAAATATAAAAAAAAAAAAAAAAAAAAAGTCAATAAGTATGGGTGTGGAAGAAAGGAGAGTGGGTTAGAGGATTCTTAAACAGCAGGGTTGCCGTGGCAACAGTCTCAGAGGCGAAGGCGATGGTGATGTCAATACTAGTGGTGGTAGTATCAATACTAGCAATATTATTACTGAATGGTACTACTAACAACGATAGTGAAGGTTAAGGTAATAGAAACACAATACAGAATTATATTTAGAAAATACATTTTTATAATAATCAAATAAATAAATAAATGTGCGCGTTTGTGCGCGCGCGCGCGCGTGCTTGTGTGTGTGTGCGTGTGTGAGTCCCACTCTGTGTGTGTGTGTGTGTGTGCGTGCATGTGCGCGCGCGCGGTGTGCGTGTGTGCGTGTGTGTGTGTGTGTGTGTGTGTGTGTGTGTGTGTGGATATGTGTGTGTGTGTGTGTGGGGGGGGGGGGGGGGGGGGTACGCATAGTTATCAACATTTCCACAACATATGCACAGGAAAGAGGGAAGATGGAACAGGAGTTCATGTTGAAAGAAATAGTGAATGAAAATAAAAAGAAAAGAAAAACCAAATGACGTGAAGGAAATGGAGTGGACAAGTATCTGAAATAAACAATAGACTGATGTGAGAAATAGAGAGAGGGTGTGGTGAGAAGGGAAAGGAAGATAGCTATAAGTTATGTGTAAGGTAAATAGTGGGAGATATGGTATTATGTGTGTTTAGTGGGAAGATATTGTGGGCTGAGACTGAAGTGGTGGGTTGGTACATGTAACTTTAAGGTGTTGATGGTATGAAGGTGGAGGAGGAAGAAGAAGGGATGGGTTTTATATACTGACTGGGGGGGGGGGGGGGGGGGGGGGCAACATATTCACACCTATACACAATCTCTCTCTCTCTCTCTCTCTCTCTCTCTCTCTCTCTCTCTCTCTCTCTCTCTCTCTCTCTCTCTCCCCTCCCCCCCCTCTCTCTCTCTCTCTCTCTAAAAATTAAGTTATTGTATCTAAGTATTATCATTATTTTAATTCTACAATTATGGCTGGCAATGGGATTAGTGATAATGGGACATAATGCTTAGAAGTATAAAGGTAAAACATGACAATGTAGTGATGTAATGATGTTGATGAAGATAACAGTAAAGGTAATGATATGATGATAGTGATACAGTAATAAAGGTTTAAGTAATATAGGTAGGATGATATTAGGTGGAAAGGAGCTGAAATGCTCAATGAACAACAGCAGACAGTACTAGAATGATGATAATAATGATAGTAGCGATGGTAAGTGCAGTAACACTAGTGGAAAATAAGGCGCCAGGGAGAAAAGGAAAACGATAAACGGAGCTAACTATTTTAAAGGAGCTAGCATTCTATTTATGTGTGTGTGTGTGTGTGTGTGTGTGTGTGTGTTCCATTAGTAATGTCAGCCTTATTCATTGGTTACCTCCACCCCCAGCAACTGCCATACCTACAAACACCCCTACACACATCATTACTAGGGCAGGGGGAGGAGGAGGGGAGTAAGTCGATTGACGTAGCAAATGGAGAGACTCAGAGAGTGTAGGAAAAGGGAAAAAATGATAGCTGCAACCTATGTCTGAGGTAAACAGTGGGAGGTAGGGTAGTGTGGGTGTGTGTAGGTGGAGGATATTTCAGATTGGAGCTGCAGAGGGGGAATGGTATATACTACTTTTGGACGTTGATGCCATGAGGATGGACGGTGCCCAGTTTGGCGATGAGATAAGATTCCTGCATAAGGCGTTCCAAGTTGTCACTCTTCGATTGCCAAAGTGCCAAGACTTTGACATGGTTGATGTTGTGTTGGGCATGGTTGAAGTGTAGAGCGACTGGTTTGGGCCGATGGTGGCGGATGTCGGCCAGGTGTTCAGAGATGCGCGTCTCAAGTGTGCGAGATGTCTCACCTACATAGATCTTACCACAGCTGACAGTGGATGGCATACACAATGTTGTGGCTCTGGCAGGAGAAAGTGCGTTTAATAGTGAAAGAGCCCGTGGGGCCATGTAAGATGGTGTCTGGTTTGGTGAGAGAGCAGATTTTGCAGTGGGTTTTGAGCAGGGGAAAGTACCTGGTGGCTTAGGTGTGGATATTTTGTTCAGCTTAGAGTGCACCAGTAGGTCGTTGAGGTTTTTATCACGTTTGAAAGTGATCATTGGTTTGGTCTCAAAGGCAGGTTTATGATTTTCTACTATGTGCCAGTTAGACTTCAGGATCCTGCAGATGGGCAGATTGTGAGGATGGAAGAGAAGGCAGGCAGTGGGTCTGTCTGTCTCTTTGGGAGGTTTAGTTTCCAGAGTAGATGTTCTGGATTTAGCTGCAGTGCAGCTGAGAGCATCATTGATGACGGCACTAGGGTATCCACGGTTGGTGAAAAAATCAGACATTTTGGCTGCTTGTATGGTGAAATCTTCTTCGCTAGAGCAGAGTCTGCGTAGGCGAAGGAATTCAGAATATGGAATGCTGTTTTTAGTAGACTGGTGGTGGGAAGATGTGTAGTCCAGGTATGAGTGCGCATCAGTAGGTTTGTAGAAGACTGAGGTTTGAAGCAGTCATCTTTGAGGGAGATAGTGATGTCAGGAAGTTAACCGACTGTGAAATGGTGTAGGTCAGCTGGATGGATGGATGGAAGGTCTGAGCAAAGTTGAGGAAATTCTGGAGGTCATGTTCTGGCATGGATGTGGCTCCCAATCCACACGCACACTATGCGCACCCCCCCCCCCCCCCCCACACACACACACACACACACACACACACACATATCACACACACACACACACACACACACGCACACACAAGCACACGCGCGCGTGCGCACGCATGCGCGCACACACACACACACAGAGTGGGACCCACATGCGCACGCGCGCACACACACACAGCACGCGCGCGCGCGCGCACACAAACGCGCACATTTATTATTTATTTGATTATTATAAAAATGTATTTTCTAAATATAATTCTGTATTGTGTTTCTATTACCTTAACCTTCACTATCGTTGTTAGTAGTACCATTCAGTAATAATATTGCTAGTATTGATACTACCACCACTAGTATTGACATCACCATCGCCTTCGCCTCTGAGACTGTTGCCACGGCAACCCTGCTGTTTAAGAATCCTCTAACCCACTCTCCTTTCTTCCACACCCATACTTATGACTTTTTTTTTTTTTTTTTTTTTTTTTTTTTTAAAAAATAATATTTTGAACATTATTAGTATCCCTATCAGTAATATTATCATCATTACGACTTTGACTCACACATTATTTCCCTTCCGACAGCCTCGTTCTCATTCAACGCCTTCCTTGCGCTGAACTCAGAAGCAGTCTGAAGCGATCAAAGCTAAGTGCATTTTCGTTATTTTGTCCATCTTTATTTCACCTGAGGAAGACCTAAGAGGTCGAAACGCGTTGTGTGTTGTCTTGTGACTCGTTTGTCCACGTTTCTCTGGGCGGTTCGCTGACATTTATTTAAGATTTGTTGAAAGAAAGTTTGTTGAAGAAATTTCAGTGTACGCCAGAGTTTTCGTAAGCGTTTTCGTGAGTCAAAGCCTAGTGCAGATGAACCCTTTGAAACTTTTTCAGTGGAACTTAGACGTCTTCTTGATCGTTTGATTTCATTGTCCAAGATTGAGAAATCTTTCCAGGGTCTTGTTGATCTTATTTTGAGAGAGCAGTTCTTAGAATGTGTTTCTAAGGATTTTGGCTACTTTCCTGTGTGAAAAAGATGAAAAAACAGTTGATGCTATGATCAAGTCTGCTGAGTCATACAGGTGTGCCCATCCCACTAAGCTCCTTTCCAGAAAGGCTGATGTAAATATTTTTGCCTCTGTTTCTCATAGTACTTCTGGACAGTCGGATAGACCTCCATTCCATGCTCAGTCAGATAGAGGTCGCAGGTATTTTGCCTCTCGTCCTGTTGTTCAGAATCCCAGCACCCCAGCTAGTCAAAGTAGTGGTAACTGTTACCGTGGTCGTGGTGCTCGTCAGTATTCAGTCAAGAAAGGTTCATCAGGAAATACATTTTCCCAGTCTCCTAGTGTTGTCTGTTTTCTTTGTAAAAAGACAGGGCATGTGGATTCCAAATGTTCATGGAAGTCAGGTAGAAACCCATGTAAGATTTGCAATCTTAGTCATCCGGATAAGTGCCCCTTTGTGACTGACAGTTCACCTGTCATCAACAAAGTCAGCTGACAAACATTCTACTGCTACTTGTTCAATTATTCACTCCCCATTCGCTTGTTAGCTGCAGGTGAATTCACAGGGAAGTTGAACTTAGAATCTGGTTCTGTTAATGGCACTCTTAAGTTCTGTATTGCGTGACACTGGTGCTACCATCTGTGGTGTTCGCAAGCGACTAGTTTCCGATAGCCAGATGCTAGGTAGTACAGTGAGTTGTGTTTTTTTGGAGGACGTGTGGATGAATTCCCACTAGCTACAGTTCCTGTCAGTTGTCTCTACTTTGAGGGCGATCTAACCTGCTGTGTCCTAGACAGTTCTGTCGCAAATCTCATCATAGGTAATGTTCCTTGTGTCTGTGAAGGCAGTGCTTCCAGTGATGTGAGTGATGAACCTCTCTCTTTAGCTGTCCTTACCAGGGCTAGAGCTAAAACATGTGGTAGAGAAGAAACCTCTGTGTCAGATCCCTGATGATTTGAATATTTCTCGTTCTGATCTGATTCAGAAACAAAAGGAGGATGAGTCGTTGACGACATGTTTCCAGTTAGCATCTTCTGGTGAAGTGAAGAAGTCAGGTACAGCTACCTTCTACTACTATTTTGTTAGATGTGTTCTGTGCAGGCATTTAAATAAAAATAATATTCCTTTTGATCAGGTTGTTGTTCCCTCTGACCTCCGACCTACAGTGCTATCTGTAGCACACGATCTTATTCTGTCAGGTCATTGTCGTTCTCGTTGAACTCTGGCAAGAGTCCTCAACAAGTTCTTTTGGCCTGGTGTAACTGTAGATGTGGCCAAGTATGTAGCTTCGTGTGACGTTTGTCAGAAGACATCACCTAAGGGAAAAGTTTGTCCAGTACCTCTTTCTACTGTTCCATTCATTGATACTCCATTTGACTGTGTGGCTGTTGGCCTTGTGGGTTCGCTGTTTCCTCCATCGGAGCAAGGTCATAAATATATTCTAACCTGATTGATATAGCCACCCGTTACCCAGAGGCTGTTCCCTTGAAGGATATCTCTTCTGTCAGTGTAGCAGAAGCACTATTTGGAATTTTTTTTCTCGTCTAGGATTCCCAAAAGAGATTCTTTCGGATCAAGGCATCCAGTTTAATTCTTACTTCATGAAATATGTTATGTGGTACCAAGGGCATTGGCACATCGCTATTATACCATCCTCAGGCAAATGGTCATGTGGAGGGTTTTCATGGTACTCTGAAATCAATGCTGAAGGAAACTGTCCTCTTCATCATCTCGACATCTTCGTCCTTTTCATTGTTTCGTCATTGTCGTCGTCTTCGTTGTCGGTGGAACCAGCAGCGCTAATAGGTAGCGAATCATATATAGGTATAATTTTGTGTCGTGTGCCCTGTTTGGCGTACTTGAAGTATTAATATATATAATAGTTCTGTGTGTATGCCTTGTGGGTTGGCGTGCCGACTATTGATGTTATTGCATTTATTATATATGTTTGTTTTGATGGCTCAGGCAGCATAAAACAGAAAAAAGTGTTGTTCTGTTGCCTGGCCGGCTGTCAGTGTGTCGGGTGAATGAGTGTGTGTATGTGAATTGGAAAAGTCGTGCATGCATCCATAATTTCTGTGTGAGAGTCAGACAGTCAGAGACACCTGCAGACACCACCCATTCCATCCATAACACAGAACCAATTCTTTATAATGATAACATCAGAATGGGGAATAAAACCATTAAGTTTAAAGGTGGTATGAAAAAAAAAGCAAACAGAATATGATTTAATCAAGAATAATGGAGAAATACTCATATTTAATGAATTAAGAGCAAGATACAACATACACATAAACGTTTTGTCATACATGGGATGTATAGCATCAATAAAGAATTATTTAAGAAAAGTTGGACTGACTATTTAAGATCGCAATATGGCAGAGCACAACGCAGCTCTAGGAAAGATATACTCTATATCAAAAGGCACCCAAATATATTATAAAACATTAATTAAGGAGGATAGTTGAAACTGAAATGCATCACAAAATGGGTCTGAAAAGCTCAACCAAGACATACCTTGGAAATTTTGTTTCATGAAGATTCAGCAGATTAAAGATATAAAATTTAAATGGTTACAGATAAGGATAGTGCATAGAATAATTGGAACTAAAGTGGTGTTGAAAGAAACAGGAGTTGTACAAAATCAAAACTGCAATTTCTGCAATAATGAGAAAGATACTATAGAACATATCTTTTGGAGATGCAAATATGTACATGAATTTTGTAGAACACCGGAAAATCTTCTGAAAGAGACATGTTTAAATGTAGATAATTTATCTTAATAAATGTTAGCAAACCACCAAGAGAAACGTGGACAAACGAGTCACAAGACAAAACATGAAAGTCGTCTCACTTTGCAAGTAGATAATTTATATTTCACAGAAAATATAGCGCTATGTGGAACTGATTTTAACTTCAACACTGATACTGTAGTTGATCTGATAATTCTTTTGGTTGAAAACTATATATATACAGATGCAAGATAACAAAATGCCAGATCCTTACTTCAGTATTCATAAAAATACTTAAGGCACGGTATCAAATAGAAAGGTACATAGCAATAGTGAACCTTGAGCTTCAAAAACTTGAAAATAACTGGATTAATTGTAAACCTTTATTTGAAGACTCGCATGAGTAATGGAATATGATTTATTGATCCTTTTAGTAAATGATCTGTAAATAGTGAAGGTACAACTTTGAAAGTGAAAAGATTATCTACCTTTTTAAATACACTGTACGTTGATTGCTTATCTCGACTCCTATAAGTATTACTGTCATTATGATAACTACTACTAATTCCAATGGATTTTATTAATTCTTTTAAGTGACATATATGTCACATTTGAGGGGAGGTATGTCGTGGAAAGAAGAGCTTCATCTCCTTTGAAACTAAACTTACGCAGTATGGAGGTATTTGCCATCTGAAGCATACGTAAATGTCATGGTCTCAGTAGGATGACTAGTATAACAAAAAACTAGTTACTCAGCACTGGGGGGGGGGGGGGGGGGGGGGGGGGGGGGGGGGGGGGGGGGGGGGGGACAAGATCTGTGTATGCAGTATGAATGTTTGGGTATATGGATATGTATACATACATGTTTGTGTTTACTTACCAGCTGTGATGATGCTTACCAGTTGGATGACATGGAATATCCTGTATAGAGCCTGTGCTGACTTAAAGTTATCTTTTTCCTTTTTTTTTTTTCTTTCCCCGTGGATGGCTCTTCCTGGAGTGGAAAGCTCCATTCTAGGATATAGATGTGACTCTTGTTGGCTGGTCCTGCTGCTGTTCTGGGAACTTTCGGCCTTTTCTTTCATCCCAAGGATAGTATGGGAGGGATTAGTCACCAAAGGATCACATATAGATGTACACAGAATATGTATTGTTAATATCTAAAAACCAAAATATTCTCAGGAAATAGATGATTAACATTAAAAAGAAAAGTGGTGATTTACGTAGCTATTTTTTCACTTATATATAAATTACTTATTTATTTATGCCTGGAGGGTAGCTTCTTCCAGTGAGGAGGGACTCCCCTTACGGGCAAAGACATACATGGTCTTCGGTGCTGGTCCTGCGGCTATCCTTGGGAACTTTCAACATTTTTCATCCCAGGGATGATATGGGAGGGACTGGGTCACCAGAGGACTACATAACAGTAAAGTTAGAATTTGCCAACATAATAAGAAAGTTGAATAGAAAGGGTATATATAGGTTACGACTATTGACATGAGGTAAGGAAAGCAAATCGATAGAAAATCTCTGTGTATGATAATATGGTATGTTTTGAATATTTGCGTGTGCGTATACATATACCTATATTATTTATACACTTATAGCTATATATGGGATATCAGACAACTAACAACAATATCGCTGAATGGATGTGTATCAATCATAGGTGAACCTTGTGCGTTTTTTTGTTTGTTTGTTTTTTTGCAAATGTTTTAGTATATATATATATCCGCTAAACAGTGTGAGAGATTGATATGCAAGCAAATCACCCCACTGAATTATTCATGGAAAAACAATGATCAATGAAGGGAAAGAAAAACTAATGTTATTATGGTTGCCATTGTTACAGTGATAGGTATTGTTATCATTGTTATTGATCTCATTATTGTCATTGTTATTGTTATCAGTCAATATCATCATCATCATCAACATTAATACTACTACTATCAGTTGACGTCACCTTGTATTCATTTTTTTTTTTTTAACAAAATGTAACTGTGTGCTACATAAATCTGGGAGGCAGTTGGGGGGGGGGGGGGGGGGTGTTTGGTGGCAATGGTGCACAGGACAGATGGATGCAAACGTTCATATATCCGTCTGTTTTTTGTGTGTTGCCATTGTTCGGTTGCACTCCTTTCCTCAATGGTTTCTTTGAGTTATTATACTGGAGGAGTGTTAGCAGCATTCTTGTTTGGAATTGTACTACAGATATAGAATGTCTTTACTTTTGAATAGTATATATAATGACTAATATCAGCATTATCAGTTTACGTGATTTTGTACACATTGAAACGTGTTGCTTTATATAAGGGCTTATTCTTTGAAAGTGTGCTGCAGTCGCACATCCTTTTCCACAAGATCGATCTGCCATACAACAAGTAAATCTCTCACAAGACATGTTTTAGATCAGTTTATTTCACTGTGTCACACAAAGAGAACAAGCATTGAATATTGTCCATTCACAAAATATTTAAAGTATCTATAAAAGAAATAAATGCTATGTTAAAATGTTTTAGATGAAAATTGCAAGATATTAATGATAAGTTAATAGACATCTAAAGCCTGAAAGGCAAGATATTAGTAATAAGTTAACAGACATCTGTGAAGCCTGAAGGGGAAAGGGGGGAGGGGGGAGCATGTGAGTGGGAATGTGGTGTCTTTGTTTTTGTATTTGCATGTACAAAAAAAAATTTTTTTTTCATAACTTTGGTTTAAAATTCAGATTGAAAAATTGTATGGAGAAATATAAAAAAATGTTTAACACACACACAAAAAAACCCTGCAGGAGTGAGGGGGTGGGGATGGGGGATGGTGTGTAGAAACTCCTGTACAAATAGGTCCATATGGATTGTCCACATGTGCACATGTCTGTGTGTATGCATACTTCGATGGTGGAGATGGTGTTTGGGGTGTATATTTATGAGTTTTAGTGGTCTCCATCCTGTTATATGGTTGTGAGACATAGACACTGATGGCCGAAACAGAAAGAAGAATCCAGGCATTTGAGACCAGGTGCCTGAGGAAACTACTCCGCATCTCATACATAGAACACAAGACCGATGATTATGTGCGGAACCTGGTCACTAACTTAGTTGGGCCCCACGAACCACTTCTGGCAACCATCAAACGAAGGAAGATGGCATGGTTTGGCCACGTCATTCATCACAACATCCTCTCCAAAACCATCCTTTAAGGTACTGTTGAAGGAGGGCGCAGACGAGGACAGCAGAGAAAGAGCTGGTCCGAAAATATAAAGGACTGGACCAAAATGACCATGCCAGATCTCCTCACGACAGCTACCAACAGAAGAGCCTGGAGAGAGAAACGGTGACTGCCTCATCATGTCGCCCCAGCGGTCAGGGGAATAACTGACTGACTGATTGGGGGGGGGGGGGGGGGGGGGGGGGGGGATCCAGTCGTTCCAGGTCTTTGCCTACTCTTTCCTCAAACCAACCTTTCCTCCATAAATAACAAACAAGTAGGGTAACTCTTGCTCCCATGATGAAATAAATACAGGCCCATAACTCTAAAGAAATGCTGCTTACGACACAAAATACCCTGGCAGATATGACTGCGCAGAGTACACGAACCACTTCTGGCAACTTCTGGAGGGGGGGGGGGGGGGAATCCAGTCATTCCAGGTCTTTGCCTACTCTTTCCTCAAACCAACCTTTCCTCCATAAATAAACAAACAAGTAGGGTAACTCTTGTTCCCTGATGAAATAAATACAGGCCCATAACTCTAAAGAAATGCTGCTTTACGACACAAAATACCCTGGCAGATATGCCTGCGCAGAGTAGACACAGAAGAAACAAGGAAACATTCCCAAAAAAAAGTATGTTCCAAGCTTGCCCATATAACCAGTACCTGACACATTTACACAGCAACAACAACTGGAGAAATGAACAAATACAAATTAACAATTTCTTGAGAGTAATAACAAAAACTATAAAAATATTGTAATCTGAAATGAAAAACAATAATACTGACTTGAAGAGACACAAACATTCAATGACAAGTGCCATCCCTCTTTTTTCAATACTTTTTTCTTCTCTTACCACTTAAATTGTAAATTGTTCATTTAACTTTCACCATAAACACAGTTCGATTCATGAATCATATGCCATTTGTGTGTATATATGCTGCGTGTGCCTTTTAACTTTTTATTTGAACGGAGTTTGTAGATTTGTTTTTCTACTCACATAATTTCAGAGAGATCATAAACAAATTTTGCCTAGCATATACTAAACAGACTAGACCGATTAATGAGAAATGAAACGTAACTTATTGGGAAAAAGTCATTAAAGGAATCAATTCTCATTCTATTTCTCCTAAACCCTTAATAGCAATCTGATAAATGTAATAAAAAAAAATGAATATACTCAACAGATCATGGAATAAAACAATAACTTGCGTCCACTGAAATATTCTGAGTCTACCCTAAAAGACTCTACTGCTGATCCATAGCTTCTTTTCATGTTCAGGTTTCTCTACAGGACATATCATTTTTCTTTATTTAAACAGGTCATTGCTGTGGTGCAGCTGTAGCACTGTCCCAAAGTGAACGCTTGCTCTGTACATCAGTACTCACAATGTTATGAAAGACAAGGTGCACATATGAACTGTGAGCATGAGAGAAAGACGGAGAGAGGGTATGAGAGGGTTGTGAAGATTTGAGAGGAGAGATATGGAAAGGTAACATTGATAGGAGACAATAGAGCTAGAATTTCTAACGACTCAAATTTTTGAATTTGACGGGAAGCTTTGCAGCATGCTCGGGACTGTCAACTTTGTGAAACATGATGATGTCCAGTCAGAAATGTGGCAAATCTGATGGTGCAGCAATTAAAGAAAATCCATGGCCTTTCTGCAAAAAATTGAATCATCCTACATGGATACATTGCCTTGCCATCAGTTGTAGTGAATGACTCTATGAGTACTAAACTTTGTAGTGCAAATCAACCCTCAAGACAGTTGCATGCAGGTGTGTGAACAGGTTTGCATTTTGCACTCAGACATATGAATAAGAGAGAGAGAGCGAGAGAGAGAGAGAGAGGAAAAGAAAATATTAGATTTATTATGGCTAGCACAAAAATAGAATTGTGGATTCTTCTTCTTCATCCACTGTTTTCAGATTGACTATGATGATGCTGTACAAGCTGGTACTCTTCAAGGAAAAAAAAGAGAGAAAGGAAGAGGATAGGTAGTCAAGCTGGTCAGGGTTGTTTAGCTGTCCCGAGCATGCTGCAAAGCTTCCCGTCAAATTCAAAATTTGAGTCGTTAGAAATTCTAGCTCTGTTGTCTCCTACACAATGTTACCTTTCCATATCTCTCCTTCAAAACTTCACAACCCATATATGTTTTTTATATACCCTCTCTCCGTCTGTTCTCTTTGCTCACAGTTCATCCGTGCACCTGATCTTTCATAAAATTTTGATGATTTTTGTTCAGAGCAAGCGTTTTCTATTGTAAATTTACTGAACATCCTCAGAAACAGTTTTTGTATTGAAAGATAAGCAGTGAAAAGTTATTTCTATATTTCAGCCCTATAGTTGACAGATTACATATTTTGTGTTTATGAGAATTGATATTCTTCAGTGTGACTTGACAACTTGCTCTTTGGACTTTAGTCTTGGAATTCTTATTTGCACATACACTGAACTGCTGTAAATGCGCACCCTTGAGAATAACATTCAGAATCAGCAGAAATCAGACAAGAACTTTGATCTCTTTGGACTGCCTCACAAACCTCATCCCAGCTCGACACATACTAGTTGTTTGCTATAAACGCATAATATGGCAGATCTGCTCTTATCTGAAAAGCAAACAACTCTCCACAGACCAGCCCATTGAACTTGTTGCTGATGCAGTTGTTGTTTCGTTAGTACAAGGCTCAAACACAGAATGGTTTCATATAGCCCAGCTACCTGTAGTTGGCATCTTACAGTAAGAAACTGGACTATATCTGCCAATACTTGTCTTGCTGTTTATGTTCATTGAAAAAATTATTTTCAAAGATAAAGTTTCCTGATGTTAAACCCCACCATGAGGAGTGGTGGTTTGTGGTTGATTCGGGTGTAGTCGATCAAAATAGCTGCCTGTCGCTGACATTGTGTGTAATGGTAGTTGGATGACAACAAAATCTCCTAGCATTTTTCTTTATTTGATGTGTAGCCAGCCAGCATTTCAAAGGCCTTCTGTCTTTTTTTTGTGCACTTAATCTAGCATGATTACAGAAGTCCTGTTTGACATGGGACAGTCAGACTGATAGTTTCCAGAGAGCCTGATGTTTAAGACTGTTTAGTGGCATTAGGAGAAGGGAGGTGTGGATACACTTTCACTTGGGACGCAGATTTTGTGCATAGTACTGTCATATACAGTCAAAATTTGATTTAGGTATGCCACTTTAACCCTTTCACCGCCATGGGCGCTTTTTGGCACCAGCTGGCAGAGCGCCAAGGGCGCCTTTTGGCGACAAAGTAGGGTGACCTAACTCCTGATACTCTCACGATCCTAGTTCATGAGATAAAAAGCCAGCAATAAACGTCATAGTTGGGGGATGGTCTGGCCCATGCTCACAGCCATTTGCTTTGTCAGAACACTATTCAGTTCAGTGTTTTTATTGACTTTATTCCGATTGTTTTTCCATTCACTATGACGTCACCACCAAGCACTTTACGTACTTGACCTTGCCGTACATTTACCACAGATCAAGTGCTGGGAATATTGAATAGACAGTTGGTTGTTCCTAATACAGATGAAGAAGACCCAGACAGTCACGAGTAAAGAACGATAGTGAGGGCTTGACCGAATTATTCCAACGTGAAGCGTTGGACCGTTGCCAACTTGTTATGAGAGGCTGATAAGACGACCACTTACTACCTACCGCGTGTGCCCCATTGTTTTTGCGTTGAGCCAGCCAGCACTGACTGACTGTTCTAACTACTCTCTATGTGAGGGAGCCAACTAAGACTTTAGGCAACGAACTTTCACACACGCTGTGGGGGCCCACTCTCGCTGGTCGAGGTTGAAGGGGGCGTGGCCAACTGACTCGTGAGAGGCGAGTATCACAGACGTCTTTCGAGTGGGTGTACAGCTGATTATATCGATCAACTGAATGACAAGGGTTCAGAGACCAACAGGCACATGAATGACTTTGTGTTCAAAAAAAAAATATATATATATTACTGTTGAGAGTGAAAGGGACGTGTGTGTGTGTGTGTGTGTGTGTGTGTGTGTGTGTGTGTGTGTGTGTGTGTGTGTGTGTGTGTGTGTTCCCTTTTTCTTTCTTACATGTGTGCCAGTTAGGCACAGAAGTGTGTGTGTGTGTGTGTGTGTGTGTGTGTGTGTGTGTGTGTGCATCCCTGCTATTGGAGTAGTTGTATTTGTGGCTGTTTCATGCACTTTTTCTGTTGGAAATACCATACCATACTTTCTGGTCTTCAGTTGTGAGTGGAGTATTTTTTTCCTCCATTGTTGAGAGTTTGTTGGCATTCTTTCTTTATTTTTTACGCTTAGAAGAAACATAACATTCTTTTTTTATTTTGCATTTTTTTTGCACTTGAAATCACTAAAAAAATTGAAATTGTTGTTGACTTACCATTACTAACATGTTATGATATAATAAAAGTACAGTGTATCTCCTCCATTTTACAAAAAAATAGCATGAGAATTGGTTGTTTAGTTCCAGAGATATCCGCGTTTCACATATGCTGGCATATACAATAAGAGCTTTTTTGGAAAAATTTGGCTGGCGATGGAGATTTATGCAAATATAATGTCTGGCGGTGAAAGGGTTTTAAGTTGCAACTTGCTGCCCAGACCCAGGTTAAAATCATGTGAATTGGGAAATGTGCAAAGCATAACACAATAGTGTACAATTTAAGTTGTTCAGAGAGGGAGGGAGGAGGGAATTGGAGGAGGGAAAGGAAGGCTGACAAATCAATTGTATTCCATGCCTTGGGTCAGACGGTGCAGTTTGGTTTGTCCTGATCAGCCATGTACAGATGCACCATTTGTAACTGTTCACCGTGCACTGAATCTGTGTTTCCACTTAGCGAGAAAACAGTTTTCCTGATGTCTCTATTTCTACTTATATTACTCTCTTCTCATTGTTGCAGACTGTGGCCAGAGTTGTAACAGTCTATTACTTAATAGGGAGATTTTATAGTTTGTTAACAGCCTGTGATTTAAAGGTACTTTTGATAATGATTCTGGAAGTTTAAAGCACTTTCCAATAACAAAGTTTGTATGTGCACACAGCAGCATTAAGATTAAAATGCAGATTACATGTGTACTGCAAGTCAGTGCAAGTCAGTCTTTCCTCTCCTCTCACATTTTCTCTCCTCTGTCTCTTCTGCCCCATTTCCTGTCAGCAGCCCTAATTAATATCCCCTTACCAGTGTCTTCCACTCTTCATTGTCTATTTCACAAATGGGTGCACACCTACGAATCCCTTCCCCCCATCTCTCCCAGTCATTTTCATATCACATGCAAACAAAATATTGCCTGAATAAGTTATGTCTGTTCAACATCGTTGACTAATTTGACAGCACAAGGGTTAACAGTTCTCTGTGTGTGTGTGTGTGTGTGTGTGTGTGTGTGTGTGTGTGTGTGTGTGTGCACTGTGGTACCAGACGACAGAATACAACTTCTGATTGAATCTGTCAGAGACAATTACATTGTATGTCAAGATGACAGTCCTGTCCAATATCTGATTCAGATATCATGTCCATGGTCTCATAACTAGCTTTTGCACTGCTTTGTAGGTCAGCTGTATACCGTCTTCGGGCAACTCACAGGAAACTCTGTGATGAACTGGTGGAAGAGGAGAAACTGCAGACCCAAAATATTGGACCGATTGGAGCAGGCTGAGTGAGTGTTTAGTATCTATCTGTGTGTCTATGTCTGTGTGTATGTGTATATGAGGGTATGTGTGTTCATTTGAGCTTATTTGTGTGTAGAGTGTGCTTGTGTGTGGGATGTGTGTGTGGGTTTGTGTGCACCCGCATGTGTGTGCATGCATGTGTGCCTGCGTATGTGTGTGTGTGTGTGCGTGCGCGTGTGTGTATACATGTGTGTATACAAACTTGTGTCTGTGTGCATGCATGTGTATTCTGTGTGTTTTGACACCTGCACACTGGCAAATTCCTTATGAAACTGTAACACTCTCATATATGCTTACATGCCTGCATGTTCGTTCACAATACACACACACACACACACACACACACACACACACACACACACAGACAGATACTTGCAAACAATGTCAGAAACACATGCATAACTACATAGCCCCTTCTTCGCCGTGTGCCAGGTATGATCTGGCTCTTGTGGAGGTGGACCGTGGCAAGTTCTTGCTTGCAGAGGATGAGTTGTTACGACAGGAGCAACAGCTGGCCAAGGACAAGACACATGCTGCTCTCGATCGACTGCACAAGGAGAAGAGTTTGGCCAATGAAGCACGACAGGCAAAGATCAAAGATTCGAAGTGAGACTTTGGAGGATGTTTTAGTTAGCATAATGCTGTCACTTAATTTTACATAGCTACCATTGCTCCTAAATGTTTCTAGAATTTCTTTGATACAATAACCCTGTAGGTGTGTAGCTAGCTGATGGTTGCCTGGAGACAGGGTGTTTCTTTTAACCCTTAGGCCGCCGACGTCGCCATTTGGTGACAACATGTGTCACTGCCGACGTCGCCATTTGGCGACTAAATAGGGTGATCTAACTCCCAATACTTTCACTCTCGAACTTGACAAGATAGAAAACAGCGATAACCGTGATAGTTTCGGTATTCACTGACTCATGCCTCACAGCCATTAGCTTTGTCAGAGTGGTGTTCAGTTAAGTGTTTTTATCCATTTCTGTTGATAAGTTTTTCATTCACTATGACATCACAAGCAAGCTCTTCAGGGCACTCGGTCTTGCCATACATTTACTACAAATCAGGTGCAGGAAATGTTGAGTAAACGGTCAGTTGATGCTGATTTGGATCAAGCACACCTAGATGGTGACATGGATACATTATTGGACAGCGAAAGGTCAACGAGTCGGAACTAAATGTGGCTGACCCAGTTGCACGCGTGGTAAGCAGAAGGGGGTGAGGCTGGCTGGCACACTGTTGGCTCACATGTGTTGGCTCGTCGCCAACACACACCGACACTGATAGTAGAGTGAGTGAGACAACTGAAAGTGCAGGCCTAACGGTCGGGATGAACACAGAGGGCTCAGTAGAAAGAAACTCATGGAGAGCATGGCTGCAGAGAGTACTCAGAAGAGAAACCCCCTTTAATAGTCGGGATGAACATGGAGGGCTCGGACACAAGTGACTGCTGGGGTACATGGCGTAAAGGTCGAAGGGGGCATGGCAGAGTGACATGTGGCAGAGGTGTGCACCAACGGCAAACGAGGCCAGCCACAGAAACATTTGACTGGGAAAATATCTCCCCAGGTTCCAGAGGCCAACAGGCAAATGAATGACTTTGTTTTCATAAAGTGATTGCTTTCAAAAGTGAGAATGAAAGGTGTGTGTGTGTGTGTGTGTGTGTGTGTGTGTGTGTGTGTGTGTGTGTGTGTGTGTGTGTGTGTGTGTGTGTGTGTCTTTTTTCTTTCTTTCATGTGTGTTCATGGGCATAAGTACTCTGTGTGTGTGGGTGTAAGTGTGTGTGTGTGTGTGTGTGTGTGTGTGTGTGTGTGTGTGTGTGTGTGTGTGTGTGTGTGAATCCCTTTTGGTGTAAGAAGTGTGTGTGTGCGTGTTGTGTTGTGTGTGTGTGTGTGTGTGTGTGTGTGTGTGTGAGAGAGAGACAGAGAGAGAGAGAAAGAGTGTGTGTTTGATGTGTGTGTGTGTGTGTTTTTCCCCTTGTTCTTTCTTTCATGTGTGTACCAGTGGGTCATAAGTTTTGTGTGTGTGTGTGTGTGTGTGTGTGTGTGTGTGTGCGCACGCGCGCTATTCCCTCTTTGTGTAAGAAGTGGTGTGTGTGTGTGTGTGTGTGTGTGTGTGTGTGTGTGTGTGTGTGTGTGTGATTGCTTTTCTGCATCACACAGCACAGACAGTAGGAATAGTGACGTTTGTAGTTGCAGAATTCTTTTTTTTTCATTCCATCTGAAAACTGAACCCTGGACACACTCACAAACTTGATACTTGCCTGACTATTGTGCACTGCCATCACCAGTTTTCTTATTTGGAGTATATGGTTTTGAGGATGTATTTTTCATTCTTGATTGATATTACATACTTTGCTGGGCTTCATTTGGTGAGTGGAGTATATTTTCCTTCCTTGTTCAGTCTGTTGGCATGCTTGTTCTTTTTCATGTTGAGATGAAAGATAACATTCAAAAATTTATTTTGCTTTTTTTTTTTTACTTGAAATTACAAAAAAAAAAAAATTGAAATTGTTCTTGACTTACCATTACTAATATATTATAACATTACAAAAAATACACTTTCTCCTCCATTTGAAAAAAGAAAAAAAATGAAATTGATGTTCTGGTTCCTGAGATATCTGTGTTTTACACATGCTGGTATGAAATTATAGTTTTTTTCGCAAAAAAAATGGCTGGCGATGGGGATTCATGCAAAACAGAAATGTCTGGCAGTGAAAGGGTTAATACTTTTCAGCAGGGCATTTCTTAGTTCAGTGTAAGTGTTTGGTATTGCTAGGAAGAGCAATGCCCTGTCTATCACTCTGTTGTCTGTTGTTTTTTTCTGCCTCAGAAGCAGCCAGTTATGTAGACAGTGACACCATTCAATGTTGCAAGCAGTGAGCCACACCTGCTTACAGTAAACAGAAACAACATTCAATGTGGCAAGCAGTGAGCCACACCTGCTTACAGTAAACAGAAACAACATTCAGTGTGGCAAGAAGTTAGCCACACCTGCTTACAGTAAACAGAAACAACATTCAGTGTGGCAAGAAGTTAGCCACACCTACAGTAAACAGAAACAACATTCAGTGTGGCAAGAAAGCCACCTGCTTAGAGTAAACAGAAACAACATTCAGTGTGGCAAGAAGTTAGCCACACCTGCTTACAGTAAACAGAGACAACATTCAGTGTGGCAAGAAGTTAGCCACACCTGCTTACAGTAAACAGAGACAACATTCAATGTCGCAAGCAGTTAGCCACACCTGCTTACAGATCCCAATTCCATGTGGTTTGCAGGGCTCAGCATGCCCTGCATATGTGCATGCATCAAAGGGAAAATGGTAAACTTTCCTGAAATCCAAATAAGTTGAATATATCCAGAATTCTGAAACTGTATTTAAATGTGCTGTGTCTATGGATAATTTTTGAGTTGGTAGACTTTTGAATTCTCAGAACATGATGGTATGTAGGTGTCATCACTAAATGTATTTTCTTACAAAGTCCTATTCAACAACTGAAGCAGTAAGGTGTCAGAGTGCTTCACTTCTTCAAGCTAAATGATCCCCCATCACAGGCTTGCCAAGCGGTATGTTTTTGGCCTAACATGTAACAATGCTACTCTGCTACACTTTATGATAAAATGCTCTGACAAGAAAGAAAAAAAAAAAACGCTTCACAGACTTAGTGGTGGTGTTTAACAGAACTGAGACAGTGTAGATCTTTAGACTGTTGACTTATCAAGAAATGACCAAGTTCAGTAAGGAAAGGGGGGAAAAAGGAACAGAAAAAAAATTGCAGAGATAATTCCAGCTTTGCAGTTTAAGTGATTGGTTTCTTTGTTGGCCATTTTGATTTTATGTAACTCAAGTCAAAATCATACGATGATGAGTGAGATTTCCGTCTTCTTAGTCAATCATATGATGTTGTGTGATGAGCAAATGTTGACCACCAGACGCCAGACATTCTGTTTTGCATAAATCCCCATCACCAGCCATTTTTAAAAAAAAAAACTCTTATTTCATACCAGCATGTGTGAAACGCAGATATCTCTGCAACTAAGCAACCAATTCTCATCCTGTTTTTGTAAAATTGAGGCAGTACAGTAAATATGTTAGTAATGGTTAGTCAACAACGATTTCAAATTTTTAGTAATTTTAATTAAGTGCAAAAAAAAAAAAAGAAAGAAAAAAAAAAAAATGAATGTTATCTTTCTTCTCAATATAAAAAAAAAGAAAGCATGCCAACAAACTCTCAACAAGAAAGGAAAAATACTCTGTTCACCAAATGAAGACCAGAAAGTATGGAATATCCAACAGAAAAATGAAAAAGCCATAAAACCACATACTCCAATGGTAGAAAACTGGTGATGGCAGTGCACAATAGACAGAAAAGTGTGAGGTTTGCAGTTATGTCCAGGCTTAGATTTCAGACAGAATGACAGCTACGAATGACTGTTCATTCTATCTGTGTGCTGTACACAAGATGACTGGGCAAACTTAGAGACATTAGTCTCCCCACCTCCCCCTCCACTACCCCCTCTTCCCCACCCTGATCAATCCCCCCCCCCCCTCTCTCTCTCTCTCTTTCTCTGCCCCCCCCCCCCCTCTTCCTCCTCTCTCTCTCTCTCTCTCTCTCTCTCTCTCTCTCTCTCTCTCTCTGTCAGTCCATCTGTCTGTCTATCTCAGTGTCTCTCTCTCTGTCTCTTTCTCTCTCTGTAGGTACTCAAAACCTTCTTTCTATGACTAAGAGGCAGTGTGCTGTTGGCCCACATTCAACTGTGATTTTCTACAAATATTTATTAATAAATCAAGAAATAAAAGTACGCCTGACAAAACCGTTATTTATCTTTCTTTTCCATACATTGTCTTTTGTATTTTTGGTGGTGAGTATGTGTAAGCGTGTGTTGAAAGTTTGCGCTGTTACGGAGTAGCCGCGAGCGTTGGCCGCCATGCGCGCGTCTCACTCCAATCACTGCCTTTTGGTCGTCTGCTATGCGCTCGGTGGCACCGTTAGTAGTTCTAAAAATAGTATGCTAAACAGGAAGAAGAGTCATCCCCGCAACGTCTCGTGTGCGAAGTGTAGGCATTCAACGGAAAATTCAGAGTGAAAAACCGTTTTAAAATGTTACATGTAAAATTTCCAGAATAAAACCAAGAGCGACATTTATACTTTTACACTCACGCAAATCTTCAGGGTTTAAACTACATTTGAGTAAAAATTTTAAGTTTGTCCGTTCAAATGCCACGGAGCGCAAAGCTACGAAACAAGCCGTGGTGCAGCTTCGATGTCGACACGAAAATTGAAATGGCGCTAAGTACAAGACGGCATGCGACCCGTAAATATTAAACGGAATCTATCGAATATCGACGAATCGTCTTCAAACCACGCCGTTCCAGCTATTTTGAATGGTAAGTTGCAACCTTTTCCAACAGTTTTACATGACGATTTAACTATATTACTGTCTATATATTTTGAAGATTACTTTGTTTTTGTTTGACGACCGAAACATCAGACCGGGGTAATGGTGGGGTCGTGCTGATGAGAGGAGTATGTGTGTTAGTATTTTACACCAAATTAAAACTGCTGCTTAGATTTTATGGATATGTTACAGGTGTAGTTTGTATGACTTCAAGGCTTATTTTCTGTTGATTTTTTTTAATCAGATCTTTCCTGTTCGACTTAAATATCAAATTTTATTAGGTCACATGACCGTGCCCAACGACGCTTTTGAGGCCCTATGTCGAATGAACAGCTGAAACTAGCACAGTTGCAGTAGGAAAACATACAGAATATTAGATCTAGTTGCAAAGTGAGACGACTGCAGGCGGAAATCTAAACAAATCTTTAAAAAAAACGTTTGTGAACTGCAAAAAAAACATCGACAAACGAATGATGTGTTTTGTCTTGTGATTCGTTTTGTCCACGTTTTGGGGCAGTTCGCAAACATTTATTTAAGCTTTGTACAGAATATTAATTTGTGCCTGTATTTCCTTTATTAAATAAATCAAGCAGAGATTCTAAAACACTTGTCTCATGCACTACATTGTCATTGGCGGTTATGGTGATAATGTATGTTATGTGTGTGTGTGTGTGATTCTGTGTGTGTGTGTTTAGTTAATCTGACAATAAATTGGTTTCAGTCAGTCAGTGTGTGTGTGTGTGTGTGTGTGTGTGTGTGTGGCTGAATGGAATATCTATCATCATGATTTATCAATTAATGACAACCCTAACTCAATTTATTTATTACTTTTTTTTTTCAGGTGCTCCAAACTGTGCGGTTAGTGTCTGCTACAACGGGCCTTGTTCTGGTCAACATACGCAGTAACAATGGCCAGTTCTACACAAACTTTCTCTCCATGACTAAGAAAGGGCAGTGGGCTGTTAACCCACATTTGACTGTTATTTTCTCCAAATGTTTGAAAATTAATCAAAAACTGAAAATACATCATCAGACAAAAATCTGTTATTCATCTTTCATTTCCATACACTGTCTTTTGTACTTTTGATGGTGATTGTGTGTCAGCGTGTGTTGAAAGTTGGTGCTGTTTACTGATTAGCTGCGAACCTTGGCCAGCATATGCACATCTCACTCCTATCCCTCCCTTTGGTTTTCTACACTGTGCTCGTCCGATATTGATCAATTGTAAAAATGTATGCCAATTAGAAAGAGGAGCAGTTCTTCAGGCTTTCAACTACAATTAAGTAAACCTTTAAGTTTGTCCATTCAGTTCCTGCTGGCAAGGGGGTATGGGGCCAGAGTAAAAACTGAAGGGATGAGTGTATTTATTTTGTAATGGCATTGTTATATTCAGTATTCTTGGCTTTCATGTATAAGTTTCACTAAGACATGGAAAGCATAGGCACTGGAGAATTAGGGTGGAGGGGAGGAAAGGGGGTGGAGAGAGGAGCGAGAGGGGATGGGGGGGGGGGGGGGGTAGGCAAAGTTTCTTGCTTTTTAATCTTCTGAGCGTTACTTTTGGTACAAATGTCAATCATATGTTTTCATAAGATCATGCCAAGCAGAGATATTTAATTTGTATACGTAATGTTTATATGCACACAAGAAGTTAGGTAAAGGGGGGGTGGGGGTGGGGTGAAGGGGGTATGGGGGTGTACATTGTGCTGACATGCTTAAATGTCTTCTTATTGGATAGATCTTGTAATCCTGATAATTTTTATATAAGTTACATGCTTGTATGTCAATTGAAAGCAGGGATGTGTCATTTTATAACTTGTTTTGGTTGCCGATATGGAAGGAAAAAAAGTCAAATGAAGATTTTGGCATTTTTAGGAGTGTGGTAGTCGGACTCTGCAAGAGCCTCAGGTCTGAAAAAAATTCAGTGTATATTACATGTAGTTGACATCATCACCCATAGTTTCAGACTTGTCACTTGCCAAATGGCCGAGTTACAGGCCTCCAAACATGGCCCTTAAGGGGAATTCCGACTGTCGTAAAAAAAAATAAATATTTAAAAAAATCATAACTTCGCTCCTAATTAAGCTACAGCTATAAATTTTACATAATTTTCTTAGTTTTAAGTTGTTCTATAACCTTGACCTATTGAAAACAACATTCAAAAACATTTTTAAAAATCACTTTGGAGTACCTACTCTCTGTCTGTCTCTCCCTCCCTCTCTCTCCCTCTCCTCTCTCTCTCTCTCTCTCTCTCTCTCTCTCTCTGTGTGTGTGTGTGTATGCGTAAGCGTAGCGCGTGCGCGTGCGTGTGTGTGTGTGTGTGTGTGTGTGTGTGTGTGCGCGCGCCTGCGTGCGTGTGTGTGTGTGCATGTGTGTGTGTGCGCGTGTTTGTGTGTGTGTGCGACCTTGACCTTGACTGTTCAACATATTCAGAAGGAGCATGAGCCAAAGCACCTCTGCACACCAAGTTTCAACATCCATGTTGACTGGTGCTTGAGATACGGCTAAAAGCCCCCATGGGCCGGCCTTCTCGTGGCGGGGGGTGTTTCTCGACTAACCTGAGCCCACCCCTTTTTCTTATCTTTCCTATTTTTCTGCCTACCGTGTCTTTTACTTTACTATCTTTTTCCCCCATAAAGTCTCCCCACAGAAACTGCAGCCTCTGTTTTGTCTAGTTTCTACCTACCGGGCTCTTTAATCTGTACTTTAATCTATACCTACAAGCCTTCTTTGGAACACTTTTCCTTTTCTCTGCGGTCTTTTTCAGACCCACCGTGTTTGCCGTGCAGTGCATCCTGTAAGTGGGGGGGAATGAGATCCTGGTGATTGAGAGAGCCTACTGTTCTCAACACATCACTTTGGCTCGGACCTCCTCTAAGACAGGTGGCATGCATTGGCCCGTGTATGTCAATCGGCTGCCTCTACGTGAGGTTGGGTCAAACTGGGTAGTTCTTGGCTGGCCTTGGAAACCTTGTAAGTGTTCACTGTCTGTCCCTGGTGGTGTGTCATGATCTTGGTGGAATAGGTTAGTTACGTTCTATCTGGTATATATCCCTGCTGAAACCTGGAAGGGGTCAAGAGTTGGTTTCCCCCTTGACCCTGGCCCCTTGTTGGACTCCATGGTGGGTGGGTAGGCAGGGATGAACTATACAAACTCAAACCATGGCTCATTCCCAACAGAAAGGAAGAGAAATTGTTCCTCAGATTCAAACTCGGACTCGGACTCGGATGATGAAATAAGTACAGTATCAGGATTTTGGCCTTGTTGGTTGGTGATGGCAGGTGTAGACGAAGCTCGCCCTCTCTGTGGGGTGAATGGATTGAGTCCTTTCGCAATTTCGAGAGGAGTAGAAGGACTCTCCGGCGTACCCAAATCGATGAAACGGCTGAGAAACGGTTCTTTTTTGATAGAATGTGCAAAGCAAAAGCATTCTGAGTTGCTTCTCAAGTCGACGACATTGATTGACAGGCCAATCAGAGTGACACCTCACAAGACATTGAATTCCAGCAAGGGCGTCATCAGGTGCCGTGATTTGAGAGGTGTTCAGAGTTAGAGATAAAGACAGAACTGGCTTCCCAGGGTGTGACCCACATCCACCGGGTTTTAGCACGAAGAGACCAAGACCGTGTGCCAACAGATACTTTTCCTAACTTTCTGCACGCCAACTCTCCCTGTGTGTTTGTGAAGGTCGGATATTTGAGGGTTCCCGTTGCCACGTACATTCCTTCACCTTTGCGATGCTTCAAATGTCAGAAGTATGGACACATTAAGGACCGGGTGTACAGAACAGGAGGCATGTGACAAGTGCTCAAAACCGGTGCATGAAGGTCTGTGTGATTGTCCGCCCTGTTGCATCAACTGTAAAGGCAACCATCATGCCTTCTCGAAGGACTGTCCAGTTTGGCGCACCGAGTCTGAGATCCAGAAGGTACGCACAGAGAATCGAATCTCGTTCTTTGAGGCACGGAAACTTGTGGAGAAGAGACAGTCCTCCTCAGCAAGTCATATGCTGATGTCGCCAAGGGGAGCATGGTCAGTGTTGGTGTTCAGACTGAGACTGTTCAACTTCAGGCTGGCTCTCAGCATCATGATCGACAGACGCAACAGGAGCCTCAACATGCACAGAAAGAAAGTGGAAAAAAGAAAACAAAATTCAAACAGTGCCTTGGGTGGAGGCTCAATATCCACCTCCCCCCGGACTCCTCGAGGGTCTGAGCCCCCTTCCTCCAATCCCAGATCCTCTGGGAAGGCTGGACAGGTAGTCTCTTTGTCTGGGGAACACTCCAAAAAGTCGACCTCTGATGAAGCCTCCTCTTCCACCTCGTCCATCTGGGGGGTAGAAATAAGTATCATCCTTCGTCAGCCAGGAAGGTGGTATCTCCATCGCCTTCTTCCAATCGCTTTTCTCCTTTGGAGATAGAAGGTGATGAGGACAACGAGATGGAGTAATTTTCTTTTTTTTTTTTTTTATTGTCATGGCCCTTGTTCAGTGGAATATAAGAGGCATTAATGCCCAATATGAGGAACTCCAGCGGTTGTGTTCTGGCCTCAACCTAGTGTTGTTGCGCTGCAGGAGGAAATTGTTGAGACCAGGAAAACATTTTTCATTGGCGGGCTTTAGTTCAGTAGGTTTTCCTGCTTTACCTACAGATACTGGGACACGGTGTCACTGGGGGTGTTTCCCTTCTTATTCACTGATCTTTATTATTCAGCCAAGTTAACTTAAATACCCCATTACAAGCTGTTGCAGCCAGGATTACTTTCAATAAAACAATAACTGTCTGTTCAATTTATTGTCCTCCTTCTGGTACAATATCCAAGCAACAAGTCATTGATCTAATAGATCAGCTTCTGCGTCCTTTTTTCATTTTGGGAGACTTCAACGGGCATTCCCCCCTTTGGGGTAGCTCACATTCCTCACCTCGGGGTCTCATGCTGGAAGAGGTCTTAAGTGAACTGGACTTGTGTTGTCTAAATGACAAATCACCAACATACATGCACTCTTCAAATGGTACCCTTTCATGTTTGGATTTGTCAGTGTGTGATCCTTCATTAGTTCTAGACTATGATTGGTCAGTTCACGATGATCTGCACGGGAGCGACCATTTCCCTGTAATACTTTCTCCAATTTTGAAGGAACCTGTTTCGTTTCCTCAGTATTTTTGCTTTAAAAGAGCTAAATGGGATTTCTTTCGTTCAGCCATAACTGATAAGCTAGATGCTGAAATCGTTTTCCGATCAGAAGACCCAGCGGAGTCCTTTACAAATATTTTGTTATCATGTGCGAGAGATACCATCCCACTCACAAAACCAGGTCCGCAACTACCTGGTACGCCATGGTACAACCAGGATTGTAAGAATGCTTGCAAGGTTCGCAAGAGGGCCCAACGTTTAGTCTTTCAGCATCCTGTGGCCCCAAATGTTCAATCTTATCGGAGGAAAAAAGCAAAGGCGAGGTTTGTTCGTAAAGGAAGTAGACGAGTATCTTGGAGAAATTTCTGCTCTTCGCTTACATCAAACATTTCCAAGAAAAAAATCTGGAGAGTTAAAAATTAGGGGCAAGAACAGCTGCCCTTCAATCCACCATTTAAAACATGATGATACACTCATCACTGACAAACAAGCTGTGGGTAACTTGCTAGCTTCCACCATAGAAACCAACTCCTCCTCTAGTCAAAAATCTGCCGCTTTTTAAAGATCAAAACGCAAGCAGAAAAAAAAGAAGCTTGACTTTACCTCACCCAATCAAGAAGACTACAACTTGCCCTTTAATCTAAATGAACTGAAGTCTGCCTTGCAGGCGTGTCACGATTCCGCTCCTGGTCTTGATGAAATACATTATCAACTCTTAAAACACCTTCCTGACTCAGGTCTTAACATTCTGCTTCAAATTTATAACCATGTCTGGACGTCTGGGTCTTTCCCAGCTTCATGGAAAAGGGCCGTAATTGTTCCCATTCCGAAGCCAGGGAAGGATCATTCAAACCCAACCAACTATCGTCCAATAGCCTTAACGAGCTGTGTTTGTAAGGTGATGGAAAAAATGGTAAATGATAGGTTCATGTGGAATTGGAAACTGATGGGCTTTTAGCCATGGAACAGTGTTGTATTAGAAAGCATCACTCTACCATGGACCATTTAATCAGATTGGAAACCACCATTCGAAACTCTTTTTTTAGAGAAAAAGCATGTTGTTGCCATTTTTTGTCGACATAGAGAAGGCCTATGACACGACGTGGAAGTATGGAATCCTGTCAGACCTCCATCGGATGGGTTTCCGTGGCAATCTCCCAGTGTTCATAGAACAGTTTTTGGCAGACAGATCCTTCCAGGTGTGTGGGGACAACATTATCAGAAATTCATAAGCAGGAAATGGGTGTTCCACAGGGTAGTATCCTTTCCCCAGCCCTGTTTAGTATAAAAATAAATGACATTGTCAATTTTGTCAACCAAGGTTCAGACTGCTCTCTTTTTGTTGATGATTTTGCCCTTTATGCATCTGGGAAATCATTTGCTGGTGTACAGTGCCAACTCCAGTTGTGTGTTTATAAAATCCAACAGTGGGCAGTCGAAAATGGGTTCAAGTTTTCATCAGTTAAAAACAGAGTGCATCCACTTTCACAATTTCAGACAACTTTTTCCATCACCAGAAATTTTCATAGATAAGGCTCAAATTCCTGCTGTCACAGAAGCCAAATTTTTGGGTGTTACTTTTGACCAAAAGTTAAACTTTAAAGCCCATATTCAGAAGTTGAAAACATCGTGCCTCAAAGCCATGAATATCCTCCGTGTAGTGGCTCATACGGATTGGGGTGCAGACAAACGCACACTTCTCCATCTTTACAGGGCGTTAGTTCGATCCAAGTTTGACTATGGCAGCATCATTTACGGCGCCGCTAGAGCCTCATATCTAAAAGCCCTAGACCCAGTTCACCATCAGGGTCTTCGTCTCTGTCTTGGAGCATTCCGCACCACTCCTGTGTACAGCCTGTACACAGAGGCAGGTGAACCCTCACTGTCCAACCGCAGGCTGAAATTGTCTTTGAATTATTATATCAGACTGCTCTCGGAACCGGAGAACCCTGCCTATGACTGTGTCTTTGACCCTCAGTTCCAAAGCAAGTTCGAAAAGAACCCTAACTGTATTCCACCGTTTGGTGTTTGTATGCAGCCTCATGCACGGAATGCAGGTCTAGACCTAGGAGTTGTGTCCGATTTTTCTAAGTTTCCAGATCAGCCTCTGTGGACCTTTTTCACACCAGAGATTCGTTTTGATCTTGCAGCTTTTCGCAAAGAATGTACCAGCTCTCTGGCATACAAGGCGTTGTACACTGACCTTTGTTCAGAATTCCTATCGTATCAGAAAATTTTCACTGACGGTTCCAAGTCTGAAGATGGAGTGGCCTGTGCAGCCTGTTGCCCTGGTGCTCCTTCTCAAATACGGTTGGAACATATTCATTCAGACGCTTCTTCTGCTTACTCTGCTGAACTTACAGCTCTGGTTCTGGCACTGAGGATAATCTCAGTCTATGAAGAGGGACTTTCTGGTTCTGGATTCACTGTCAGCTTTGGAGGCCATAGCTGGCCCGCAACCTTCAACATCCAGAACTTTTACACTTTTTTTTAACTTTTTACCAAGTTGAAAGTGGAGGGTTACAACATTATTCTGGCTTGGATTCCTGGTCATGTTGGCATTGGAGGGAACGAATGGTTGATCGTTTGGCCAAGAATGCCACAAGAGAGAATCTGTCAAACACACCTATCCCCTGCTCAGATCTGAAACCCAAAATTAACGATTATGTCAGAGACCTCTGGCAGGGATTGGAATACACAGACGGATAACAAACTCTTTCAGATCCGTCCAAACCTAAAGGAGTTCCTCTCATCTTCGTCTGGTGGTCTAAAGAAGAAATAGTTCTGTGCTGGCTGCACACCAGCCATTCGTATTTTACCCATTCCTACCTTTTAAAGAGTGAAGAAGCTCCGTGGTGCATTCCATGTCATGTTCCACTCAAAATGAAACATATTCTTTTAGAGTGTTGGGACTTGCACGATGTGAGACACAAATATTTTACAGCAGATTCCATGAAAACCTTGTTCAGAGATGTTCCGCCTGACTCGATCTTTGAGTTCTTGAAAGAGATTAACATTTTTCATCAGATCTGAGATTTTTACAGTGGAAAGATTTTTAACAAACTTTTGGATGGGTTTTTGGATGTATTTTAAAGAATTGTGTGAATGACTGACTTGTTGTTTTTAACGTGGTGACGGCCCTGGTATGGCCCTTTGCGGTCGGCTGGGCTGTGGGCAACATTGTCTCATCTTATTTCAGCGTGTTGGTTTTTAATCCTAGGATTGGTTCTTTTAATCTGTTTTTAATGGGTTGGGTGAGGTTTTGCTTTTAATCTTTTTTTAACATATATATGTGGTAGTTTGGAACGTGGTGACAGTCCTGAGATAACCTCTGCTGTTGATGGGACCATAATTTTAATCTTAATCTTAATCTTAATCATACGGCTAAAAATATATTTTCAGTGTTCAAGATCATAAGACCTCTGCCTTGAGATTGATTGGCCAACATGTTCGGAAGGGGCATGAGCCAAAGCACCTTCACACCAAGTTTCACCATCCTCTGTTGACTGGCGCTTTAGATATGGCTGAAAGTTGTTTTTTTTTTCAGCGTTCAAGGTCATATGACTTTGACCTTGACCTTGATCGATCAACAGCATTCAGAGGGGCATGAGCCAAAGCACCTTCACACTAAGTTTGAATATCTTACGTTGAAATGGTGCTTGATATATGGCTAAAAACTATATTTTTAGTGTTCAAGGTCATATGACCTTGACCTTGAACCTGACCTTAATCAGTCAACAATATTCGGAAGGGGCACAGCCAAGCAGGTGCACTCCAATGTTCAACATCCTATGGTGACTGATGCTTGAGATATAGCTGAAAAAATTTTTTCAGTGTTCAAGATCATATGACCTTGACCTTGACCATGATTGGTCAACAGTACTCGGAAGGGGCATGAGCCGAAGCATATGCACTCCAAGTTTTAACATCCTGTATTGAATGGTGCCTTAGATGTTGCTAAAATGGATTTTCACTGCCATGGCAAAGTGGTTAGTGTTGGCTTGCGGACTCCCAGCTGGGAGGTCGTGGGTTTGAATCCCATCAGAGTCATGTGGGTTTTTCTGCCCCGACCGGCTCCTACCCAGAGTTGAGTTTGCTACAGGCTCAGTTGGGAAGACTGGGACCACACAGTCGAGTTTCATCCACTTAATGGATGCGTTTCTGAGAATGTTGTTCAAATTTCCTGACCCAACACTGCAGGTACCTGTATCTCTCAGGCCTGGTTGACCCCGGGATATGTTATGAAAGGAAGCGTAGAGTACAGCCCTGTCAT